>JACSYO010000396.1:1072500-1217500 GCA_016806645.1 Ophiodon elongatus | reverse complement strand
CAGCGAGCCATTCATTATAGTGAAATTAACCCCTGCTCTCAACAATGACCCACTTGTTGTGCGTTATCTCTTACACACCCATATACACAAATGCTCTACATCACTCTGGGACAGAAAGCAAAAAAAAGCACACAGTTGAACTCCAGTCTGAGGTGAGATGACAACGATGCCAGTATGAAAACCAAATAACAGTTTTTGTGGGAGTAAACCTCCAAAACGGACACAGACGGGACATGTTTCTAAATGTGGACTTTGTCTCCGTGTGGCTTTTTAATCCAGGAGTGTCAAAATAAGCAGAAGCGTAAAAGTGTGTGATGATTTCAAACAAGAGTCTGAAATGTATCCAGTTGAGAGAATAATGAGTGAATTAAATCCTCCCTGTCCTTATTTGGGACTCTGTCTTCCAGTCGCTGCACATTGGGCCCGCTTATCAGTCCGTGTGTGTGCGTGTGTGTGTGTGTGTGTGTGTGTGTGTGTGTGTGTGTGTGAGAGCAACCCCTCTGGTGGTGTGTCTTCAGCTGCCTGACACAGGAGGATCTGGATTCCATCACTGGGGTTGCACTCAGCTTTGATGCTCGAAAGAGGAGCAGGCTTACACTACACTGTGTGTGTGTGTGTGTGTGTGTGTGTGTGTGTGTGTGTGTGTGTGTGTGTGTGTGTGTGTGTGTGTGTGTGTGCGTGTGAGCTTTTTAAAAAATGAATGACAACCCACAAAATAGTTGGTGTCGACCTGCTGCTCTAGAGTTGTAGTCCGGTGGTTTCCTTGACCCGATTAAGCTGATTGTGTTTGTCTCTACTTTCTGGCCTAAATGAACAGAGAACAAATGAACTCTCCCTCCGTAACCTCCTCCCCCCCTCTCACTCACTCTCACACACACACACACACACACACACGCACACACAGAAACAGCTTTCCCAAACAATGGCAGGTGACATAATAATTTGAGGGAGGGTGAGTGTGTGTGGGGGGGGGGATGATGGAGGCCATTCACTCATGTACAGTACGAGGCCCCCGGGCCGGCTGCTAATGAGCACTGGCCCAATTCTGGCTCAGCATACACACAACAGGAACCTGCCCCCCCCCCCCCCCCTGCTACATTGTTACACTGGGGTCTGTGGAATGAGGAGCCCGGTGCAGTCAGCCCCTCGCTACATTGTTGAACTTGATTCAGACATCCAGATGACACGGAGGTTTCTACTGCGATACAGAGAGCCGTGTGGCTGCTGCTCACCACTGAGGACATGGAGGGGCTTTGTGGACCATAGGATGTGGGACTGCGATGCAAGAGGGATTAAAGGAGAATAGTGAGGCTATCAAGGGTTTGTTGTAGACCTCCATCACACACGACTTTGACCTACGGTACTTGCCGTAGTTACCGACACTCCCAGAGCACTCTCTTTCACCTCAGTGGTTTAAATGGTGTGGATTAACTGGTCCTCCTTGTCCTTCCCCTGTTGGACCTGGTTCCTAGATTTATGTTCTCATTATTTAGGTGGATAATTGATTGAAATAATGGACAAACTATGTAAAAGAATTACAATAAAATCTCTTGTTTACCTCTTGTTCTTGTAACAGGTAGTTTGGGTTAGCCACCTCCCGTTTCATAGCAACCAACACTTTTATCCTTTATAAATGACTTGCTGAACCAAACAAGTCTTTACACTCGGCCGAGGGGGAAGAGTTGGTCTGCTGAGGAGAAAAGTGGCGTGATGACACATGAGTCATGTGACTTTAATGTGAATTAAAACATAAAATAAATCACAGGAATAAGTTGTGATCATGTGTCAGCAACAACAGACAGCAGGTCAGACCGAGTGTGACTTCTCACTCGGCTGGCTCAGCGGTGGGACTGTGAAACAAATGTGGTGCTCCCACCCTTTAACCTTTAACCCTCAGCCTCCCGACATATTTAACACGACATTAATGTCATCTGAGGAAAAAACAGAACCGATTGTTATCGTTTAGGAAAGTTACGTTTAGTTTGCACATTGTGTAAAAGGGAAACAAACATGAGGCCATCTGTGTCCGTCTCCTTCAACACGACAGAGGGTCCCTGACCCCCTGAGAGAGTCACACTGTGTGTTGGGACCCAGAGGGCTGGGCAGTATGGCTTACAATCTATATCAGGCTATGATGAAGCATTTATCACAACGTTATATATCATGGTGTATTTGTTTTTCCTAGAAATGTCAATATAAATGCTCCTGAAGGGGGTCGAGCTCTGCTTTGGCAAAGTCAATGTAAACCGACATCACTTTGTCACCGTGATCTGTGGTGCTTATTGGCAGAAAACACACACATTTAATTATTAGGAACTATATGATTGTGCTCTTATTATTCACCCCGGTGTGGATCAAGATTTAGACCTGAATCCACCAACAACTCTATTCAACAACGCACTGCTCATGAACACTGATCTTCAGATGATGGTTATGCTTTCACAGATCGATGAAGCCAGAAATGTTGCACATTTTATGTCTGAGATGGATTATTGGAAACCCAAATAATCCAAGTACCTTTGACACACACACACACACACACACACACACACACACACACACACACACACACACACACACACACACACACACAGTCCTTATTCCCACAGATAAGGGATGTGTCAGCATGAGGTCTCTCCAGGGGACCATGGGGGGTAACTGAAAACACCAGGGGGGTAGATTGAGTCTGCGTTCAAACTCCCACCTGTAAATCACATTAGCAGTGTTTTGTCTTTCGGTGCCACATTGAGTTTCCAGCATCAAACCACAGTTATCTGCATCTGTGCTTCATGTGTGAACCCCAACCCCCCCCACCCCCACCCTCCACCGCCCCTCTCTCCCCCGCATCACATCCAAACAAACTATACAACGTCTGAGAGACGGAAGAGAGAAAAACAAGCAGCAAGAAGAGGCATCTTCTGACTGGCAATAACAATCAAAGCAGGGCGGGAGGATTCCACATGGATCAGAATCTGAATCTCAGCGGGGACATGGATGTGGAGTGAAACAAATTGGGGAACCAATGGCGGCGAGCTGGGGACCATCTATGAGCCAAAACTAGATGACAGGAGTATCTGCTCTGTGGGGTTTATGTGGACTGGACCAATCACAGAAGCTGGGACTGCAACAGATTGGAAGTTTCACGCAATGTCGTGCAACTTCTATACGGGCAATAATGTCCGTTTCATATTGGATCATTGCAACAGATTGTTTTTTTGGGCTCCCTGTAAACTACCATTACATTTCCAGACGTCGTATACGTCTCTGGTTGCGGTAGTGACCTGTCAATCACAGTAGCCCCGCCCTAAAGCATCCCCTGCTTTATGGTCTGTTTGACTCTAAATGGACCATAATTTACTAAATGAACATCATGCTGTATTGAAGAAGACTAGAAACTAGAGATTGAGACATAAACTCATGTTTACAATGTTTACTGAGGGAATAAATCAAGAGAGAAGTAGAGTCATTTTCTATAGACTTCTATACAACCAGAGGAGTCGCCCCCTGGTGGTCAGGAGAGAGGAAGCAGGTTTTAAGACACTTCAGCATCGGGTTCACTGCTACATCCACCTCCTCCTAACTGCCTCGAGGGAACGTTGATGGACATGATGAACCCAACATGTTCCGTTATTAGTTTTTTGATGGACACGTTAAATCCAAAAGAAGCTGCACACAATTTGAACTCAGTCACATCATGAACAATTTAAAAAGGATCGCTACTTGACAACAAGCTGTGATTTACAGCACACTTTCACAATCAACCGCGGTCTAATTGATTGAGTCAACTCAATACTGAACGGCTCATCGTTTACATTTCAAAAACAAAAGCAGAGTTTGGCGTTCCCCGCCTGTTGGAACCTACTTGGGAAGCGCCTGCTTTTCTGTTGTTACCAGTCCGACTTACCACAGCACGCGGACTATTAAAGAGGGCTGTTTTTCTCCACCCGTCGGAGCCGCTGCTGCTCCCGCTACAAACGGGTACAAAAATAAACGTTTCAGCGACGCCGAGCAACCTGGAAAGAGCAAATCGTCGCCCCACCGCGAGCCAGCTGCTGGGACGATAAGGAGAGGAATTTCACTGCACCCCCCTTCTATTTAACTGTAACATTACTCTGGGTTTCCTGCCAGCCAGTTTCCTGTGCATGTGCATGCGTGAGTGGAAGGAAGGAGTGGACCCAACCGTGGGGCTTGGCACTCTTTTCTTCTGGGCAGTTGCAGGTTTGGGTAAGCACCGAATTAAGACTTTTCTAGAAGAAGGCGGCTTTTTGATGTGTTCGTTCATTCAGTGCCTTTAACTTGTTGAAGAGCCGAGCTGTTAATGAATACATGGGCTGGAGGGGGCGGTAGTGGATGAAGTAAACTGCCCCCAAACACAGAAAATGTCTCTCATACTGTGGAAATCACGCAAGAACATTTTGGGACTCCCATCTTAACTTTCTCTTATGTTTTTCACACGGTGTGCTCGTAAGAGTGGGCCACGTCAGACTCAGCTTTAGATAACAGAGATCTGCAAATGAGCATAATTACTACCAGACGTCATCACGCTGACTCGTCCTCCTTTAGCTTAGTGGAGGTGAAGTCACGTGACCTCAGTGTAGTTTGGTCATAGCCCAAAATTAGCTTGATATCTGCCGATTGCATTTATGCTTAAAAGGTCATAAGCGGTGTTCAGCAGGGAAGATTGTTTCAACAAAATGTTGAACTATCATAAACGTTTGTTTGCCTCAGAGCTTATTATCTGTAATAATGATCTGTAAAAAAAAATACGTGCCCCCGGCAGCGCTCTACGGGGGGAAACAAGGAGTGCTGTTAATAACGAGTCACCGGGTGGTCGGACTACCACTGGCATGAAGAAATGTTTCCTTATGGAAAACGGCTCGCCACGGCCAGCTGACCGATGACTGCAAACGGGGGAGGGAGTCAAATCATTTAACATGTTCATATTTACATTGGAGCGATATGCGATAGCATCAATAGTCAATTTAAAATAATGTTTGGCTATATGAATACATTTAGAATTACATTCAAACAGGACCATGTCAACAGAATGTTTTCTAACTCAAAAATGCCTGAAGAATAATGAAACATACAATCCATTTGTGAAAAAAACACATGATTGGACAACAGCAGACTAACTCCTACGACAGGACCATCGCAAAGAATAGATCTCGTACTTTAGAAATGATTAAATACGATGAACTTAAATCACTCGTACAGGCCACTGAAGACAGATGTGTTTGCACGAGAGCTGCCTGCATGAGGCCCACCGTTCTATCATTCTCAACCACACATGTACAATAATGAAGCGGCTCTATAGAACCGTGAATATGCATCTTTAATATCTGGCATCGGAACAGTGTCCTTCTCCCCTTATCTGCAGTGAAACTCATGGATTTGAGTGGTCGCTGGTCTCAAGGCACCGCTGTGGTTTCCCCCCTGAGCCGCACACTGCATATACGTTACATCACTGCTGGACATTTCCCACAGCATGGGGCAGCGGTTCATGTTCGCTCCTCTCAGAAAGCTACTGCTCCAACTTCATTTCACTGCAGGACTTTTAAACCATTGGCAGAGACCTCGTGGATCCTTCAAAGGCAACACCGCGTCTGCTTTCAGCGTTGATACGGTTGCTTCATCGGTGCAACTTCCCCCACAAAATGACCTTTTGCGTATATCAATTTCTCACCCAGTGTTAAGTCGAATTCTTGGAAGAAAACATTTTTTTCTTTGTCTGTCATGCCTCCACTGTCGACAAGGAATCCATAAACGGGGAAAGTCTTGATGAATTAAAGTAAATGGAAGCCAGGTTCAACAACAGTGAAAGTACATCATAACATCTGTTGATAAACTCTGACACAACTCGTAATATATGTCTCATTTATCCAGATGGACGCTCACTAATTCACAAACATGCATCTTCACTAAGACCAAACTATTGAAAAACACAGACTGTATATAAGAAGTGGACGTAGTCATCGTGATGTCACCCATTGGTTCATGGACTGATGTTATGAAGCCTCCCATTCACCATCTTTGATTACGGCTGTTGGCATTTTGTTTGTTTTTTTGCAGCCGATGAACAGAAGAGCCCATATTTGGAATGTGGAGGAGTGACGTAGTGGAGGAGTGACGTAGTGACGTAGTGACGTAGTGACGCCGTCTACGGCTCTGGTAGCGAACCCTAAAGCATCCCCTGCTTTATGGTCTGTTTGACTCTAATGGACCATAATCTACTAAATGAACATCATGCATGTTTTAAGACACTGCTGAACCGGAGGTTGCCGCCTGTTTAAAACACTTCCACATCAACAGTCTCACACTTGCACAGACACACCACTCATCTGTGAGAGTCGGAAGTATTCAAATAGTAAAGTTTTGGCTAAATTGTAAGTGTTTGGGAAGTAGTGAGCATATTGCGGGGTAATTGATATGAAGCCTGGACCCTTCTGGTCGCCATCATTAAATAAAAGGTTATAAATTCCAGTTATTCATGGCCAGTGATAAATAAAGCGTCCGTTAACTCTTTATTTTCATGTCTATTGTTCGTCTGTTGGAGAACCAAACCAGTGGAGGTGATGGTAAACGTCAACGTAGTGGATTTGGTACCCCTAGAATCACATGTGGCCCCAGCCTGGCCCTGAACCGAGACACCCGTCTCACGTCACTGTGGATTGATACATTTAATAAAATGGAAGCATATGTGTTCCGAGAGACTGAGGAGTGACGGACTTCAAAAACAGCAATGTGGACTGACCGCTAGGGTCAGTGGACCCCTCTAGGGTCTCCCCCCCTCCCCCTTTAACCTGAGCCCACAGCCACACATGCTCAGGGCAGAGGAGCCTCTCGCATGCTACCGCCTTCCTTCCTGCATTCCTCAGAGCCGCTGCAGACTCCGTGGGGGGAGAGTTTAATGGATGGAGGTCAAAGGTCACTTCCTGTGCATTGATTCATTGAGATTTGCCATAAGGTGCTGAGTATTAAAGGATCAACAGAGCACGTTTTGGAAGAAAACTGATTTTCCTCCCCCCCTCTATGCATCACTATTTGTCATGTAAAAAGATAAGCAGATAAACTACATCTTTGTACCCGGGTATGGTTTTAATATTTCTGGGGTTTTTCACCCAAGAGGAATGACATTCAGGGGGGGATTTGATAGTGATCCTTATGCCGCAGAACTCAAGCGGAAAAAATACGAGTAAACTGAGACAACATTTAGT
The DNA here is from genome assembly GCA_016806645.1 of Ophiodon elongatus. NCBI lineage: Eukaryota > Metazoa > Chordata > Actinopteri > Perciformes > Hexagrammidae > Ophiodon > Ophiodon elongatus. The sequence continues at coordinate 1,210,283 of JACSYO010000396.1, read as the reverse complement.
ATTCGGTAACCTTTGGTGACATGTGAGACAATGAAAAACGTCCCTAGCCTCTCTGACAGTGCTCACTAGGAGACACTGATGAGGTCAACATTCACTTGTTCCTGATGCAGAACCATATAAGTATATAAGAAGTGGATTTAGTCGTCATGGCGTCCCCCATTGGTTTGTGGGCTACGTTTTAGAAGCCTTGAGTTCGGCATTTTGCCCGTCGCCATCTTGTTTTTTTATGCAACCAGTGAAAGGAACTGTCCATATTTAGACGGCGGAGTGACAACGTGCTATAGCTGCCATATACGGCTCCGGTAAAGACCTGTCAATCACCTTGTAGCCCCGCCCTAAAGCATCCCCTGCTTTATGGTCTGTTTGACTCTAAATGGACCATAATGTACTAAATGAACATCATGCTGTATTGAAGAAGACTTGAAACTAGAGATTGAGACCATAAACTCATGTTTAGAGGAGTCGCCCCCTGGTGGTCAGTAGAGCAAATGCAGCTTTAAGACACTTCAGCATTGGCTCCACTTTTCAGACCCACTAATATGGTCGGCCATCGGACTTCAGGGGGAGGAGCAGCACTGCTTTGTTTCAAGACTACCTGTGATGGACTTACACACGTCTTTTACTCTTGTTAGAGGATAAATTATGTTCATGTTGGTCATGGAAACTCCCAACGCTGTCATGGAATTTACAGTCCTTGTCACAAATGTTTATTAATCTGTCCATTCAACATAATTAGTTTTTTTCTCCATCCGCAGACTCCTATGCATGGATGATCGTATACAAAAACAAACTTATATTTATAAGTAAAGTTCACCCCACTTTCTGGTGTGAGTATGGTTATGTAAAGAGCCTGAGTGGCCTGCCACATGTTGACCAGATGTAAACTAGGTAGCATACACACACAACAGCCACACATCCAGGAAACCTCCGGAACGCCTGAATCCTATCAGAGAGAGAGCAGATGTCAAACACACACACACCTCCAGATGGTAGAATCTGTCCTGCCCCCTCATTTCATATTCAATTAGCAGAATCAAAGGAGGAGGCAGACCTGACCTACTGTATCCCCATGAATGTAATGGGAAATGACATAACGAGGGGCATATGGCCACGGAGTGAGGCCGAGAAGGGAAACTGTTTTGAGCTACAGACACTCAGGTATTTAAATCAACCTCCGGTTCTGTCTTTAAAACGTGCATTCTCTCTCCTGACCACCAGGGGGCGACTCCTCTGGTTGTATAGAAGTCTATAGAAAATGACTCTACTTCTCTCTTGATTTATTCCCTCAGTAAACATTGTAAACATGAGTTTATGTCTCAATCTCTAGTTTCAAGTCTTCTTCAATACAGCATGATGTTCATTTAGTACATTATGGTCCATTTAGAGTCAAACAGACCATAAAGCAGGGGATGCTCTAGGGCGGGGCTTACTGTGATTGACAGGTCGCTGCTGCTACCAGAGATGTATACGGCGTCTCTCCGTCACTCCTCCTCAGTCCTAATATGGTCAAGTCTGTTCATTGGTTACAAAAAAGCTAGCGATGGCCCTAACTTGAGGCTTCATAACAACAGTCCACAAACCGTGTGACACCCATTGTGACAATGGGTGACGTCACGATGACTACGTCCACTTCTAATATACAGTGCACGGTTCAGCACGAATACAAGAACTATTACAATCCTACTAACATTCCTGGCATTTTTTATGCATATATATATATATATATCAGCTATAAGCATCCTGATTCATTCAATCCTGTGTTTGCTCTGGGAATGCAGGCTGTCAAAATGGTCACTTGGAAGTAGACTTGACCCAGACTGGTTGGGTAGGCCTAAACGTGGATGGGCAAACTCAGGGCCTCCCCACCTACCAATGCTATTCTTTGCCCGCCTGACCAAGAACCTGAACCCCCGGCTGGTCTTGTGAAGCTGCTGAATGGCCGTCATCTCTCTGCGTAACTGTGCTTTTAAACTGTGTCAGTGGAAAGCAAGGAATTGCTGGAAAAGAGCACCGATTGTAAAAGCGGGGCTGGTAATCTTCTTTAAAAACCTTTTCGATATTTATGTTGAAATCCTCTAAAATTCAAAATCACATCCTGACAGCAATGAATGAATCATATTCTTAAATAAAAATACTGTTGCAGGACTGTAATAAGCAATTTAATAATTTGATTTTGCCGGCTTGGAATGATTGGATGTGCTACCTACCTGTCTGATATTCTACCTATGGACAATAACTGGCGTTCTATTTTGGCATTATGGGAAAAGCAGCACAACAAAAACAATATAGAATTTATTTTCTAAAAAAACTTTATCTTAATCTTGTCATGTTTAATATCCCTGGTGTCCTCTGTGGTCACAACCCGGTTAAGTCAACTGTAGCCCATTCAAAATTAAATGGAAAATAAGTTTTGACTGGATGCAATTACAGCTAAATTGCATTTCTTCCTGGAGTGCTTCCGGGAAAGCGTTGGTTTACAGACTTATTAATTTTGGGGGGAGAATGATGAGATAAATATCCCAAATACAGTACGCATAACATAATAAAAGACACTAGAAGAAGACTTTCAGGAAATGAGCAGAACATTTAATTATAAAGCGATAGCCCTCTACTTATTTCAAATACAATAAATAGCCCGAGAGCCAACAAATTCAGAGAAGATTAAACATCTTGACAAAAGACTGACCGACTGAAGCTTTCTTGGCCGATTCCGAGATGTGATATTTCAAAAGTTTGACCTGCTGATTCTAATCTTCTCTGTAAGAACTATAATTGACAGCAAGGCTCCAGACTAACTTTTTTTTTTTATCACCGACCCATGTTCTCTGCATAGATATCTATTCTACAAGCTTTACCACTGACCCGAAAAATGATCTCAACTCTTCAAATGATTATGAAATAAAAGATTGTATTTGTATTCAAACACTTGCTTTGATTAAAAGAAATGCTCGTGATGTATCATGAGCTGCTTGGAGCTGGTGTTAGGAAGTTAAACAGGTCATAATTCACTCTAATATCTATTTTACATAGCTGTGAAAACATCTCCTTCAAACAACTGGAATTATATTCCACTGTCTCGATTACATTCGAACGCATCATGATAGCGTTGTAATTTACCCCCAATAATAATTTCTACTGAATAGAGCTTGAAAGCCTAAAAAGCGAGTCAATGTAACCTCCGCTAACGTTAACGTTAGCCGTTTAGCTCCGGGCTGCCGGCAGATGAACCGGTCACTGATGAAGCTAGTTGTGCCTTTGTAGTACGTTTTTTAAATAAACTGTGGGAACCTGTTACATTTATAAACTAGACTAAACTAACAACTTTACTTTCCCCCTTTAATATTTTTAAGTAAGAAGTAAGTTTAGTATGAATAAATGACAAGAACATACTATAGTAGAGACAAAATCTTAAGTTTGACACCAGCTCCTCGGATAAATGTTTAAAATGTGACCAACTTAAATATGCCTTTTGGTGCTGTGATGAAGTTAAAAGGGCAACGTTGAAAGATGGATTCGAAATGGAATTTTAAAGTATAACGATTTGATTATTTCATAATGTTTGGAAAATAAGGCACCCAAGTGGATAGTTTTTTATCATTAGTTTATATAAACCTAAAATAGCCAAACTGGAAAAAACAAGGAAGCATGCAAACATTAATAAAATATGACTTGAGTATTGAAAGGACAATATCGGAAGACAGCAACCAAAGAAATATTATTTTACAGAACATGGAGCTCAATTTATGAAGCTTTGAAGATTGACTGGAGCTGCAAAATCACCCAGAATCCATAAGATTTAAGGAACCATTTGTATTAGACATGAGACGATATTAAAATTGTATTATTACGGCCCAAATAATTGCAATTCACGACATTATACCGATAATTATCAGAGTATGCTTAAAAGTCCTAAAATGGCATTAAATGCAGGAATAACTTTATGTTACATGTTCTTAAGAAACAAATATTCTTATTGTATTATGGACAGGACAGACATTTATTTTAGTGCATACCCTTTTTTTGTGAAAAACAAAAATCTTATATAAGGTAATCATAAATAGATAGAGATGATAAATAATCCCTGCATTTTTAAATCACACTATGTTTCACTTCTCTACCTGATAGAAAACTTGACAGTTTTTTTCGAGTCAATCAATTGACAATATTTCGTGATTATCCCGATAACGGAAATTTACCACGATCTTAAAACTTATTGTGAGTGTTATCACGGTCCACGATATAATCCTACATCGTCTCCATCTCCACTTTGTGTCGTCAATATGTTCTGTTTGTCGTGGGTGTATGTGTGTGTGTGTGTTTCATAGTTCATGGAGATATCTGCTGGTTTGACTGCCAAGCTATATTTTTTTTGTTAAGAAAAAATATATACAGAATACTTTTTTTTTTTTTCTTTGACACATTCAAAGAAAATAACATTTCTTTTTACAATCAACACTTGAAATGATGAAGGCACTTGGGTTAGGGGTTAGGTAATGAATCCTATGTTACATGTTTACTGGGTTTATTTATTTGTATCTATATTTAGCCTTGACAAAACACTACCAACTGGTTGCCAGTGGGAAAAAAAAGACATTATATTTCATAGTCAATTCAAATAGCATATACCAAGGGATAGCCAAGAAATTCAACTGCTGCACTTTAATCTTGTGTTCACATAACTATAATTAGGTTTGCGGGACTCGGCCCGAGCCTGCTCACAGTGGACATGGAAAGAAAAGGGGCTGCCGTTCACTTCCCTCCTTCCCCTCCTCTTCCCCTTCTGCTTTGAGGAGGCAAAATTGGTTCCAGATGCATTCTCTCACGGCTAGCCTCCATAACCCAATCACAACATGAAAGAAACAAACTTTTCACAAAACCTCGGTCGAGAAGTATGGAATGTATGGCATTTTCTACACAAAAATAAGTGCGGGGAGGACGTCAGAAGAGAAGCCATTACCTTCCTAAGGGCAGACCACTTTCCCACATGGTGTAATGTATTACACCTTTTTTAGGGGAGGAGGGATTGTCTGAGACCTTTATTACTGTCACAAGCCTTTAGGAGACAATGTGCACCCCAAATGAGGATCTAAAGAGATGTGTTGCTTTCATGTCCCTGGCAAATGTTTCAGAAGGAGAAGAAAAGAAAATATGATACAAAGTGATATTTATCCTGAGCAAATCCACATCCTGCACCCATGTGGACTGAAACATCAAAGAGCTACCCACCAGCACGTTAGACCAATTTATAGCCCGGCCCCTGGAGCCCCTTTCGGTTGAAACACTCGCAACGGGAAGCTAAGATACTCATTAGCCAAAATGATATTAAAGAGCGGCAACAGCCGATGGTCTCTGGAGAAGACGTCTTGCCAAATGGCTGCAAAAAAAAAAGAAAAAGGAAAAGAAATGTGGCAACAAAGTGCGAAGGGACAGCTCCGTGTTGACTCAGCCAATTAGCGAGTGAAAGCCGTTTCAAGGCCAGTTGTCCAACAGCACCGACACACACCTCCGTGTTTGCCCGACTAGCTAAACGAGCCGCGGAGAATTAATTAGCACCTTGAGAAGCTAATAGAGACACGTCTCGCGGACGTGCGCTGCTTTTCCTTTGAGCAGCCAGACTCCAGTGAAAACGGCAGCGTTTCGCCCCCGAGTCTCCCCTCTCTATCCCCTAAGAAAGAGAGTGAAACATGGTTTAGGACTAAATCCTTAGCTTCACGTTGGTGGCGGATATCCTACCAATACCTGGTATTCATTAAAAATGACTTTCTGCTCAAAGTTTGCCAGTGCTTACGAAAGTAACGGTTTTCTTCTCTTTTTTTTTTGGTGTGAGAATGATGTGGGAATAAGGCGCCAACAAGTTAAAACATTAAGTTTTTTTTGGAGGTAAATGCGTTTAGAGGGTGTGGGAGGGATGCCGAATAGAAGAATGGGTCCAACTGGTTCTTAAAATGTCTTCATCATTAACCCTAGGAGCTGTGTGCATTAGCTGATAACCAAGGAGTAGTAAACGTGCTAAATTGTTGATGGCGTTTGCCATCGCGGTAACGGTCCCGTTTCACCCCCCCCCCCCCCCGACCCGCTCCGTTTCTTTCTATCCCGGCTATGTGTCACACAAGGAACCGAGCAAATGTACTTTAGAAACTATTACAGCCTACCAGCAGTCAAATGTTAAAAGAGGGAGCCCGACGGGGCGACGCGTTTCATGACTCCGCCATAGTTGTCCTAAAACTTCAAAGGCTCGTCCCAAAAAGATGTCTCTGTCCTCAGAAAACGCCACACAGGACGCAAACCCAACGCGTCCCGTTCACCGAGACGGACGGAGCGTCATGCTAACGTTCATTACAATAAAAGATTAACTCAAGATATCGTCGCTTTGCTTTTCGACAAGGACACAGACGTAAACATCGCCACTGAAAGCCTTAATAAAATATCAAAGACGCACTCTTTAATTCGGCGTGCAATAAATGCACTAAACATGATAAAATAACAACTTTTACAATTGTTCCCCCGTTATGCCCACAGTCATGTCACACCTCGGCACTCCGCGGTGGGCGGTAGCTAGCGCCGTGTAATCCAGATAAAATGTACAAGTTTTATTGAACAAAGTGCAGGTTTCGGGTTATTTCGTTGCCCGAATTCACCGGAGGACTTTTATGATTCTCAAAACGAGGCGCCGACCAGTCTGCGAGGTGTTCAACTCCACTATGAAGCGAGGGGATATTACATTGTTACATTTGTGAACGGAGTTTGGCGTGAAGTTCTCACTACAACATTAAGAGCGAAATCTCGGGTTAACAGGATGGCAGCTGTCAGCGAATCAACAAGTTCGTCCCGACATACGGTGCACACACGACCGACGGCTCTGGGTCTTGAGTTGTACACCGTCCTGTCATTTTACAAGACGTTACCCAAATGCATGAAAGACGCAGACGGTGTAATGGACACATGACATACAGTTGGAATCAGAGACACGGACGGACTCACCCTGAGCTCGGAGCGGCTGGCAGTAAAAGTTGACGGCGAGGAAGAAACTGATTATCTGGAAACACACACGCATCTTATTGAAATCCTAAAGGGCATCGTGGACAAGAAGACATAGAAAACAGTGGTGCTGTGACACGCTCCATGAATCCCCTGTTAACTCTCTCTCTCTCTCTCTCTCTCTCTCTCTCTCTCTCTCTCTCTCTCTCCCTCTCTCTGTCCACAGCTTCCAGTTTAGTGTGTGGACCGCAGAGGACATGCGCAGAACGGGGGACGAGACCGGTTAACGGGGACCACCACCCTCCAGGCTTTCTGATACAGATCCACGCTGTTCATTTTTACTCAGTATATTGAACCAGATGTCAGAATAAAATATTGAGGGTTTTATACACCATGAATAGACTACTTTTATAATATCTCCTGTCCAGGATGGCAGAATAAAAAACGTTTACCACGTAAAAACACACATAACAGACTTAAAAAAATGAAAAAGGTTTTAAAATAACGAAATAATTTTTTTTTAATTCACAGAAAAGAGACAACAGACGTAATGAGAAGAATGGATAACCTAATATTTGCCATTCAGTGTCAGGTCCAGTACATTCAGTGCTCAAATGTTCTTAATCCTGTTTTTAAAATCTGCTCCTGTGCTCGCGGCAACCAAACCATGAAGAACCTTTTGTTAGTGTTTCCGTAAATGATGATCTGCATTTGTACCACCGTCCACCCGACACTGAGAACATGCTTCCCACTCAACTTATTCCAAGGCCGTAATTACGCTTCCCTCAAAATCTCTTTGGCAGAACAAAATAGTATAAACGTAGTGTCCTTGCCTAATACGCATAGTTACAGCATGTGATTAGTCAGACCGAATATCAATCCAATTAGATATAAATAAATTAAATTATGGCCCTCATTACTGTGGCCATGAATAACACATCATGTAAGTACAAAAGGAGCAGAGTTGTTCTTAACAGACTGTACACAAATAAATAAATTATGTACCAGAAAAATCAATAAATAAAACAAATACAATTGGTTTCTTTATTTAGCAAGATAGTTTATTTATTTATTTAATTATAATTAATTAATTAATCAATTTAACCCTTTGATGGCAATCACTGACATTAGATTCTCAGAGCAATCAGGAAAAAAAACAACCTAACCGGTGATTCATTCATTTTCCATACGCGCTTAGCCCCATCCGCAGTCACAGGGGAGCTGGAATCCATCCCAGAATGCAGGGGAAGAAATGCGGCTGTGGTTCAGTGGACCGAGCGGTTCGATCCCCAGCTCCTCCTGTCCTTGAGTGAGACACTGAAAGTCGACCGCTTCGCAGCAGCTCACTGCTCCTAATGCTAAGGATGGGTCAAATGCAGATTTCATGAATGTAATGTATGTGACGATTCTAATAAAGGTCAAGTTTAAGGCTGCTAGTCCACGGAGCTGCTTTAACACAGACCACCCAACACGTGCACGTTATGAATGAAGAAGTGGTCACCATTAAGCCATCCATTGGTTTGTAGACTGCGGTTTTGAAGCCTCGTTTGACATTTTGGGCCGTCGCCATCTTGGTTTTTGTCCAGCTTGGGGTTTTTTTTGCAACCAGAAGTGACACAAGGGGGTGGAGCTAAGTACAACAGAAAGCTGGAGACATTTTTAGGCAACCAAATTGTTACACAATTATCTTTCATGAAGTGAAAACACACTGTGAAAGGGTTAAAGGTGTAAGACACAGACAACTCCCGGACTGGACAACAAAGTGGTAGCGACCTGTCAATCACCTTGTAGCCCCACCCTAAAGCATCCCCTGCTTTATGGTCTATTTGACTCTAAATGGACCATAATTTACTAAATGAACATCATGCTGTATTGAAGAAGACTTGAAACTAGAGATTGAGACATAAACTCATGTTTACAATGTTTACTGAGGGAATAAATCAAGAGAGAAGTAGAGTCATTTTCTATAGACTTCTATACAACCAGAGGAATCGCCCCCTCATGGACATTAGAGAGAATGCAGGTTTAAGGCGCTTCAGCATCGGCTTCACTCTTCTGAATTGGAGGTTGCCGCCTGGCTGCAATTATTGTCAATGTCAAGTCTCCAATTCCCACAACCTGCATGTCTGGAAACTGGAGCACCCAGAGGAAATACACAGAGACAAAGCACTCAATCTGTGTAAATGTCTCTGAGATCTGTCACTTTGATACATACAGAACAGCTTGTGTTCATTTAGCCTTGTTTCACTGGAAGAAGGCACTGCTCCGCTGTACACAGCGAGACGGCACAGCCACCACACACAGGCACAGAGCTCCTGTCAATGATGGACCACGAGACATTCCAGGAACATTTCACAGCCGTGAACACATCAGATGATCAGTGTGTGATCGTGTATCCACCTTCCCTGCATGTCGGCTGTATGCCACTATAAGCATTGCTGGACTTCAAATAAATGCAAACATATCTCTAAAAATCTTTGAACATTAGATCTATAATGTTTTATGATGTGCAATTATGTATAATGGTTAAATCACACAACAAATGAAACATTGCCACGTGAAGTTACTGAAGTGACAAAAGATAACAGATGTAATAGAGGTAGTCTGTGATACAGTTGTTCTTGTCAGGCAGTGGTTCCCACACCTTTTGGCTTGGGAGCCTGAGGATGTAAAATTCTCAAGCATTTTATATGAAAAAACAAAACAACCTAATGTTACCTAATTTGTGTGGCAGAAATCTTTTTTCTTGTCCCATTGACCCCTTCGATATATATCTTGCGGCCCATTGGGTTGTTGTGACCCACAGGTTGAGAACCACTGCTCAAGAGAGTGATATTGTGCTTGGTAACATATAGCTCACTATTAACATAAAAACACCTTAAGATATAGGTGAAATTACTTAAATGTTTTAAGGCAGCAAAGCAGAGGGAGTCATTCTAATTTTATTGTCTCAAAAAATCTGACTATAATAAATGTTTGATTGCATCGATAACGATACTGATATGGGATATCGGTCCAATACTGACTCAAATTGCTGGATCGTTATCGGTGACAATATTTGGTATTGGATACTTTAATAATTACTTTAATAAATAACAATCCAGTACATTTATCTCCATGAAATGATTTGCTAAATTTCTTTTACAAAGTTAGGAAAGTAATACAAAATTACAAAAAACGAACGATTCCAGTCACTTCCACTTCCGAAAGCCCGTTGGTATCGCCATTGGTATCGGGACTGAAAAAGACGGATCGGAGCATTCCTAGTTCAAGCATGAGCTTCAGAGTCATATAGTAAAATGAACTGTGAAGGTAATGTCTTGATAATAAGTTTGTCATGGTCCACTTATTATCTTTGTTCATGAGCCTTTGACCGCATCTCACAGTCTTTATCGCTGGATGGAGCTGCCATCACATGACCTAAGTATGGAACTTGATAACAGCCATTTCCATCCTATCACAAAACCCTCCTGGAACATCCATGACAACTGAACAAACCCCATCCACTGGTGAAGACCATGAAGTGTGGTTGAACAAAACAAAAGTCGGTAAGTGGACCTTGAGATAAAATGAGAAGATAACCATTCAGAAAAGACGGATATGGCGGTTTGCCAATATACCCATCCAGTGACAGGAAGTGTTGTTTTCCAGTGTGTGTGGGGCTCCCAGTCTGTCCCCTCATTGTCCCTCTTAATGCCTTGTCAACAGTGCCGGGCGGCTTTTTGTGCCGCCCAGCCGTCAAACAGCAGGGAAATCTCTGTCAAGGGAGACAACCCTCTTTTATAATGGGTCAAAGGTCGTAAGTGAGGAGGATGTCAGGGGCTGGAGTCAGCGCTTTGTCCCCCATGTGGCTACATCATGCCGTCGACAGGCATGAATAGTGAGGGGCCCCCTGGCAGCACAGAGGAGAATGAATCATGTATTCATACAGATGTACGGAGGTCATCTGGGTCCTTTGAGCTAAAAACATATGACATGGTACTCTGTGTATGACAAGGTAGTATTCTATTACCCACTGGAATAGAGTATTACATTATCTACTCTACCCTGATATCTTATATACTGTATTTATTATTTCATTAGCCAGTTTAATATAACATAGTATTCCGTTATTTATTTTAATGAGACATATAGTACTTGCTTTATTTATTGTTGTTCACTGGAATATATAAGTTTTTTTTTTTTTTTTTTTTTTTTTTACTTTTCTAATTTGGTTTTTCAGAATTATAAAACATTGGTATCAAGTACAATTGCCTTTCATACTGTGTCATCAAGGAACAAAGACATGTATTTTAATAAAGCAGTGTGCGCCAACCCCGCTGGACCCCGGAGCAATAACCCACGTACACACACACCAGCAATGAAACGAGCAATACATAATCATGAGGATGTTCAACAGCACATCAATGTTCTACCGCTACTCTTCAAAGCTATAAATTAAAAGGAATTGAAAAAAGGGAGGGACTCACATTGCCACACCTTACTGCTCCACAATTCATTAGATTGGAATATATATATTTTTTTACATTCTAGGTAAAGTAGATGCGATGCACCACTTTCCATTCTAACACAAATAGAGGAGCTGGGATACTTCCCACATCTCAGGCGGTATTTCCTCCCCCAAATCTGTCTCCCATAGTAACTTATTTGAATCTTACATAGAATCTAGACACAGATTCACTACTTCTATTTCAGTAATGAATCTGAGTACAGATTCTAGAAAAAGCCCCTGTCAGAGATGGAAAGGAAAGGGAGTCAAAAAGGACCAGGAGGTGATTATTAGGCGTAGTATTCTATTTCATAACACGTACCCACTTTGTAACCTAATGGAGTATTACTACCACGTATGCAATTATAACCTTTTATATTAATACCTGCTGTGTTAGACTTCGTTATTATGTTAACGTCATTAAAGTGGAGCCTTTGTCCAGGACAAATTTCAGTTATTTTAAATAAATCTTAAATAGAAAATAAATATTATTAATGAAATACTGCCGGTTTAACGGCATCATTTTCATTGATTTAACTCTACTGGGTTAATAGTTCCAAAGTTATGTAGGTGCATCATGTCCATGTATTTTTTTTCTCTTACATAGAGTCAATGTAATTTACAAACATGTGTAAACAAATACATCAAATGACTTTAAGCAACAGCAAACATTAAAATGTCTAGCTCCCTTGTTTCACCTAATTGGCTTTAACATGTGCTGCCATTGATGTTTAATATGTTTTTTTACACTAAATCCTCAAGTCATCATTGATTATTACTCAATTATTTGTGCAAGTATTGTGAAAAATACAAGTTTTTCAGAGTGAAAATGTTATTGAAATTCAAAGTAAAGGGTGGTAAACGTTTGAGTTATTATGTAATAAAGTGGGAGTGAAGTGCAAGCTGTATGACTAGTTGTATGTCTGAAGCAAATACAGTAGATGAGTGTAAATGTGGCTCAAATGCATCAGGTATAAAACTGTTGTGGAAGGACCAAGCAACTTTAAGGTTAGTGGTTCCATTGTCATATTTGATTTGCTGTAGAATATGGCCACATTTTGTTCATGACTTGGCCCAAATATCATGAAATATGGGAGAACTGTGCCTCACATCGAGTGAGGAACAGGGACAAGGAACCGTTCTGGGTTTTATTGATGTGTTATTGCATTGTCAATCAGAGGCTTTTTGCCTCCAACAATTTCTATGGTCTTGTCAGCAATTAGCCAGAGTGCAACTATATCCATTCCTTTATGACTCAAATGCCTCTTTTTGTCACGGTTTGGGGTTTTAGGTGTGGAATTCCTGTCTTATTTTGAAAAGTTCCCTGTCTTGTGTTTCCCCGGGTCCCTTCACTTCCTGTCCTTGTGATTGTATAATTGAATCCTCCTGTGTCTGATCACCTGCACCTGCACCTCCCCTGTGTATTTAAGCCCTGTTTGTCTTGTCCCTCCTTGTCCGTTCGTCTGTTTTCTTTGACTGTTTTTCCCTTTGGTCCTGTTCGTGTGATTTTTGAAGATTTCATTAAATAAATCTCATTCTGCACCATTCCTCGGCTCCGTCATCCCTTGAGGGCATTTGGGTCCTAATCCTGCTCCCTTCTCTGGGAGATCCTGACACTTTTCCTCTGCATGGTTCGACTAGACTCTGTTTGACTCACTCATTTTTGGTTTTCCATTGACAAAAGTTGTGGATAGTACCTACAACTTGTTCTGGTACCACCTCGGTCAAGGTTCCAAACAAGCTGAGCCGAAACTAGAAGGTGGAGTTAAAGCACTGCAGACCACTGAGGACCAGCTAAGAATCACGCCGACGTTATCGGGGTACTGTTTGCTGAAAGAAAATATACCTCGTACCAAAAGTGAGTCATGTCAAATCCAACTGTTCAGGCTATTGTGTGCTCGTATACCTATGGAAATGAATACACTTTTATTCCTATACATCCCAAGAAATCAATTCATATGTAATCCACGGGAAGTATAAAGAGAAACAAACTCTGCGTAAGGAGGTCAAGGTGGATAGCTGGATCCAAACACTACTTTAACGCAGGAGACCGCTGGTCTTGTTCTGTGTGAAAACAGAAGTCTACGTTGGACTTTCGTAGGAAAACGCACAAAAAATGAAGAGTAACTTTTTCATAAAATATCACATGAATCGTGGATGATACATTGAGCTGTGCCATGGAGGAGCAAAAGTGTGCTCCTTTGTCTCCATATGTATGATTCTTGCTCTCTCAATGACAGCGGGCCATTTGGATCCGGTACAAACACCTTTGCCCTTCGACGTGTTTGGACACCCTGTACAAACCGGTAAACTGAGACATTTATTGAACTTTGTAATCCTACCGCTGGAGATAATCCCCAGCTGTACATGCTTAAATGATTAAATCCTTCAGATCCTAGACATCCCCAAGCCCCAGCTGCCCTTCGTTCCACGTCCTTGGCCTTTCTGGAGTGTCATGATCTTGATGGTGTTGTCCTAGTGGCCTAGAGGAGACTCCACTCCAGTCCATGCCCTTCTCCTGACACCCAGACAAATTAATCTGTTTCAAATGGAAGCTGCCAGTCCATCATTGTTTTATGGTCGGGTAGAGGAGGACGCGGCTCATTTAAGCCTGCGGTCATCTTTGAATTGTTCTACCACAACATTGTTGGGTTTGGCAGGAATCTTAAAATTATTTTAAACAGGGATTCCCCTCCGTTGATGCTGTGCCACCACTACCACCACTTCACACCACTGGTTATTTGCTTTGAAGATTAAATTTCAATTCCTTTGCATTGGAGCCTTTGGCACATTACATGTAATCTGGATCACTGTATTTATCTGCCAATATCTTGTATTTCCCACTCATTTAAACTGGAAATAGAATGCACACACACACACATACATCTGCCTACGGCAGCAGCTCGTTGACCACCAGTCTGGAAGAATAAAGTGTCTGTTAAAGAGAGAGTCTCTTGTTTGCAGTCAGAGCTACAGTACAAACCCTGAGGCTCCATTCGTCACAGATTGGCCAACTGGCTCCCAGCTTCAGCATAAAGCTCCATTGTCATGGCAGATGTAGTTAGGCACCATTCAGTGTTGTTGTTTTCCGTTAGGTCCGTCTTTGTCCCCGCCAAGCAGATGTTTAGTTTCAATTATTACAAAGCTTTACAGATGTCCGCCTGGGAGTGTGTGTGTGTGTGTGTGTGTGCAGCCAATATCAGCCTTTTACTAAAGTGTAGATCCAGTGATGTCCGCTTTTGAAATGAAGAATATGATATTTTACTTGGAGCAGTTCCGACTGGATCTGCTCACTCAAACCATCACTATCTGTGATGCTGAGGCTGGCGGCAGAGCTACAACCAGTTAAGTCATAAAAAAAAAAATCACAAAAAGGATGTTGTGCTGATTGTTCTTCTTAAATAAATCAATCCTATCTCAAGGAAAGGTGTAGAAATAGCACGATAGTTCATTATTACGTAATTTTATGCCACACCTTCACCTTAAAACGGTCGCATTTATGTTTAGGCAATAAAACCACTTAGTTGGGATTAGGCAACAAACGGCTTAGTTAAGTTTAGGAAAAACATCATGATGGGGTGTAAAGTTAGTAGGTAAACTAAGTAAAATACATATAGAAACAATGGAAACACGTCACAAGCATAACTTAAAAACAAACAAACAACAACACTGAGGAATATAGGAACAATAAATTGAGGTATAGAAATACCATGTTTGAGGTAATTTGGTGTATTTATGTAATATGTTTATGTAATATGTTTTGGCCTCAGGAATCCAGTATTGGTTTGCCTCCAGTACTGTATAGTTCATCATTGTGTTATCCGTGTATTGTGTTTTAACTAAGTCTGATGTTGGGGAAACATACAGTCGCCTATTTACACATCTAAACGTATGTTTGTGTTGCCGACAACTCTTGAGTTGGGCTTTTTAGCTGCTAAATGCTCCGATTTGTTCACCAGCTAGTCTCTAACTAACTGTCTGTAAATTTGATCAGAGAAAAGCGTTCTATCTCTATCTCTTTAATAGTTTAGCCTACAAGCAATATTTTCTCTCCATCTCTTTAATACTTTTGCCTATTAGCAACATTTTCTTTCCATCTCTCTAATAATTAAGCCTATTAGCAACATTGTCTTTCCATCTCTCTAATATTTAAGCCTATTAGCAACATTGTCTTTCCATCTCTCTAATAGATTAGCCTATTAGCAACATTTTCTTTCCATCTCTCCAATAGCTTAAGATATTAGCAACATTTTCTCTCCATCTCTCTAATAACTTAAGATATTAGCAACATTTTCTCTCCATCTCTCTAATAGCTTAAGATATTAGCAACATTGTCTCTCCATCTCTCTAATAGCTTAAGATATTAGCAACATTGTCTCTCCATCTCTCTAATAGCTTAAGATATTAGCAACATTGTCTATCCATCTCTCTAATAGATTAGCCTATTAGCATCATATTCTCTCCATCTCTCTAATAGCTTAAGATGTTAGCAACATTTTCTTTCCATCTCTCTAATAGTTAAGCCTATTGGCAACATTTTCTTTGAAATATCTCTAATAATTAAGCCTATTAGCAACATTTTCTATCCATCTCTCAGCAGGCAAGTGACAGCTGAGGTTAGCAGAAGGCTTAGCTAAACTATTAGCAACATCTTTCTCGCCATCTCTGAAAAGCTTTGCCGATATTGTAGCTCGCAAGAGTCTGGAATCAGTTTGTCATCTCAATATATGAAATAAAATTTCAGGTTGGAAGTTCTGGCACCCAACAACCGAGCAGGATGGGATTTTTGATGTGTAACTCTAGCCACTCTGAAGTGATTTGTGTCTGCCTCCAGTTATGGAGATTGTTATGCCTCTCACTAACGCTGTGACATAATCATGATGCCGGCACAAAAAGGGTGTGTTCATCAGCTGAAAGCCCTCTAGTAGTACTAATTGTGATGGGTTGAAAACACTTCAGTGCTACCCCATACTGTATTTTAACTAGTGAAGGCATGTTGGACTCCTATTCTCCGCCTCTCCAATAGTGAGACTCCATGTGACGTGTTGGGGTGTGAGTTTTCCATTCCCACTTATGCAGTATCCAAGGTGTGTGTGAAGACAATGTCATTGCTATGCTTTCTTCTATGTCCCTCTGGCAGCATTGCATGGTCTTTGACCACCTGTCAATGTGTAGACACACACAAACACCCACAGAGACTCAGGCCTGGGCTACAGTGAAGGTTTGAATGGAAACCAAAGCAAACAACACCTGTCAAGTTCACACTAGCTGCTCATGTGCAGGATGTGTTCATACTACCTCCATGGTTGAAGTGGCACACACACACACACACACATAGACCCTCAGCCAAATCTACAGGGGACATTGGAAAGTGTGAGTGACAGAAGGAAAGAAAGAGGAGGCTACGTCTGTGTTTTGGTGTCAGCCATGATTGATGGGAAACAGGAACATATTGTTTGCTATTGTTAGCCAGTAAATCATCCTTTACTATTGAGCTGTTTGCTTGGTTTCCAGGCGCTAGCTTTGACTCACAGTGCCATTGAATGTAGAGTGAAGGAAAATAACATGAGCCACCTGTGGCCCACTAGAGCCAAGACTGTCAGCTGAGAGCACTGTGTGTGTGTGTGTGTGTGTGTGTGTTGTAGTTCTATAGTCAGATGAGCAAATGTCCTCATGAACACATAAAGAAACTTGGGCAAATGCTCAAGTGAACGCTACAATATGGAAGAAAATGAATGTAGTTCAATCAGTATTTTATGTTAATATTTAATCAAATGTGTAATGTGAAAGGTGTCACTCATAGTGACGAACCCACATAGGATCATCACCCAACTTTGCAGCCATGTGAAGCTTGAGCTGGAGGGTAAATGCTGAACTTAAGCTGGATTCATCACCGTGACTGGATAGTTGCAGTCACTCAAAAAGTATAGGAGCAAAGAGACAAAACTCTTTTTGCTTTTCTCTTTTCTGTAAGCCGCTGCTAGACGGCACAACGATAGCGCTGCCGCCATTTTGGATTGAAAACGCCAATGAGTCTGTGGCCATCCTAGTGCGCTGCTTCATCGGATTGTGTGTTGCTCTTCATTCCACTCACTAACCCCACACAAACAGATCTTGCAACAATAGCAGTGAAAAGATGGTGTCATTTCTAAACTTGTCTCATTGCAGATAACAGATGTATCTGTAAGAGAAAAGATAGGAGATAACATCCATCCATCCATCCATTTTCATCCGCTTATCTGGGGTCGGGTCGCGGTGGCAGCAGGCCTAGCAGGCTGACCCAGGCTTCCCTCTCACCCGCAACACGTTCCAGCTCGTTCTGGGGGATCCCGAGGCGTTCCCAGGCCAGCTGGGAGATATAATCCCTCCAGCGTGTCCTGGGTCTTCCCCGGGGTCTCCTACCAGTTGGGCGTACCTGGAAAACCTCTAACGGGAAGCCACCCTACGGAGAAAATTAATTTTGGCCGCTTGTATCCGAGACTTCGTTCTTTCGGTCACGACCCAGAGTTCGTGACCATAGGTGAGGGTCGGAAAGTAGACCGCCCGGTAAATTGAGAGCTTTGCCTTCCGGCTCAGCTCCCGCTTCACCAAGACGGTCCGGTGCAGCGCCTGTTTTACTGCTGCAGCCGCACCGATCCATTGGTCGATCTCCCACTCCATCTTACCCTCACTCGTGAACAAGACCCCGAGATACTTGAACTCCTTCGCTTGCGGTACGCACTGCGTCCCCACCCAGAGGGAGCAATCCACCGGTTTCCGGCAGAGTACCACGGCCTCAGATTTGGAGGTGCTTACTCTCATCCCCACCGCTTCACACTCGGCTGCAAATCGCCCCAGTGAATGCTGGAGGTCATGGTCCGAAGAGGCCAACAGGACCACATTGTCTGCGAACAGGAGATAACATAAATACTTTAATGATCCCTCACCAGGGAAATTAACTGTATCTGTATAACAGACATAGTTCATTTAAGTGCTGTTTTTGACTGGGGCTAACACATTTGCCAAGACAACTGTATTTTGTGTCTCCCCCTCCCCCTCCCCCCATGCTGGAGCATGCTGTATAACCACCTGTGCCACCAGTCATAGCACTCAAAATTTCTCCAAATGGATTATGTATTATGGATGATATGTCCAAACTGTTTTCACTTTTTATACAGAAACATTAGAAAAATTTTATCTGCAAACTTCCCGCTGGCTCACCTGCATTTGAAGCAGCTCAACATGGCATTCCAAACCCCATGGTTAAGAAGCTCTGCCACAGGCTGTTGGCTGTTGATGAAGGACTTTACAATTCCTGATGTAAAGTCTGATGTCTGGGAGGTCTCTCCTGGCAAAATCATCTGACAGGCTTTTTTTCCACTTGGCTCAGGAGAATGGAACACGTTGTTTTTCTTATTTGAAGCTATACCGTCTCAAATCACTCCAGTGTGTGATGGCTGGAGCACCTGTAACTAAAGGTAAAGGATGCTCCCCATACCTTTACTTCAACATTTTGAATGAAACCGTAATTTTCCAAGTATCAAATTTGCTAATGAGATGGAAACTTAAAGTATTAGTTGGAGCTTTCTTTGGGGCTGTTCACATGTTGCATCTAACAACGTGAGGAAAGCCAGCTGTGCCACTTTAATCCTTTTATCCGAGGTGCTTGGGAGGTTGCGATCCTGTCGCACCTGCTGTTACCAAGCAACCAAAACCTGCGCGCTGTGATGACAATACTGATGAAGTTGCAGTTATTAAGCAGTAAGCCTCACTGACTAAATTAAATAAAGTAAAATAAATAATTTTCCAGCACCATAAATCCCTCGCAGTAGCTGAACTGCTCGACTTGTTTGTGCCAGTTTAGCTCACCTTTCAACCGGATGCTGTGACGTCATTGGAAAGGGGGAAGCAAGTAAATATAAGCAAGTAAATATATGACCTTGGGAACCCACCAGGACGGCATTGCTCTCGCTCTTGAGCGCACCTTCCATGTGTATACATTGACAACTATGGATTTCAGGGTGCAAAAAACCCAGCAAGTCAACGGCCCCTTAAGCGGATTACGCCGTGGTCATGTGGCTAGTTCGAAATTCGGTCATAAACAACCGAGTCTCTTGCTATTGCTTAAATTTGTCTGACGATTTTGGCGTTGACCCTTACCTACCGAATTCACCGAATCTCGTCGTTTCTCCAGTTCTACATCTTCCGTCTTGATGTAAATGACCCTTCTTTTTCACACTCAGTTTTGCGCCGGCCAGATGACAGAAACGTCACCAACACGCCCACTCGCCTGCGCGCTGTGAATTCTCCGGACAACGAGAGGCTATATTCACCAATGGGCTTAAGCGGACACTGATTTTGTACTGGGGAGCTGGCAGGATAAAGTCTATTTATTATGTAGTCCGAAAGATTTGAACATTTGCGTTTTCGCCATAGACTGTATATAAGAAGTGGACGTAGTCATCGTGACGTCACCCATTGGTGTGTGGACTGATGTTATGAAGCCTCAAATTTGGTGGTTTCGCTGCGTCATCTTGGATTACGGCCATCACCATGTTGTGGTTTTTTCGCAACCAATGAATGGAAGTGACCATATTTGGAATGCGGAGGAGTGACATAGAGACGCCGCGTACGGCTCTGGTAGCGGCAGCGACCTGTCAATCATAGTAAGCCCGCCCTAAAGCATACCCTGCTTTATGGTCTATTTGATATCTAGTGGTCATTAGAGGAACTGCAGCTCATGGTACTTGCCAAAGTAGTCTTTCTCACACATTAGCATCGTAATTCAACAAAAACATTAATAAAGTAAAGGTTACTAACACATATCATCTTACATTACTACTAAGGCAACGTCCACATTTTGAAAACGCATATCTTTTTCTACGTTTACACACTACTCCGGAGTTTTAGAGCGCACGGGCATAAACAAATGAGTTTGGAAACGATGACGTAAATACCCGCTGCTTGATTAGCAGCCACGACGTGTTCTTCCCTGATTCGTCACGCCCCGATCACGTGACCCTTTTCCAGAAGAACACAAACAACAACAACAGCCTTGTTTATCGATCGACTACGAGGTTAATTCAACATGGATAACTGAGGACTGTTGTGCAGTTACATTCTGTATTTTATAATTCTACTCCAGAGGCGTTATCAACGACGTTTGAAGTCACGGTTTCCCGCTTTGAGGAGGGCGATGGCCACAAAACGGAGGACTTTACTTTTCTTA
Organism: Ophiodon elongatus; assembly: GCA_016806645.1. Lineage (NCBI taxonomy): Eukaryota > Metazoa > Chordata > Actinopteri > Perciformes > Hexagrammidae > Ophiodon > Ophiodon elongatus. The sequence goes on along the minus strand of JACSYO010000396.1, from coordinate 1,189,608 downwards.
TTAATGCTTATTTTGTTCTGCACAACTACTGTGAAGTCCACACATAAACTGTAAAGGAACAAAGGCATTAATTGCTCTCAAGCACGGCAGGGACTTCAGACACCGGCAGAGCTACGAGTGTGAAAACAGACAAAAACAAAACCGAGAGGAAACGAGTGAGACACGTGCTGACCACATTTATTGACCCATAATTTAGTAAACTTGGTTTTGTAACTGTTCATTTTTGTTTTAAAACCCTGGCTATGTGGCCTAAAAGTACCTCAGATCCCAAACGACAGTTTAACTTTGATCACAGCGGAATCACTAAGAGCACAACACTGGTGCTGGAAAACCCAGCATGCTGCACTGCTGGCAACAGGCCAATCAGCGATGTCACAGCAGGTAGTTTCCATCAGCTGAACACCTGCTGTGACATCACTGGAGCTGAGCGCACGCCTTAATTTAACACCAGGATGCCTGATTACGTTGTTATGAACCCAACGATAATATCAAGCCTGTCAAAAGTCTTTCTTTGTTGTTTCCTGTTTTGTTTTTTGTTTTTTTACCAGGCTTGGTTGAAAACACCACAGGCTCATGAAAGCAATGAAACAATTCAAACCACATTTTATATTAACTGAGAACAGAAACTCGACTGGCCTCTCCTCTTTGTGGGCCCTGTCAGTTGACATTTAGCTGATCCCAGAGACAAACACAAACACAGATCAGATCAGGCTCAATTTGACAACTTGTTTTTCTCTTTATTTTGTTTATGTGTGTGTGTGTGTGTGTGTGTGTGTGTGTGTGTGTGTGTGTGTGTGTGTGTGTGTGTGTGTGTGTGTGTGTGTGTAAAGCAGCCTGATGAGTCCACACAATAAATATATCTTGCGTCCATCTTCCAAAAGAGTCGTGTTCTTAGGAATGGTTCGGAATTAAAGTCTTCCACACCCATTTTCCCAACCTTTTATTCACAAAATGGAGTTAAGATGAATCCTTATAATGATAAAAAAAATAAGTAGATTCAAACAGACATATGCTTTAAAAAATAAATGTATTCAGCCATATTGTGGCAAAATAATGCCAGTGAGTGAAACGTGGATTGTGTTGTAGTAGTGGTTTGACATGTTTTTGTTGTCAGCCCTTTTATTCCATGATGAAAGCTGCTCACTGCAGAATCTATTGGAACTGCCCACAGCCTCGCTGCTCCACGAAGGATGAACCTTTGAACCTTTTACAGTCAACACTGTGGTCTACGTGCACAAAACATAAATATGACTTAAGGTAAGTTCAGGGGTTTCTCCAGGCCGGGGCAGTGGCAGGAGAATGTCGACATGATACTGAAAAGAGAATATTACACAACATCATATCATATAACTGCTGTTTGTACTGCTGACTGGTCCTTTCAGCAGCAGGGATCCTCCTCGTGGAGTGGACCATTGTATCCCGACCATTGAAATGAAAAAAACACACCCATCTTCATTGTTGCAACTTTTAATGACAATAAACACAGCGTCTCTCTCTGGTCGACCTAATCTCATGGGAAGGCATATAAAAAGCATGGAATTGTGCGTGTCACGATGAAGCATTTTAGGCTTCTCACGGGTCAATTTAAGCCACATCGTTATCGTGAAATGGCCGTAGTCGACCACTTTGTTAGGTTTAGGAAAGAATCATGGTTGGGCTAAAAAAAATAAGTAAACTCAGTAGAACGTAAACAGTGTAACATAAGTACAGAAAACGCCACTAACATAACTTTAAAATAAGTGAACTACACCAGAACACAGGTCTCCTGTCCAAGTCCTGTGTTTGTTTGTCCCACCCACCAGCCAGCCAAAGTAGTCTTTCTCACATTTTTATACTACATCACTGGATCTGAACAATAGCGTATTGACACATAGTCAATGCAGACTACATGGTGTAGAATGAAACTCTAACAGCGTGCATTATTGCATGCCCTTTGGTGAGACCGGGCTGTACAACAAATGTTCTGTCTTTACAGTTAATTCAGGCACTGCTAGAGTAGAGTCTCTGCCTTTGTGCCTTTGGTTAGTTTTGACACTTATACGGTTGGTAAGTCATTTATAAAACAACTTAAGAGCACCTGAAAGTCTTGTTTTTACTGACCCCCAGTGGTTTAACTTCTCAACTTGCTGCAGTGGTGTACAAGAGTACTCCAGGCTGAGTAAGTACAGCGTGACATTACTCTTGGGTTTGGTCAGAGGTGAAGTATGAAACCTTTAACTTCCAGAGGACAGTGGAACACTGCTTTTAAACCTGATGTTAAAGTGAGTGAGGTCCTGTGAGGACCTTGGATGCCTATATATGACCGACATAAGTAAACAAGACATCACCATTTCTATGTATTTATTTTTTATGCTAGTCATCGGTGCCACCAGGTCCAACTTTACGCAAAACATGATGAAAATTGGCTGTTAAGACTGAAATTAATAGGGGGTCACGTGATGCAGCGAAGCTAGGTAGACGCTGGCCCACAGGCTCTTCAAACAAATCCATTTTAAAATATTTTAAAACACCCTAACTCAGTCCGAACCTGGTCGGACAGCTTTATCATGGTCCGAAGAACCAGAAACAAACAACTGAAATCAGCTGGTGAGCAAACTTCGACATCTATTGATAAAACAACACCCGAGAATAGCGACGACGAAGTTCATGTCATGGCAGCGACAGCACAAGAGTGCCTGGACGGGGTGAAAGACTCCCTCATTCTTCAAGAGATACGGAACGGTAATCAAGCTCTCTCCAGTAGACTCGACTCTAAAACCGCAGAAATTAAACAATCTATCTCTGGACTGAAAACGATGCTGGATACATTAAGCACCTGCATAACCGAAGCAGAAGACTGCGTTAGCACGGCAGAGGACCAGCTGGTGGGCCTAGATTCTCGGGTCCAAAAACTAAGTAAAGAAAATTACTTGTTATTGGAGAAAGTTGACCAGCTGGAAAACTACAGCCGACGCAACAATATACGTGTCGTTAACCTGAAGGAAAACTGCGAGGGAAACGATCTTGTGAACTTTCTTACTAATTGGATCCCACCCACTCTCGGACGAGAGCATTTCACTGAGCCGCTGGTATAGAGCGAGCACACCGAGCGCCTACACACCGTCCACCTGCAGACCAAAGGCCGAGACATGTACTGATACGTCTGCTTAAATACCAAGACCGGGACAAAATCCTGCGCATCGCCTCACAGAGGTCCAAAGAGAACCACGGCCCCATCATGTACGAAGATAAGCCGGTATTGTTTTTCCCTGACCTGAGCACCAGCTTGATGAAACGCAGAAAGAAGTTCGACCAAGTTAAGAGGGAGCTTCGATCCAAGGACGTCCCGTTTGCCCTGCTTCATCCTGCGACACTGAGGATCACGCTTCCCGATGCCCATCCATCCATCCATCCATTTTCATTCGCTTATCTGGGGTCGGGTCGCGGTGGCAGCAGGCCTAGCAGGCCGACCCAGGCTTCCCTCTCACCCGCAACACGTTCTAGCTCGTTCTGGGGGATCCCGAGGCGTTCCCAGGCCAGCTGGGATATATAATCCCTCCAGCATGTCCTGGTTCTTCCCCGGGGCCTCCTACCAGTTGGGCATGCCTGGAAAACCTCTAACGGGAGGCGTCCAGGAGGCATCCTGATTAGATGCCCGAACCACCTCAGCTGACTCCTTTCGATACGAAGGAGTAGTGTCTCAACTCCAAGTTCCCTCCTGATGTCCGAGCTCCTTACCCTATCTCTAAGGCTGAGCCCGGCCACCCTACGGAGAAAACTCATTTCGGCCGCTTGTATCCGAGACCTCGTTCTTTCCCAGACCCAGAGTTCGTGACCATAGGTCAGGGTCGGAACGTAGACCGCCCGGTAAATTGAGAGCTTTGCCTTCCGGCTCAGCTCCCTCTTCACCAAGACAGTCCGGTGCAGCGCCTGTTTTACTGCTGGTGGTCCGAAGAGGCCAACAGGACCACATCATCTGCGAACAGCAGAGAGGCGATCCCGAGACCCCAGAACCCAACGTTCTCCTCCCCCCGGCTGCGCCTAGATATCCTGTCCATGAAAGTCACGAACAGGACCGGTGATAAAGGGCAGCCCTGGCGGAGGCCAACACCCACCGGGAACGCGTCTGACTTATTGCCGAGAATACGAACACAGCTCCTACTGCAGTCGTACAGAGACCGGATGGCCCGTTGTAACGGGTCCGGCACCCCATACTCCCGCAGCACCCCCCACAAAAACCCCAGAGGGACCCGGTCGAAGGCCTTCTCCAAGTCCACAAAACACATGTAGACTGGTTGGGTAAACTCCCAGAACCCCTCCAGTAGTCTTGCGAGTGTAAAGAGCTGGTCCACTGTTCCACAACCGGGACAGAAACCGCACTGCTCTTCTTGAATCTGAGGTTCGACAATCGGTCGGAGCCTCCTTTCCAGCACCCTGGCATACACTTTCCCCGGGAGGCTGAGTAGTGTGATACCCCGATAATTCGAGCACACTCTCCGGTCCCCCTTTTTGAAAATGGGAACCACCACCCCGGTCAGCCAGTCCATGGGCACTGTTCCCGACCCCCATGCGACATTGAAAAGGCGTGTCAGCCAAGACAGCCCAACAACGTCCAGCGCCTTCAGCATCTCAGGGCGGATCTCATCCACCCCCGGCGCCTTGCCACCAAGGAGCTTTTTGACTACCTTAGTGGCCTCTGCCAAGGATATGGATGCGACCCCCCTGAGTCTTCAGGTGCTGCCTCCTCTCTAGAGGACATGTTGGCCGGGTTTAGGAGTTCCTCAAAGTGCTCTTTACACCGCCCGAAGATGTCCCCCATCTGGGTCAGCAGTCCCCCCCCTGTGCTGAGCACAGCCTGGGGTAACCCCTGCTTTCCCTTCCTGAGCCGTCGGATGGTTTGCCAGAACTTCCTTGAGGCCAACCGAAAGTCCTTCTCAATGGCCTCCCCGAACTCCTCCCATGCCCGAGTTTTAGCGTCCGCGACCACCGCAGCTGCAGCCCTTCTGGCCTGCCGGTACCTCTCAGCTGCTTCAGGAGACCCCTGAGCCAACCAGGCCCGAAAGGCCTCCTTCTTCAGTTTGACGGCTTCCCTCAACCCGGTGTCCACCACCGGGTTCTCGGGTTACTGCCACGACAGGCACCGGTGACCTTCCGACCACAGCTCCAGGTCCACAATAGAGGCTTTGAACATGGTCCACTCGGATTCCATGTCCCCAGCCTCCCTTGGGATGTGTGAGAAGTTCTTCCGGAGGTGGGAGTTGAAGACCTCCTGGACAGGATCCTTCGCCAGACGTTCCCAGTTCACCCTTACTACACGTTTGGGCTTGCCGGGTCTTTCCAGCCGATTCCCCTGCCATCTGATCCAACTCACCACCAGGTGGTGATCAGTTGACAGCTCTGCTCCTCTCTTCACCCGAGAAATATATGGCAGAGGTAAATGAGCTAGAAGCAGATATTTTGAAATTGGAAAAGGAGTTTCAACAATCTGGGTCTAAAGAACTTTACCAATGGCTGGTTAACAATAAACTGAAATACAATACATTACATACCTATAAAGTTGAAAAAAACATTTTAAGGACCAAACAAAAATATTATGAATTGGGACAGAAAGCTCACAAAATTCTGTCTTGGCAACTGAGAACAGAGGAAAGCTCAAGGACAATTAATACAATTCAAACTGAAACGGGTGCAATCTCACACAACCCAACAGAAATTAACGACGCATTCAAACAGTTTTATATAAATCTATATACATCAGAATCACCAGAGGATCTATCTAAGATTGATGAATTTCTGTCCACTATTGAATTGCCGAAACTCGGCCACGAAGACCAAAAGAATCTTGATTTGCTCTTCACCCAGAAAGAAATCGAAAAGGCCATATGCTCACTATAATCCAATAAATCACCAGGAGAGGACGGCTCCCCCCCTGAATTCTACAAAGAATTTAAGGACTTACTCACCCCCCTCATAATGGATGTGATTAATTTAGCATCCAAAACTCAAACCCTTCCTGAACCATTCTCCACTGCCATAATTACTGTGATTCACAAAAAAAACAGGGATCCATTAAAGTGTTCCTCTTTTCGACCCATTTCCTTATTTAATTCAGATTATAAATTGATTTCCAAAGCCCTGGCTAACAGGCTTGGCCAACATTTGCCAAAATTAATAAACCCAGACCAAAGTGGCTTTATTTTAAAACGCTCATCAGCCAATAACTTGTGCAGACTCTTCAATATTATCCATCTAACAAAATCTAAAACTGAACCGAGTGTAGCTGTAGCATTAGATGCTGAAAAGGCCTTTAATAGGCTAGAGTGGCCGTATTTTTTCAAAGTTTTGGAAAAGTTTGGATTTGGCCATTTGTTTATCAATTGGGTGAAATCCTTTACCATAAACCCAGAGCCAAAATTACCACAAATGGACAGACTTGGACAGCATTCCCCTTGAGTAGATCGAGTCGACAGGGTTGTCCTCTGTCTCTCTGGCTATTGAACCACTTGCTGAAGCAATTAGATGGGATCCAGATATAAAGGGGTTCAGAGTGGACCAAACAAATCATAAAATTAATCTCCTGGCAGATGATGTAATTCTGTATCTAACAGACCCAGTTAACTCTCTCACTAAATTACAGACGCTATTAAACACCTATGGTGCTATTTCAGGATACAAGTTCAATTTGGAAAAAAGTGAAATTATCCCTCTCACGAACTTCAATCACACTGAATACCAACAAACAACCCCATTTAAGTGGCTCCCAAATATTAAATATCTAGGAATAATTATAGATAATGATCTTAAAAAATTGTACAAACTTAACTACCTCCCGTTGCTGAGTAAAATCGAGGACGACCTACGCAGATGGATGAATCTACCCATTACTCTAATTGGTCGAATAAACTGAGTGAAAATGAATATTCTCCCGAGATTGCAGTATCTTTTCCAGTCCTTACCCATTCCATTACCTCAAACCTTTTTTAAAACCCTCAACAAACATGTTAGGCAGTTTTTATGGAACTGTAAAACGCCAAGGGTGTCAATGGAAAAATTAACATGGGATTATAGTCTAGAAGGTTTTCGACTACCCAATTTTAAAAAATATGATTTAGCAGCCCAAATGCGATATATTTCGTCATTTTTTGAGAGTGACTGTCACCAAAAACACCTTTAAGACAAAATGAGCTTGTGCCCATGACTCTAAATAACAAGATTCTGGAGACTAGGCATGACAGAGGAATCCAGCATCTGGAAGATTGCTTTGATAAAGGACTTCTCATGTCTTTTGAAGAACTGAAGAGAAAGTATGACTTGTCCAGTAGAACTTTCTCTTGTTACCTCCAGTTAAGATCTTTCTTGAGAACCAACCTGGGCCCTGCAATGACTCTACCTGTGTTAACTAACATGGAAAAATTGCTTCATGAGGGAAATGTGTACAAATGTATTTCAAAAATGTACTCCATGTTGCTGAATGAGGGCCCAAAACCTGGATTACACAGATCCAGGACGAGATGGGAATCAGACTTGAATATAACAATTGATGAACAACTCTGGTCAGATTTGTGTCAGAACAGTTTGTCAGCAACGGTTAATGCCCGGTACAGACTTGTACATTATAATTTTCTTCATCAACTGTACCTCACCCCACAGAAGCTACATAAATCCAAACCTGAATTGTCAGAAATGTGTTTCAGATGTGGTATAGAGGTTGGCTCCTTCCTACACTATACCTGGCTTTGCTCAAAGGTGAGGGCCTTTTGGTATGACTTTTGTAATACCTTAACTAAGATCACAGGGGTTACCTTTCCAATAGATTCTGAGCAATGTTTACTGGGAAACTTCACAACTCTCAACAGTTCTTTAACAAAGCTGCAAATTAAACTTGCAGAGATTGCTTTATGTGTGGCCAGGAAATGTATAGCAATGACGTGGAAGTCTGATTCCCCCACTTCCATCGACAGATGGTCTGTGGAAATGAACAGTTGTATCCCTCTTGAAAAGATTACATATAGTCTCAGGAAGAAATATGATTTATTTTTGAAAATCTGGCAGCCTTATTTGGAGTACATGGGTACAACACTAACAGTACCATAGGACTGTAACTACTTGGAGCTCTGAGTTACAATATACACTGTGTCATTGCGGTTATCTCTTTGTGCTGTGTCACCCAATGCACCGACTTTAATTTTAATTTAATTTAAATTTTTGTTTGGGTGGGGGGAATTATTACTTTATTTTATTTCATCTACTTGTGTATTTTTTCTTTCCTAACTTGGAATGTAATTTTTTGTAATGTTTAATGTACTGTGCTCTGTATGCTCTGCACGTTCTCTTGCATTGTTAAAATATTAGAAAAATAAAATATTCCAAAAAAAAACATGATGAAAATTGTTGAGGTTCATCAGAAACTCCTAAGGCTCAGACTCCAGTGGGGCCTCCAGCAGCAACCAGGCCGCCGCAGCCCAACCCAGACCAACCCAGACCAACCCAGCCCAGCCCAACCCGGACCAACCCAGCCCAACCCGGACCAACAACAAAATGAAAGTTCCTCGTAATAGCTTTGAGTCCGTCTTTAATGTCAGTCGTTGTTAACTCAGATTTCAATCTTCTTGACTAATTTTGAGACTGAGTCGCTATTCTGTACTGTGCATTTCACGATTCAGAATTGTTGAATATATAATACACTTTACAGAGGTGGCTGCCTCCCTCAGCAGCCAGGCAGCCCAGGTTATGTTTTAACGTCACTATATTTTTGGAAAGCCAGCAAGGTATTCGTACAAATTCTAAATTGAAATGATGTTTTGTTTGTTGTTATTTCTTTGATTTGGCTCCTCCCGCTGGTCCTCTTTCCTTTGTGGCTCACCTTTATAATCCCAAATGTGTTTGGCCAAATTGTAAATCCCTTGTAACATCTCTTCATGGTCTACTAGTTAAGATAAACCTTAAGACACAGCTTACGTCTGATTGGTTTGAGGGAAGGATTTAATGGATGCTTTCCAACCCATCTAGACTCCCCTTACGTTCTGAACATCATGTGGACGGGTTGAACGTTCTGAGGCCCACATCTGCTAGTGTGTGTGTGTGGTATGCACGCTTAATAAATACCTCCTTACATGTGCGTGCAGCACTCCAAAACAGCAATGTGGGCTGCACATATGTACGTACACATGGCCTGCATTCATACCGAGGAGAATGCTGGGATCAGAGGCAGTGCACTGCTTTTCCCTTCTATTTTCAGAGAGAGAACTGCACGTAATTATCAACTGTTACGCAACACACCAGCAAGGGCTACAAAAGCTGTAGGTAGTGGTAGTGGTAGTGGTAGTGGGTATGTTGACCATGTCCCGACTAATGGCCCCCTGACGTCTTGTGAAATTGTATTTCACGTTGTTTTTTCCAGAGTAAAGTTGTGGTTTCCCCCTTTCACTTCAATGCAGCCCAAGTGTTCTTGGCACCGGCGTCTTGCACATGAATGTTTCAAACCTTTAGCTGCTAGCAGTGGTGGAAGAAGTACTCAGATCTTTTACTTTTACAGGAAAAGTACAAATACTACACTTTAAAAATACTCTAAGTCCTCCATTCAAAGTCTTACTCAAGTTAAAGTATAAAAGTATCAGCATCAAAATATATGTAAAGTATCAAAAGCAAAAGTACTTATGCAGAATGGCCCAGTTAAGAATCATACATATAAAATAGAAATACATACAGTATAATAAGTACAGTACTTGAGTAAATGTACCATCCAAGGCAGTGGTGAATAACAGTTACTTTTATATCGTATGCCTACTTCCGTATCATCTACCACAACCACAGATGATGTATTTTAGATGTAGCTTACAAACAAATTTCCGGATAGCTAACTAAAATGGATTTGTGGCAGCCCTCAACCTACTATACTGGTTCAGCTTTATCATAGCAGATGACATCAGCAGTCTGCCTGTTAGATTTATCCAGTGTAGCAAATAGGACATCTTGCCACAGAGCTGTTACCCTCTGTTTGAAAAACATCTATAAAAAGACACTTTTGAGGCCACAATTACCAGTTCTGCTCTGGATGTGGCTATTTTTACGCTGCTACTGCATAAATATGGTGGACACAGCTGGATACATGTCTTAGTGGAAAACAATCTAACTTAATAGTGCAGTGTGTAGATTGCGGAAGGTACCAGATGAATGCCTGTTGTATTTATGTCTTGCCTCTGGAAAGGTTGCCTAATTTAGGAGAAGACTTTCACGATCACTTTGACTGCAATAAAACTCCTTCACTGCGGAATTTACTTATTTGTTTTTTGTGTCATTTAGAGTAATTTGTAACATTTTGTCCGTCTGTACATCTTGCAGCCTCGGAGCAACATCGGCACTCATTTGGAGTCGTGTTCGTGTACATCTTACAGAGTGAGTCCATAATTCGCTCTCTCTTTATCTCCGTTGTGGTCTGTGAGGGAAATGTACGTGGCTCTTCAGCTGCCAAACGTTGGCTAATGTTCATGTGTGTAGTGTGCTGCAGTGTACAGTGGCTTTATCCGAGCCTGTTTGACCAAAGCAGCTGACTGCTGCTGGACACGAGATTGATGAGAGTGCTGAAATTGAACTAAACAGAAAGAGTAGCAGGCTGAAAACCCCCAAAATGTAGCTGAAAGATGCTATGAATCTCTGAGAGACCTGCAGAGTTGGTAATGATTCTCTGTGGATTTTACATTACAAAACGGAACAACGCGCCTTTTACGTGACCCGTTGTTCATATAAAAATATTGATTAATGCAGCTTTCTGCAAGCAGCCGTATACGTGCACCCCAACAATAAAATCTATAAAATCTCTGTTTAGGAATTCCGAATCTGTCGGCATTAGGACAATATTTTTGATATCAGAAGTGTTTTGGTTTGTGTTTGTAGTTTGTTTGTAGTCCAAATAGTATTCATCAATCACGTTTGAGCAGGCTTTGGCTGTATGCAGGTAAATAGTCTTTGTGGAGAGCCAAAGAGGCGGAACACATTGGCTGAAATGCAATCTGGCAACCCACCGGCTATTGTCTGAAGATGATTTAGCTTTTTATTAGCTAAAGAATAAACAGTTTACTAAGTGTAGACCGGCTAATTATGAATTAATCGAGTAGCAGACGTGGTTTCTCAACCCCAACTTTATTCTCGTGTCTCAAATTACTAATCTGAGTGTAAACAATGACCCAATCCCAGTGTCCCCCCTAATGCCTTGAGCCCTGAACCCTCAGAGACTTAACTGACATCACCTGGTAAATGGTTGCGTGTGAAAGGCTGCAATGATACAATATAAACAGAAATGAGATAGCACTTTGTGGCGACATATCACGTCACCTTGACGACACCAAAATATGTAATATGCAACTGTGGGTTCTTATTTTACGTCTGTTAAAGCCTGATTTGGACGTCTTCCAGGTTCTTGTCTCACGAGATGAGAGGTAGGCCTAACTGTCAAATAATTTTAATGGCCGGAAACACCAACTTTGAGCTTCACAACGGCTCTTCAGGAACCTATGGGTGATGTTTTATACATTCTATGTTGTGGACATTGGGATTGGCCTAATGGGCGTTGCATTAAAGAGGAAGTCTTGGCCAGGATATCCGTTATCTGGATATCCGCTGGCTACACCGGAACCCCCGAAATATTATCCATTTTCCCCAGAGGCTAAATTGTCATCAGACAGATAGCCCATGGGTCCCGAGATTGTCCTAACTTTGACAGTCTTCTACTCTTCTCTTGGTTTGTGGCCGTCTACTTTTTACTTTTTGTTTTCCCTCAAATCCACAATAATTATGGTAAACAGCTGTGCCCATATTGTCATTGCATTGCAACAGTTGCTGTGATGCTGCACCATTCCTCCTCAGCCAAACCCTGGTCCTCGGGACTGCCCTCCACGGACAGCACAGAAACTGTAATTTCCAGCTAAAACTGGGACGATCCAAACCACAGGAAAAAAAATCCCATTTTGAATAAACACTCACGCCCTTGCCAGACCGGCTTAACCCTGAAATAATCCAGATACTCGATTTAAACAAATGTTTTTTTGTTTGTTTCTTGGTTCTGCTTTGGTCTGGCAGAGTTTGGAGGAGCAGAGAGACTTTTGTCACCCTCCAGTGAAACGTATTCAGAGCTCCATTTGTAAACAGTGTAGAAAACAGTGCTTTGATATTTCCATTTGAGTTTTGTTCATGTGAATTATGAAAGGGAGGTGTGACTAGGACTTGCAGTAAATCAAATGCATGCTGTCAACATGAATAGGAATGTTTTCTCAGTCACATCAGATGGCCACGTAAACACAACGTTGTGTAATTCAGCATTCAGCTCAGTTCACTGGATTTAACAATGAAGCAACCACATTTATACAGTTATATTTCACAAATAAGATCAACAAACTCAAACTTTGATAACAGACCTATCACAGAAATTGGGGATCAGCTAGAATCAGTAAAGAGGACAGGATCACGCTGTATTGAAATTCAACAAATTGCTCAACAAATAATCAATTAACAGCTGGAAATCAACTCAAACTGGGAGAGTGATTTGGGAAGTGTCCTTCTAGCCCTCCTCCCCTCTCATCACTTCACTCATCGTGACAAGCTGTCCGCTCTCAAACAGCTGCTCCTCTGAGGCCGAGGTAACGGGCAGCTGCAAAGCCTCCCCAGCAAGGAAGCTTGTCTTTGTGTTTCGTCAATCTGCTTCGTGCTGTTCTTTGTTCTTGTTTCTGCCATTTTTTTTGTTTCTGCTCGGTGCATTATGGTTGTACCCATCACCACACCAAAAAAAACTGAGCAAATGTCACATTACGATGACATTGGTTGTTGTGCTTGCCATACTAACTGCTGTCGAACAACAGCAAACAAAAAAGAAACCTGATACTTTATATAATGTTGCATGTGTATCTTTACTAATGTCACATCTGTCAGTCTGCCCCTCTGTCCTTGTCTCCATGCACTTCTTAGGATCCTCTCCATCCATCTACCAGATGCCCTCAGACTTCCCCACAGGTCCCAATCGCTCCTACATCCACCTGCTCACCGGTTCCTCAATCCCCCTCAGTTACTGCTGCTAGGTGGGACAAGCTTGACAAAAAGAAACATGGCGACGCCTGGTTCCGTTAACCTGGTGCTGCAGTGTGTATTAGATTAGTTTCTGGGTACCAGGCAATATGACTTCAAGAAGCTGACAGCCAGGACTAAAGTATGTGATATATTTACAATGACAAAAGTTTACTCAGGTAACGTTTGCCTTTGGGATGCTCGACGGCCTTTTCATGCAAATAAATAACACCAAAAGTTACTTCAGGGCTGTGCGTAGCCTTATAGCGGCCAGGAGCACAGCTTCTCCTCGCTGCTCCTCCGGTCCCTGCTGGAGACCAGGCCATATTGCTGAGCCTGCTGGAGAGAAGGGAGAACCAGAGCCAGGACTGCACAGGGCAGACTGTCAGACCCTGCTGCTGTAAAAATTTGAAGTTGTCTTATGGGAATTTGGTGCCCCGAAACACTACCACTTTCCATAGCGACCGCCAAAATCAACACAAAATGAAAGTTCCTCGTAGTAAATGTGACTACATACAATGTAGAGTGGTCATGAAGATTGGGACACCAATGTAAGGTGACTGACATAGTAATGTCACCTTAGAACAGACAAAGCATATCTAAGTATAATGGGAACTAGGTTATTGAACATAACAGTGCTGTACCTGCGTGGCACCCTTTTTCCTGCCTCACTCTTGTTCGCCCATTTGACTCTCAGTTACTTTTATTTGGACTTGCTACCCATGCCAGGGAACTTATGTATGGTTTGCCTTTCTGGCATTCACTCTGCCAAAATGTTACATATAATGCACGCCAATACTAATTTTCCCGCACTTTAGTGCTCCTTCAGTATTTCAGAGCCCTTTGGAAAGGGCCAGCCTGTGTAAATACAGACTCCAGTTGAGTTTCTCCAGGAGAAACATACAAGCTTGTTCCCTCATGTGTCTGATTATAGCCAGAGTGTGGGGGTTAACAAAAACAGATGAAAAGACAAACTGAGGAAAGGGAACATCTTAAAAACAGCAAGCTAAAAAATAACACATTCATCAACAGTTCAGTCCCATCTGTGGATTTACTGGAATTAATCAGGGGTACAAAGCCGTGCAGAAACAAAGTCTGCAATGCAGGCCAAAATGAGGCCTGTTATACTTCAACTCGATCCCACTGTGTTTATAGACTAGTTCCAAACACTGAGATATTTCCCATATACACCTGATCTGGTGACATTATGCACCCTACAGTAGATACCAGTAGCTCCTATGGTTTTTAATGATTCTTTTAATTTTTATTTGTTGTCATTTTGTCTTTATTACTGGGACACATATGGCTTATTACGGAGATACACTCATCAACATCGGAGATTGTGAACAATACCCTTTGTGTGTACCTTAATTGCAACTTCCCACCAATTATCCCTTGGAATTATGTTCATATTCAATAGAATACAAGATTTATATTTAGTATCAAAGTTCAGCATCTGTGCAGTCTGAAGTCAACACAGGTAAGTCCCAAGTGAAGACCAACAAGTCCTAAATCAACATGGGTAAGTCCCAAGTGAAGACCAACAAGTCCTAAATCAACATGGGTAAGTCCCAAGTGAAGACCAACAAGTTCTAAGTCAACTCTAGGAAGTCCCAAGTGAAGACCAACAAGTCCCACATCAACAATGGTAAGTCCCAAGTGAAGACCATCAAGTCTTAAGTCAACAATGGTAAGTCCCAAGTGAAGACCATCAAGTCTTAAGTCAACAATGGTAAGTCTCAAGTGAAGACCAACAAGTCCCACGTCAACAATGGTAAGTCCCAAGTGAAGACCATCAAGTCTTAAGTCAACAATGGTAAGTCTCAAGTGAAGACCAACAAGTCCCACGTCAACAATGGTAAGTCCCAAGTGAAGACCATCAAGTCTTAAGTCAACAATGGTAAGTCTCAAGTGAAGACCAACAAGTCCCACGTCAACAATGGTAAGTCCCAAGTGAAGACCATCAAGTCTTAAGTCAACAATGGTAAGTCTCAAGTGAAGACCAACAAGTCCCACGTCAACAATGGTAAGTCCCAAGTGAAGACCATCAAGTCTTAAGTCAACAATGGTAAGTCTCAAGTGAAGACCAACAAGTCCCACGTCAACAATGGTAAGTCCCAAGTGAAGACCAACAAGTCCCATGTCAACAATGGTAAGTCCCAAGTGAAGACCATCAAGTCTTAAGTCAACAATGGTAAGTCCCAAGTGAAGACCAACAAGTCCCACGTCAACAATGGTAAGTCCCAAGTGAAGACCATCAAGTCTTAAGCCAACAATGGTAAGTCCCAAGTGAAGACCATCAAGTCTTAAGCCAACACAGGTAAGACCCAAGTGAAGAATAAAAAGTCCCTAAGTCAATATGGTGTGCATAGTCACCACATTCATGACTGGCTTTAAATTTTACTGTATTGTAACAGGTGCATTTATGTTCCTTTGGGTTGCACTAGTCTAAAAACCCGTGAACAATGCTTCACAGCACTGAATGAAACCATATGGAGTGTCCCATAAGCAGATGGCAGCTGCATGTGTGAGTGAACAGTGTGTGTGTGGGTTGAGGGGTAATTATAAAAAACTTTGACAACAATAACATCACAGCAATATGTATCACAGCTGTGGAGAAATTACAATCAGGCATGGAATCATGAGAATATACAGTCACAAATAGATTTAATGGCCTGCACCTCGACTTTTACAACCCCCGGACACACACATTTAGTGGATTTCCTTCAGATCTCTTAGGCAAAGTGGCAACATGAGATAATAGTTTCATTCCTGGCACTGTCTTGCTGCGTGTGTCTTGTATATGTGCCACGGTTCCGGAAGCAATTAGGAAACTCTTCCGCCTCAATATGCTCAACATAAATGAAGTGACCTGTGTAAAAAGCCAGGTTTTAATCAGCGAGACTGGCATTACGTTTCACATACTTTTAATGAATTGCAGCCTGGGCGGTTTTTGGGGATTTGGTCTGTGATTTAAATGTTAAGTCAGTCCTTAAGGGTTGAAAAAAGTCTAGGTACGATTAAAACTTCAACTGTTGTTTGGTGGCATGACAAAGGGTTCAAATGTTATGGTAGTAGATCGCATTTCATTTTGAATATTAGAACTCTGCAACAAGCAGCCTTACCGCTTTCCACCCAAACACTTGGAGGCGACTGTTGCGGTGGTTGGAGTTTCATTCCAGGCGCACCAAGAACTTAAGATTAATTACACGTACAAACAACTAGAGCCAAACCCAAAGCATTATCCAGACCCATAAGTGATGGCTCAATGTTAAGTCTGTTGTCAGCGTGGGTGTTCTCAACCACAAAGGTACAAAAGCACAATGGAGCAATGAATTGAAAGCATTTTGAACTTTGTGGAAAATTCTCATAAAAGTAGAAAAACGAACAATCAAGGTTTAACAAGGTGGTAAACTCTGGGATAAAACTCATGGAATGTGTTGATCAGTTGTGGTCACCTGATTAATTCATTGTAAATTAGTTTGGCATCACTATAGAGCAACATCCAATTATAAGGACCTTTAACCTTTTAATGGTCTTATCTGGTGAGAAAAAAATGCAATGGACCCAATATTATTATTGCTAATTTTAATAATTCTGTAATGCTTTTGTTATTTAAATGTATTTCTTAGTTTCCCGGGGCACTAACAACAACAACAACAAAAGAAAGAAAGATTGACAATAGATGATCAAATAAGGTTCGGCATTGAAAAAAAAAAAGTTAATCAAATTAATTACAAATCATATCCAACCTGCTTTTCATGAAATAACGTCAACAAACCTCCATATAAAATGAGCAGTACCACCTTATGGCTGTGAATATAGAAGTAAATAAAGATAATAGATAGTTAGAATTACTTTAACTGTTCCAGTAGCAGTTAGAATACATCTAATTCAAAAGAATTTGACTCCTGGACCAAGATTGAGGAATTTCAAGGTCAGAGGTCACCGCACCACAGAATTAGAGAGGTCACTCCTACTGTATCGACACTTGGAGGAAATTAAGTATTTGTGGGACTTACAATTGTCTGCTTTTTTCATTCAAATCATCTTCTTTCTTTGTTCTTTGTTTTTCTCTGTTTTGAATAAGTTGCCCGATCTTGGTGAATTGAATGAAACTAGGCTATGTGGGAATACATAGGAAAGAGCGTGGGAATGAAGACCGTGGACTGTCGGAACGAATGCTCTCCTCATGTACCAGTGAACATCCAGGGGAATGGACATTTGGATGGTACCTGGGTGTTCTCCTGAACAATAGAATGACCTGGACAGACAACACAAAGGCACTTTAAAAAAAGGCACAGAGCAGACTCTATCTGCCCCGGAGACTCGGGTCTTCAGCATTTGGATGGCAGGGAGACCTCCTGAGGACCTTTATTTGACTCTGTGGTGGCATCAGCCCTACTCTGTGAAGTGGTCTGCTGGGTCCCCGATCCAGTGGAAGTGGTGGGACAAAGGAGAATGATGGCTGGGCTCTCATCTCTGATGGGGAACATGTCCCAACCCATGCAGGACACCGACAGCACCGTGCAGCTCCTTCAGTGACAGGCTGCTTCACCCGCGGTGTGTGAGCCACACAAGAAACTCATTCATCTACAATATCAATGTTTACCACTGTGCAATATCAATATTATACGCAATATCAAACTTTGACATTTGCTATTTCACATGTTCAATAATACAAGCCCAATCATTCAGTCAGCCTACGATTATATTTTGTTTTTTACTGTTTACTTATTTATTATATCTTCACTGTTTACTTACTAATTTACAATACTTGTTTAGTTTTTCACTGATGCTTCTTGTTGTTGCACTATCACCTTTGCTGCTGTAATACTGCAGATTCCCCCACTGGACTAATATTAAATTCAATTCAATGTGGCTTTATTGGCATAGCAGTAAAAAAAAGAAAGACAAAAAGACAATGTTGCCAGAGCATCAAAATACAAAAGTACACAATAATATTATTATGATCATTAACGCAACATTGCAATTGCTATATAATGATAAAGGCTTACCTTATCATTTCTTAAAATATTGTAATTCCATGACAGAAGCTAAATGTAAGACTGTGTTTGGGCGCCCTCCAGTGGACAACCACCGCTACCACAGGATGAACTGCGTTTTGTAACTCCAGGAGTGATTAGTGTCATATATAAAGTAGACATGGATTTAGTATTGGTACTAAAAAAGTATTGTATGTTGATTAATGTGCACTGCCCCTGGCAAATAAATAAATACATAATATCCTCATAACATCATTATAAGCTATACACTTGCGTTGCTGTGGTTTAACCGGGGGATAGCAAAATGCTCTG
The DNA here is from genome assembly GCA_016806645.1 of Ophiodon elongatus. Taxonomy (NCBI): domain Eukaryota; kingdom Metazoa; phylum Chordata; class Actinopteri; order Perciformes; family Hexagrammidae; genus Ophiodon; species Ophiodon elongatus. Next base: position 1,171,258 of record JACSYO010000396.1, on the reverse strand, counting down.
AACAGAGACATCTTCAGTAACCTACAGGGACCAAACACGTCATGCAACATAGCTAAATATATCCTCATATACAGCCTCATCAGCTGTTATTCTGTAGCCCAATAACATGTCCGAGATATGTTTCCTTATTACAGACACTAACATTATTATCAGTCAATTCTAAAGTCAGGACATTTAGACATATCTCACTCGCTGGCATAACATTTGATATAACCACAAGTAAAAGCAGACGGACAAAATATCAGAAACACCACATTGTTACACTCTGGGGTCATGACGTAAGAGGAAGAGGACCACTGTGTTGTTGCTGCATCGCTCCGTGAGGATGCGGCTCGTGTTATATCACCCACGTGTTACATCACCCACGTGTTACCGAACGCTTACGTCGTGTGGTCGAACACGGCGTGATGACGTTTTTGGCTTACGCACGGCACTCATAACACACGGTGTCCTGCTCGTTGACATTGGGAGAGCAAACCGACACGAGAACGCCTCTCTGCTGACTTCTCTTACAGGTACAGTGGGCTTTTCTCTCGCTCCTCTCGTGCTCCCAGCACACCGGAGACAGCGCGTTGAGAGCGGACGCTGAAGGGGGGAGAGTAATAAAATAATACGTTACATATAGGGCTAACGTTAGCATAGCTGCTAGGTAGCTCACGGTGATCTAACGTTAGTTAGTTAGTTGTACCAGTAATACTATTCGAACCAGTACTACTAACAGTAGTACCAGTAGTACCAGTACTACTGGTACCGTTATTGCCTTACTGCCAGGCTGACTGGGAGGGAAATCAAGCTGTCAGCTAGCGTTAGCGTTACTACGTTAGCTTTGATGCTAATGCTCACCGTGAGGTTAATCAAGGATAACGTCTGGGAGGATCAAATGCCAGCTGGTCAGCCCTTCTACCGTCAACATTAATATTTTATGTGAGCTGGCGATCGGAGTTCACTTCAAAAAAATACTCCTTCGACTGAACTAACGTTACTTGAGGTTCGTCATAATGTATGGTACCCATATTCCCGTACGTGGGAACCCACGTAACATCACTTTGCTCCGATAACGGGCCTGAAGAATGAAGACGGAAGTTTGTCAGGGAGCTGCTTTATGTAGAGCCAAATAATAATTTACATATCTGCCTCCATCGATGTGGCTACAATGGCTGGACGTTGATCAGAAATGTGACGTGGTGCTTCTATTTTTCCGTGAGTCCTTGACATTGGGATGATGTCAAGGCAACCAGGCCAGCTTCTGCTGCAGACTGCGTCCAGTCAGCTGCTCCTGTGATTAGCCTACCACTAGTTATCCATAATACCAGTTCATCTGACATCAAGTGGATTGACTGTGTGTTTCCACATGTGCCAGGGCAGGATGGGAGCCTCCTTGTCCACAGTTGCTGCTCCTACAGTCCGGGCAGAGGCCGTGATGGCCGCCCCTCCTCAGGGCTGCCCCATGCACCAAGAAGCCCAGCCTGTCAAAGGTGCCAACACTAGTTCTGTTTTGTTTTAGTTTCTTAGCAATAGTTGGTAAAATTGTGTTAACATGTTGCAATTTGTTTATCTGCTTCTCTTAGTGTCTCCACCCGCGGAGTGCCCCATGCATCAAGCTCAGCCTGCGAAAGGTATCACTTTTAAAGTCTATTCAAGTATTTGTGTCACGCCTGTACCGCTTTAACTGATAAGTTGCAGGTTGGCCTAAACACACAGTCATACGGCTTTCCATTGTTTAGTTAGTTTAGTTTCAATGGCGTGTGCCACTGCCCCGTGATGTTGCCTTGTAAACATTATACAATTCAGGGATCGGCAGTAATGGTTGCCAGGTTGCCATTGGCAATCATTTTGAGAAATTGGCAACCAAGTATTTGTCATTGGTTTCCACTGATGGAAACCCCCTGCTAACATTAAAAAAGTAGGGGCAGCAAAATGTGCACCGTGACATCTAAATATATTAAAACGTTTGTTGCATTACTGATATTAAAGTACAGCTGTTACAATCAGAACAAGACACCACTTTAACATTTGCATTGTTGAAGGTTGTACTGTCCAGGGTTGGTACCCGCCACCCGCCACCCGCCACGCCTCAATCAGGTGCTCTTGTTTCCTGTAGCGTCTCCCCCGCCGGAGTGTCCGATGCACCAAGCGGCACCAGGTCCAGCTCACCAGGAACGGGCCTATGAATTTGTGGAGTGTCCCATGAAAGCTGCAGAAGGCACAAAGAGTGACATCGACCCAACGAACATGGTAAGTGCACCACCTAAGTGTAGGAAAAGAGGGTGTGGGTGCTGGGCGGGGGAACCAAGTGGAAATGGATCAATGTGTGATCTGTCTTTGGACTAAAGAACCACATGGACAGAATCGCAGTTCACAAAACAATAAGCAAAAAAGGTGCTACCTCTCGGAGAGATGAGCTTTGGATCACATTGGTGATGCTTAACGGGTGAGTGTGTGTATATATATATGTGTGTGTGTGTGTGTATGTGTGTGTTGTTGAGCTGTCTCTCCTGCCCGTGTGTGCAGATGCCTCCTCCTAACCAAGTCCCAGCTTCAGACCAGCCCTTCGCCCTCCCCCTGACCAGAGAGGAGTCCACCATACCTCGCCCCAACGGGGAGAAGAACTGGGTTTACCCATCTGAGCAGATGTTCTGGAACGCCATGCTGCGGAAAGGGTCAGTCCATACCACGTGGCCTCCGTATGCCGGTTCATCTCCGGACACGTGGGCCGTGATGTAGCGCAGGTGGTTTCAGGTTTTCCAGCATGTAACATCCCCGTGTGCTCTGTAACCCTGAGAGACCCACATAGAAGTTGTATACATCATCTGAAAGCTGGGAGCCTAAAGATTAAAAGATAGAGTGTACATTTTTTTTCTCCCCAAGCTGTCAATGGGGGTAATTAATAATAGTTTTGATTCGATTGCACAAACACTGTCTTATGACATAAGCCTGCAGGTGAGCCCCCCGCCATAAGGAGCGCCCTCACAGTCCATCGCTCTCTTGTCTGCGTCCCTCTGAAGGCGGACTCTCTTTTTATCTGGAGCGTTCACTGCAGACACTTTTCGTGCTTCTGCCCTACTCTCAACTGCTGCTGCTATTCATGTACTTCCCCCTTCCCGTCTGTCACATCACTGATAATCATCGATCAATATTTGGCCAAGAACTACAGTGATTTCCCCGTTGAGAGCTGAATGTAATCCTTGAGCAAGACGTTTAAATCTGTCCGTCAAGTGTAATGGTGGCAGAATGTGCCGCTGTAGAAATAAACAGTAGGCATTGAGCTTGCATAAAGTGATGAAATAGATATTAACTTGAAAAATATTCTTCCTCTCCTTCCTTGTTTGCAGCATCAGTGTTGTTCCTGCTGTCATAATGGAGAGCTATGGGGAATTTAAGAAAATTATAAATGTTCCTCTTGATGGAAGTAGGCAGCATGCGGTTGGGTCTGTCAGTGCGGTAGAAGAGTGAAATGATGCCAATCGCCTCCTTTTATGGGAAAGATGCCTGATGAAGAAAACCTGGTTCTCAAAGCCAGTTGATAACCAGGTAGTGGTAACCGGTATCTCTGACTGGGGCTTTAGGTTTTGTCGAGCCAGCTAAGTAAAGTAAGCCCGGCTATGTTGAACTTGCTTCGTGGCACACCCCCCTGGTCCGCACACATCCCACTCTCTGTTCAGTGTTTCCACTGGGAAACCACAATGTGGTTAAACAACAGATCTAAATGACACCCAAGGCTCTTCCAACCCTGACTTGTAATACGCGTTCACCATGTGAGCGCCATGATTCACCCAAAGGCTAACCTGACCAGCATGGTTTGGTTCACATCTGTGTGGAAGTTGTTCTCATGGTCCTTTTTTTATTTTCATTTAAAAATAATAATCATCTTTAATTGGCTCAATATCCAAATGCTTAGTCTGCATATACTACAAGCTTTAATAAGGACAGCGTCACACCCTTAAACTGGGAGGAGGAGGGGCGGTAGGTAGGGAGACTGGCTTGGTTCTTTTTGAAAAAAAAAATAGTCTTAAGATCTCCAGGGGGAATGGGATGAAAAAACCTTTCTGTTTTGGGTATGATTTAACGGTCAGCCCTGTTCGCGCTGCAGGTGGCGCTGGCGTGAAGACGACCTCGGAACTCAAGATATGACCAACATCATTAAAATCCACAACACGAACAACGAGCAGGCCTGGCAGGAGATCCTGAAATGGGAGGCGCTGCACGCTGAGTGAGTTTGAACAAAATAACAATGTGTCTCAAATGAATGGAAAGCTCCACACAAGTGTTCCAGTTTAATCTGCCTGTACACTGCCTGTTATTTGATGAGCATCCTGTGTTGTTGTCTTGCAGTGAATGTCCTTGTGGGCCGTCCTTGAAGAGGTTCGGGGGTAAAGCCAAAGAGTTCTCCCCCAGGGCTCGCTTCCGCAACTGGATGGGGTGAGCTCCGTCACACTTTACCTCCCGTCTATCGACGGACTATTTCCTTTAACCCGTGGAGTAATACAATCACAGCACAAGTTTTCTCTCTTTTTTTTCTTTCTTTCTGTGGACTTGAAAGCCCGTTACACAATATGTAGACTTCAAATAGTTTTCACTAAAATGTCAAGATTACGACCTGAATCCATCAACCACACTATGAAATCCCATAAACATTGGTTTTCAGTGGTTTCATCGTTACGTGGCATGGATCAGAAATACGAGGGGGGGGAAGTAAAAGCACCCCACATGTGCTCGGTGGTCCAGTGACGGACGTCACAGACGTGTAGGAGTCAGACCAGGAGGACCTCATGTTGTTGTCACCTGTTAGTAAAACACAAAAGGGATGAAGATGTGGAGACATGTACAAAGACAGTGACATTTTGTAAACAGTGCATCGTAAGACATAGTTCAGTGTAGAGAAGTTGGTATGTTCTACTTGAAATGTAGCCTTTTTATTCAATTTTTTCTAACTTATAAACATAATTAATCCATCCTGTGAGACAAAAAACACCAAAAACTATCTAGATTGATGAGTAGCACTACGGGTAATGTACAAGTACCACCTTACTTCATTGGATTCATCTCTCCTCCTCTTTAGCTACGAGCTGCCTTTCGACCGCCACGACTGGATCATCGACCGCTGTGGGAAGGAGGTGCGCTACGTCATCGACTACTACGACGGAGAAATCAACAAGGAGAACTACCAGTTCTCCATCCTGGACGTGCGCCCCGCCTACGACTCTTTAGGCGCCGTGTGGGACCGCATGAAGGTCACCTGGTGGCGCTGGACCTCCTAAAACACACACACACACACACACACACACACACACACACACACACACACACACACACACACACACACACATATATGGACTTCCTCATTTCAGCGCTGGACAGGATGTGTGCTGTGAAAGAAAAGCTACCTAGAAGACCAATAAAAAGACTCCGTTAGTGTTTGCAGAACATCTGTTAGGCTGCATGAAGCTTCATCTGCTCATCATATTGATTTCTGAGGAAAATCCTCTTTTGGGTTTGCGTTGCAGTTCAAAGCTCAGCGTGTGTCTCACTGCCTTCACTCTGCTCGCACTCCAACAGTCGGCTCGCTGTCAGGAACACTGACACTGATCGTCTTCTGTGGCCGAGACTGAGAATATAACCCTGATGATGTCACGGTGAGGTCATCGCTGACCTCAGCTCAGGCCCACAGACAACAGATGTCTAACAGATATCCTGCGATACACACCAGAGGTGTGGAATGTAACGGTTGGGAGGGTGGTTGAAAGAATGCTCCTGTGTTGCATTGTGGGAAATGTAGGATCCAGCATTTCATTTAATCTTAGTAGGGACTAAAAGTCAGCATACATCTTCTGCTGGTAATTTTGAAACCTTTCTGTTTTGACCTTTGCTGCAGTCTCATGTTGCCTTTATGTTAAAGCAGTACTGAGCTGCTGGAGTACTCACTGTACGGATTTGTAGTTATTATTCTGCTATTGCTGCTTCTCATTAGATTCATCTCCTATGGCAGCTTTGACTCATAGAAGAACTTTTCCAGTCATTGAAAACTTCTGGAAAATGAGAGAAAAAGTAAAATGTCCTTGAAAATCTTGTCTTGGAAAATGATTTCAACATCCTCTTTTCTTTTTTTTCCATTATCTCAAAATGAACTTCTAGTCTAAAAGAGACGACACGATCACATTGCCGTCTGAAGTTTATGTTAAAGATCAAATGGTAGCTCTCGGACCACAGGATTCTGTTTTAGCTTTAGTTAAAGCCATAGACTGCCCGTCTTCTAAACCAGACCTCCACAGAGGACCATGTTACTGGATGAGGCAAACCTGTTGTCACACCGGCTCCATCACTGAAACGAGTGGGAACCCTGGCTGTGATCACAAAGATTTATGCTTCAAAATAGCTCATATTTTTTATTTGGAATTGATGTATAAATTCATCTCAAGTCTGTAATGTGTCGGCAAGTTGCCTGTATGTGACAGTTGAAGAAGAGAAATGTCCCACGAGGAAACTCCAGTTAGTTTTCTACGGTATTTTGCTTTTGGTGCAAATGAACTTCGAGAACTGTGGCTCCCGAATGTAAACCCCGCCCACAACCCTAACCTCTGTTAGTCCGTGACCCCCAGTGACCCCCAGTGAGTCTCTGAGTCTCCGTGCAGACTGGATGTGTCAGAGTGGAGGCAGCAGCGCTCTCTGACCGCTGACTGATGCGGTGAGACCACCAGTGGGGTCTCCTCTGGTCCATGCTGTCATGGGTTACTGGAGCACAGCGACCAGGATGATGCGTATAGGTGACACAGATTACCATGGCGACTGTAGGTATATAGTAGTGTAGTTCACAATATAGTTGTATATTTTTTAAAGGACCAGGATGGACTTGAACCTGGCTGTTAGAGGCTCAAGTCCTTTAAGAGGACTTGAGCAGATGGCAGTAGATTGTTTGGAGGTTAAATTGTTAATCACTGCCTCTTACTTCATATACTGTAATACTCTATTATTTTATAGTAGTGCTAAAGCTCTAAAGTCACTTTCTATCAAGTTTAATGACTTTGACTCTGCTTTTGCTCCTCCCGCATTGTATCAGATATTCACAGTAACATTTAATGTGTGACTTTGGCTTATCATTTTTGTTTATTTGTATTTATTGATCGATGAATGAGTAGATGTCTGAGGGCATGATCTTGGTGCTTGAGAAGAGGTTCTTGTATGTAAAATTTAAGAATAAATTTATTAGCTCTGGTGGTCAACTAAACTAACAATAAAGCTGCTCATCTTCTTACGTTTCATTTTTTTTTTTCTTCCTCTGAATCATATTTACCTTTCTATTGGAACCCCCTCCCCAAAAAAAATGTAAAGGGGACAGGTACTTTTAAAGGCACAGTAGTAAAGGCACAAGTTGGAAGAAGAGTGTTACGTGTAGAGACCAAACCCGGGAGCCACAGGCCGCCCCGTCCATGCGGTGCATATCTAGCACCATCTGCTGGACACGATGCATCATCACAGCTGGTTATAATAAACCGGGAGGCCGTCTCAGTATTTTGTCTCGGCTCAGCTGCCCAACGAACTAAACCAGGATTCATCAGGTTCATGGAGAAAAACTCAGCAGATGTGAGTGACCAAAGTCCCATCTGGTTTATTATTCATGAGTGAAACACAGACATGAGGCATCGAGCACTGATCACATCGATTACCATTGAAGAAAAACATGCGAAGGCAAACATTTTGTTGTTCACAGCCACACAGCATTACATACAATAGTAATAATTTATTTAGTACTATATTTAATACTATATTTTCAACAATTATTTTCTGTCATGTAAAATGTGTTTTGAAACAAAGGTAGATTTGACTCTCCCCGGACTGTTTTCCCAGAGAAATGAGCTTACTCTGGACAACTGTTGCTGGTCTGATGTACATCTATCTATCTGGTGTGTGGGGATATGTTTTAACGGTAGCGTGGGCCAGACATATCTCAGACATATCTCAGACATATCGAAGGTGAAACCGAGTTTTCTGAAAATAAGCTAAGATCTGATGAAGTAGGACTGGTTTAACTCATCTTGCTAAACGAGACCCTCTGGATCCCTCTGGTCATCTGGTCAGAAGCTGGTTCACATTTTGAAACCACACGTCGATGCAGCTTTGAAGCCGAACACAAGAGGGGGGTGTTTCACTAGAATTGACATGTTTGAGCTGTAGCGGAACAATAAAACGTCCCACAGGAACAAAACAAGTATATTTTCTGTCACGGTTCTCCCTCTGGTTCTCTCCTTAGTTAGTGTGTGGATCTTCAGCAATGAGGTTCCACTAACGGACAGTTTGTCAGATTGGTTCATTGGGTGAGGCCAATGTTTTACTGGCATGGTATACATACACCCCTACTATACATACACCCCTACATATTGTTCATGTCTTTTTAATTATTTTTTTAAAAGCCCTATTTTGTGCAGTACAGCTGATATAAAACACTATTTATTACATCTTTTTTTTTCAATCTATCAGCTGTGCTCATGGTTTTCTTTATCAGATGCCTGCAGGTGAGACTGTCAGTGTTGAAGCAGGCAGGTTGACCAACAGCAGAGACGGCAACAGGCGGGAAGTAAAGAATGAACTACCTTTTCTCAAACACAATGTACGCCAGGAAGCAAAGGCAGCGGGTCACCAGGAGTAACGACGCCGCGTCAACTAAAGACGTCAAACAAACTGACGAGGCCCAGAGAGCACCACCCGGCATCTGTTGATTTCTAGTTGAACACTGGGTGATATTCGGTCTGGACCAGGACCTAAGACCTGGTCTAAGACCTATTTACGCCGTCTTTTCAACCGGCTAAAATGTGGTTCATCAACGTGTCACAAATCAACAATGTCTTTGAAAATGTTGATGGTTTGTTCAGTTGCAGGTTGAAAGAGATGACATCAGTTACTGTCAACCTATTCCTCCAAAGTCATGTCCACGGTCGGTGAAATGTTGTCGACACGAAGATGTGATTTCAACGCCTTTAATGTTTCATATAAATCTTATAAATATGGAACTATCGACTGTGTGCTGCCAACAAGATGCTCCCAGGACATGGCAATGAGAGCAGAGTACGCTCTGTCTCTACGTTCATGTAGAATACGGTGTGTGTGTTGACTGCTGGAACACACAGGAGCAGCTACTCAGCTCAGAAACAGTTGGGTTTGATGAGTTATATCATTTAAGTTTAACCTGAAACATTGAGCCTAATACATTAAAATCTAGTGTTCAAGATAAACCATAATCACATTCTGGGTTATTTAATAATGACGTCACAATCAGAATTTCAAAACATGCAGATGCAAATAATTCATAAATAATATAAACGCATTCCGCTGGTAGGAATCAGTAGACAGTTACTGTGATTGACAGATCGCTACTGCTACCAGAGCCGTATATACGACGTCTCTACATCACTCCTCCATAGTCAAAATATGGTCACTTCAATTCACCTGTTACAAAATACCAAGATGGTGTCGGCCAAAATGCCGAACTTGAGGCTTCAAAACCACAAACGTCATGATGTCTACCAGTTAAATGCGTGCATCAGAATTTTAACTCAACTCATAACTGTTATATTTTTTACCGTGTCACTAGATTAAGTTTTAATATCCCTTCCAAGAAGAAAGTATTGTATTCTGAGAAAAGTTCCGGGGAGACAAAGGACTTCGTCTCCCCCGTCCATCTCTCCACGTCGGGATCACCAATTATTGTATTCTGAGAAAAGTTCCGGGGAGACAAAGGACTTCTTGGACCGAAAGTTATGATAAAGCATATTTAATAAAGTGAAAAGCGTTGTGATAACAGAATAAAAATCTCAGTGGGGATCATAGGCCACAGCAGTCCACAGGCCCAAACAGTTGCCTGTAAAGGCATCCTGAGAGAGTTACTGTCTGTGCTGCTGACCTAAGAGAGCTCTGAACAGACTAGTACATTCGATTATATTGTTCAATGAAATTGTGCATCGTCGCCTCTCATTGGCTCAGTTTTACAACATAGGTTCGGCTAAAGTTTCACATGGCTAGAATCAGCATTCCGATTGGTCACTTTGGTTCATATGGTCCTCCTCTGGGCTTTATGGCTCTTGATGTCATCTCTCCCCCTCACACACAGTTTGGCAAAGCATCCCCCTCAAGTGGAGTTGGTTTATTGCCCTTTGTGTGTCTGTAGTATCCATCCCCCTTCGTCTTCTCATTCCATGCATACCTGAAAGTCTAAGTTAGAAAACTCAATGTGGCCTTCTTCTATGTCACGCATACTCTTTCCCATAAGGCTCACTATTCCTTATTAATTATCCTTTTCAAGTATCGTAATTTATACATAGACATTCCTTATTTACAGTGTAAGTCATTTTATTTTATTACAACCTAACAAAAGTAACAATTTAGATTCTGGATACACTTTTGATTTATCAATATAATGCCTATTCATAAATGTGCTCTTGTGTTTTGTGAGATGTGAGAACCCGCCAGCTGGGCGACTTCTCTGCTGGTTACCTGGCAACTGCTCACAGCCAGGAAACAGTTCTCCACACAACCCCCCTGTAGGACAGCAAATTGTTGTTTTTCACATTCCAGTTTTTGAGATTAAGCACATGAGACATGATGTGTAAATTAATCATCTTTGGATTTTGTTACCTTTTCGACAGAGCCAGGCTTGCTGCGTCCAGCCTTTATGCTAAGCTAAGCTAACCGGCTGTGCCTATTCCTCCACCCGACGGCCCCACAGGTGGGGCCAAAGTGTACCCCTTTTTAAAAACTTTGGGGTTCCCTCTGTGAGAGAAGACACTAATCAAGAACAAATATAATGATGTTGCCTATCAGAATAACAGAAAAAATCCGGGCTACTTCTCATGTAAGCCATTTATACATGCTCCAAACACAACGAAACAAGACCAACCAAAAGCATAACCAAATATTCATATTCATATCTCGCCAGCCACTGGACTTGCTCGGCATATGTCTCCCTTGCTCGAGTTAGCTTCAAGCTACATAGGCTTGCGACTACACTAAAGAACGGCAAGAAGACAGGGATTCCACACATACCGGTCAATCCCCTGTAGACCACAGCCTCAGCGATCAGTGAGCCAAATAGCACCAGCCTCAGACAAATATGAAACCAGAAAAATATGAAAAAACTGTACACTCACCGACCGTATCGTTGTTTCCTGTTATGATCCCGGTCATCCCAGGCACAGCGAGGGCGGACAACGCAACACGTCTTGTGGCTGCAGCGTTGCATTGTGGTCTATTGCGGCTCCTGGGGCGGTCGGCGGAGCAGCGGGTCTCTCGACTGTTTGATTCCAGCCTGTGTGAGTGTTGAATGTCAGCGCCGGAGGAAAACATCTCTCTGTAAATCCAAAGGGGGCCGACACCTGACATTTAGCGTCCATGTCGAAGACAACGCGACGTCTCAGCACGTCATCTCAGGGGCTGTAATTGGCTGGTCGTCCGGGGGATGGGAACAAAAATGGATTGCATCACGAATTGCACTTTAGGGTGGATTCCTCCTCTAAACACATGAGCGTGTTGATTTCCCCATGTGCCCGATAGCTGCACAGCACTCAGCAGATGTCCAAACGGCCCTTGGTGCTCTGCGTGGAAGTCCGGTATTTTTATCATATTTTGCTCTCTGCAGTCCTCATTTCCATACCAAAGAAGGGCCTCTGTCTGCCATGGGCCACCCCCTTACCCCACCATTACCCGGCACTGCCCACGTGTCCACTCGCTATCGGTGCCAGGGATCAGCTCGTTACACAGGTTTGCCGTTTTACATCGACGGGCCGCGTTTCTCTGCTAATCACTGTGGACATGCAATCATCCAGGTGTCAGTTGAAAGGGATTTTTTTTTTGTTCGGCTCCGTATTGATTCCCAAGTAGTTTGAAGTGGAGAGGCCTACGTTTGCTTTCAGGTTAATCTCAGTTATAACAATGACTCGGACATGTGCGTTTAAACGCAGCAATTAAAAGTAAATCACGAAGCCGGTCGGAGGATCAAATTGTGTCTTAAAGCAAGTAGAGGAGGAGGATTCAATTCAATTTATTTTTGTATAGCCCAAAATCACAAATTACAAATTTGCCTCAGAGGGCTTTACAATCTGCACACAATGACATCCTCTGTCCCAGGACCTCTCATCGACTCAGGAAACCCCCCTCCCCCCCAAAAAAAACCCTTTCAACAGGGAGAAAAATGGAAGAAACCTTCAGGAGAGCAACAGAGGAGGATCCTTCTCCCAGGATGGACAGAGTACAAAATAGATGCCATGTGTACAGAATGAACAGCATAACAGAGTTACAACACGTTCAATGCACATGACAGAAATGATTCATGTAATAATAGCAGTAGGTGACGGGGAGGACCACAGCAGGACGCAGGACCAGGGTCCAGATTTAACCACAATCCACAGAAACCTGCGGGGCGAAAAGGCACAAAGACTTCGGGGATGGAGCAGTTAGTAATGTGCATTTATGGTGCATGAATTCATACAGAAGGTAAAATAGAAAAGAATGTGCGTCAGCAGGGCCACAGAAGGAACCAGGAACCAGGAGGCAGGACCAGGGTCCAGATGCAACCACGATTCGTGGAAACCTGCGAGGTGAGAAAGCACAAAGACTCCGGGGGAAGAAGTAGAGTTAGTAATGTGCATTGATAGGACATGAATTCATACAGAAGGAGAGAGAGAAAAGGATAGAGGAGCTCAATGTATCCTAAGATGTTCCCCAGCAGTCTAGGCCTATAGCAGCATATCAAGGGGCTGGAAAGAATGGACCAGGGCAAACCTGAGCCAGCCCTAACTATAAGCGCTATCAAAGAGGAAAGTCTTAAGTCTACTCTTAAATGTGGTCACTGTGTCTGCCCCCCGTACTGAAAGTGGAAGTTGGTTCCATAGAAGAGGAGCTTGATAACTGAAGGCTCTGGCTCCCATCCTACTTTTTAAGACTCTAGAAACCACAGGATTGTAGCGAGGGGAGCGAAGCTCCCCGCAGCAGCCATTATTAATGGAACATATGAATGAAATATTGTTACCAATAGATAGAATATGTTGGGCGGCAACAATCAAGTGTCCTTCATGTCAAGAAACAAGAAACAAGAAACAAGCAACTTCAGTCTTGTGCCAAAAAAGCAGGAGAAGCCAATACATAGCCCGCTAGTCATCTAGGCTATTATTAGCATACATGATAACAGATTATTAAAGCTACACTAACCAATGTTGTTCCATGTTGACAACAGGCCCAGTCCCATGTGTGATGTAACGGGCGTCGCTCCTTGCCCGCCGACAAAAACCACCAACTCTGAAGTTCCCCTCAGCTCTTTCTGGCTCATCGATCCTGTTTCAGTTCAGTCTTTCTGCCGCAGCAGGCAGCTGTTCTCAGTGGAAAAGGCTCTGATAAACTCACTGTACTCTACCTGCTCAGCAGCAAACAGCAGACAGACACAGTTAGAGATTAGCTGCTGAACCCAGTGGAGCATCCAGCAGCTAAAGAGAAAGATATTTCCCTCAGGAGCTGGTGGAGACCAAAAACAGAGCGAAAAGGGAGAAATGATAGGACATTCATCAGGTGCACAAACATATACATGATTATGTTGCTCTGTGTCAACTGTTGGAATAGTCAACACATTTGCCATAACAACTTTCAGGGGAAAAAATGTCAATATTCTGCTGCCTTCAGGGGCCAAAAATTCAGTTACAGGCTCTGTGCTTACGCCTATAAGATGAACCCGGCCTGTGCTGGGTCCATCACCACGGATCACTGCACTGTTGGCTCAGCCACAGCTGCTCTCCAACCACTGCAGGACCTCAGGGCATGATGGGAAACGCCTGGCTGTCCCCTGAAGATATTGTTAGGTTGTAATAATATAATATGACTTACACTTGTAAATAAGGAATGTCTATGTATAAATTACGATACTTAAAAAGGATAATAAATAAGGAATAGCAAGCCTTATGGCAAGGAGTATGCGTGACATAGAAGAAAGCCACATTGAGTTTCTTACTTAGACTTAGTTCAGGTATGCATGGAATGAGATAGGGAGAGGGGGATGAAGACACTGAAGTCTCCAAGATCAACACAAAGGGCAATAAAACAACTCCTCATGAGGAGTGGATATGCTCAACTTTACGAGAGGGTGGAGAGATGACTTCAAGTGCCGGTAGGTCTGGGAGAGACCTTTGCACCGACCAACCAATCCGAATGCTGATTCTAGCCATGTGAAACTTTAACCGAATATATGTTGTAAAACTGAGCCAATGAGAGGCGACGATGCACATTTTCATTGGACTATATTACCAAATGTACTGGTCAGTTCGAGGCTCTCTTAGGTCAATGCGCACAGACAGATAACTCTCGCAGGCTGCTTTTTCAGGCAACAGTTAAAAGGCTGTGGCCTGCCATTGGCTTATGAACCCTCAGCTGAGGATTATGCACTATATTCCCAACTTTTATTAAATTGATTTTTATTATAACCTACTGAATCCAGAAATTCTCTTCCAAGTCCGCCCAAAGATTTTTAACATTAACAATATACATATGCATTAAAAGAATCAGCAGCTTCTCCTTGTACGAGCCAAGACACTGCGGGAATGCCTAAGGGAACAAGCGAGTTGACCCTACAAAGGTGCCGTGTGTAGGATCTGACGACATCTAGTGATGAGGTTGCAGATTGTAACCAACTGATAACCGTGTGCCAAGCGGGCAAGAGAACTACGGTGGCTGACGTGAAATACAAAAATGTGAATGTCCCTACCTAGAGCCAGTGTTTGTTTTGTCCGTTCTGGGCTACTGTAGAAACACGGTGGACTCCGTGAAAAGGATCTGCTCCGTATGTACTATAGGTATAAACGGTTCATTCTAAGCTAATGACCTCCGGTTCTGCCAAGTGAAGCCAAGGCGGAAGTGTCTTAAAACTTGCATTCTCTCTCCTGACCACCAGGGGGCGACTCCTCTGGTTGTATAGAAGTCTATAGAAAATGACTCTACTTCTCTCTTGATTTATTCCCTCAGTAAACATTGTAAAGATGAGTTTATGTCTCAATCTCTAGTTTCAAGTCTTCTTCAATACAGCATGATGTTCATGTAGTAAATTATGATCCATTTAGAGTCAAACAGACCATAAAGCAGGGGATGCTTTAGGGCGGGACTACAATGTGATTGACAGGTCACTGCCGCTACCAGAGACGTATACGATGTCTCTACGTCTCTCCTCCACATTCCAAATATGGCCACTTCTGTTCATTGGAACAACATGGCGACGGCTGTATTCCAAGATGACGACGGCGAAATCTCCAAACTCGAGGCTTCAAAACATCAGTTCACAAACCAAAGGGTAACGTTACCATGACTACGTCCACTTCTTATATACAGTCTATGACGAAAACACCACAATTCTTATTTTTGGGTGATTACACACTATTGTGACACACACACACACACACACACACACACACACACACACACACACACACACACACACACACACACACACACAATAGTTCCCCCTAAATGCTGCACACTGGACCTTTAACAGCATCATTGTAGAGAAATATTGTCCCACAACAGTGTAACAGGAGTTAAACCAGCCCAAGGTCAAAATCAAGAGGGTAAAAGTACATGCAAGTGCAATACACAATTATTTATACTCTATTTATGTACATATATACAGTATATATACTATAAATATTATTACCACCATCTTCTTCAGCACCTTAAGCCTTTACTTGATCTGCACAATATCCCAGTCTGTCCATTCTGTTCACTAGTGGGAGAACATGGCTAGCACAAATATTATCAGAGGAAAAGCAGTGTAGCTGATTATTGTCTGGCTCTTTGCTCATTAGCTGAAATAAAGCAGGTAGGGAGGAGGAAAACAGCAACATGAAGCTCTGTGGGAGACCAACTCTCACAAGAATACTGCGACCTCGGTGGATGACAGTTGAATTCAGAGGGCTAATTGGCTCTCCACAAAGTAGAGAGCTTGTCGGGTTTTTTTTTTATTAGAGGGGAGGAAAGTTAAGTTGGGGCAAGTTTTCTTTAACAAACAAACAACCAAAGTAATCATAGCATTTTTATGAACATACTCCAATTGTTCCTGACTGTTCATTTATTCATGTTCTGTCGTGTTGCACATTCTTTGGAATTTGTTCAGATGGCTGGTTTGCTTCTTTAAAGCTCCTCCAGACCTCCTCGGAGGAGGACTTAAGGGGGCTTAATCCCCATCAGTGGTATTTTGTTGCCCCCTCTGATTAAGCTTTATGTATCTAGAATAAAAGCAACCACATTATCGAGCAAACACACGAGGCTATCGCTGAGCGGTTGTTTCAGGACAGCAGTTATTCTGTCAAGTCATTTAGAACTGCTGAAGACCTGGGACCAGGGACCTGGACCTGGGGGACAGGACAGGACACGATGCGTCCCTCAGACGGACACCATCCAAATGGGTTATTTGTTTTTGTCCATTTGGGCTGTCTGTTTAGGAAACCTTTCTCACCGGCCGTGTCCAAAACTGTGGGTAGAAACCATCGGATCAACAACCCCACGTAGCCTTGTTTACGTAGCCTTGTTTCCCTTCTGGCGTCTTTAACTACACTGTCAGAGGCAATAGTGTCCCGCAGAGCTCCAGGTGCTGGGACCCATCTCCATCGCCAGGACCCATGGTGGAACATCACATGTTTATCAGACTTCCTTATCAATAAATAATGCTTACACACCACCGTATTATAGTAGGAAGTGTCTTGTTTTACCACACTTATTGTGACCGTATATTTAAATGAATACGCTGTATCACGTCCATGACACATGACCTCCACCAATAACGTCAAGGTAAACAATACGACCTTACGAACTTATAAAGTTACATAACATAACGATATTTAGCCAATAACTTGTACTAACCGTTAGTTTTTCTCATGTCATTAGCCAAGTAAACATTGAAAAAAATGCAAAAAAGCTGAATGTCATTATTCAACATATCGTCCACACAATGGGTCGTATGATACCTTAAAAAAAGCTACTCCCTATTTTCTTTGCGTTTTCCTTTAAAAGTCTGGCAACACCTGTCATTTTCCACTCGTTCCATGGATACAGTCTTTTCAAAATAAACCTCCTTCTTCACAGGAAACTACTTAGTTCGGTTCAGGAAAAGATCACAGTCTGGATTAGAATAACTATGAAAGACTCAAGTACTGAAGTTACATAACAAACAGATCAACATTGACTTCTCGGTTCACACGGGGCACGAACCTAAAAGACGGATTGTTTGACCCATCTACCTCCTCCATAGTAGTAGTAGAAGTAGTAGTAGTAGTAGTATTTCCCGAAGCTCTGCAGCTAAACCTTTAGTTCAATTTAGAGTTTAGTGATGCAATAGAAAGTTGCAAGTCTTCCGGAGTAAATCTTTGTTTTAAGTCCAACAGGTGATTTCACAAATCCAAACAACACCAAAAAGGATTAACCCTGTTCATGGGTTTATGTTGTGAAGACTAATGGCAGCCTGAAAAGGTGCTAAACACAGTCAAACCAATCAAAAGGTGGCAATCACCTTCCTGATTGAAATCAGAGGGCTTTAATTAAAAACTCAGCGGAAGACAGAGAGAAGACTGACATCCAAACGGACGGAGTGAAGGCAGAATTAAGTGAGCAGTGATGGAGGAAGGCTAAGAGAGATGGAGCACTGCAATGAAATAGAAGCAGACAGCCCGGACGCCGCCGAGGGCTTCATCACACACATCTCCTCGGGGACGTAATCAGTCCTTCTCCAATTTGGCGCTCGCCGCTTATCGCACAACCGGGAGCCATGACCCGCCGACTTTTACGGCGTGGTCGACTGGCAAATGGAGAGATAGGGACCTGTCTGCCTGCCAATGTCTTTTAATGAGCGCGCCGATAAACAGTGAGGAGGAGGACCGCAGCCAGACCCTTTATAATTACTTCTCCAATGATCACCACATTTCACCCTGTATACCAGATCAATATTACAAGACACGGCCTTGATGACTTACAAAGTCACTTAATCTCACATGATGCCGCCTTCACTGAGGGGGGAGGCCTTTATACAGGGAGGAACGGCTGAAAAGGATGGGAGGGGGGATCTCTGCAGTAAAAGAAGATAATCATGCAGATGATGAGGAGGAGGAGGAGGAGGAGGAGGAAGAGGAGGAGGGAGAAAGGAAGGGAAAGATAACAGCAAAACAACACGCAATTTATAGTTAAACCATATATATAATATTTATATATATATTTATGTTCTTACTTTCCCCTGCTGACTTTAAACCTGGAGTGTTGAATCTCATCTGTGTTGCCATTCAGCCATCTTGTAGTGAAGATGTAGACTAATACAAGCTCAAATACATTGATTGAATAAGTGCAGACTCCTCAAAGTAGGACAGCCAAGTGGCTTAAACTCACATTTATAGGGAATTTGTATGGGATCTATTGGCAGAAATAGGATATAATATTCCTAGTCATGTTTTCATGAGTGTATAATCACCTGAGACTGAAAGAATCACTGTGTTTGTTAGCTTAGAATGGACTTGTGTAGCCCCTTTCTAGTCTTCCTCAAAGTGCTACATGTCACTCGCACACATTCATACACCGATGGCACAGCCTTCGTGTCTTGCCCCAGAGACACTTCGACGTGCTGGAGTCCCAAACTCAGACCGCTTCACGCAGCCGGACTGGTCAATTCCACATTAACTGGATACACTTTGCTTCTCTTGTGCTCTGGAACAAGTCTAATCCCCATCAAATAGCTGCCAAGACAAAGACTACTCCACATTGAGTCCTTGAAATGTTGAAGGTGTTCTGGAGACGAGGCCTCCTCCCCCTACAATCACACATCTCTTCATACGCCATACACATATATATATATATATATATATATATATATATATATATATATTTTTTTTTTTTTTTTTTCATCTGGAGAGGGCTTTATAAAATGCACAAACAAGTACAGCTCACCTCCTGGGAGAGCTGCTCCACTCCAGCAGCAGTCCTAGGTTGCAGTAATTAGACAGCAATGTTCCAGTGAACAATACCAGTAGTGTCGAGACAAGGCCTTGCATACTGTATACCCTCTATACACATGACTATTCATTACTGTTTTTGTTTTTGTCACTATGACCCCTATTCTCTGCCTGTGCATGCATGATGAGCGGTGCATTCACCCAGCGTCCATTCACATCACCGTTAGCCATTGTTTCAGCTCAAGCTGAAAGCGCTTGTCTGGCAAGCACTAATTACATCCTTGATTAGGAGGAGAAGCAATGAAAGAGATAGAGCACTCAGTAAGAGATAGGAGAGGTAACCCCCCCAACCTCAACCCCCCAACCCCCTGCCTCTTTGTTTGGAGGGACGAAGACACTCGATGGTGACTTAGGTGTATGTGTGAGTGAGTCACAGACACAGAGAGCTAGCACGTCTAGGAACATATTCTATACTGGGCCTTTTCCTTTTCCTTTTTTATTTGTTTCATTGATTTTCATTGAATCACTAACACTAACCCTTTCTTAAAGCCAACGCCATGAACACTATGCACGCGCACGTCGCCAACGGAAGTGTCGTTTTGCCGCCCGCCCATCCAGAGGATTTAGCGTTAGCTTTGAACATCGAATCCAAACAGTTAACAACATCAAAATGTCTGTTTGTTGCCGAGCAGTTGTCAGAATCGACACTCCAATGACTGGCGTTCTACAGAATTCAGATCGACCATTTCAAAACAACAGGCGTCTTAATTTTAAATAAAATGACCGAGCCAACTGGTGACATTTAGCCGAATGCGTCCCTGGTTGCTCTTAGTAACTTACGTAAATGTCTGGCGTAGAGAATAAACACAGATTAAAGTTGATTTTTGAGGACACCAACATGTTTCTGCTTTAAACAGCTGCCGTCACTACGCGCAACCACAGATGTGTTGTGTCACCAGTTAACACGGTCACACCACAACGTGTTGAGTGTTTTAGCGCCCATTTTAAAACGGACTAAAGTCAAACCTCTGAGTCTATGTCATGGTATTCTGTACATGACCACAGATACCGTATATACTACCCACTTACTATGAAACCCTGCCTCTTTTTACTATCTCAATTTTAACCATTTGGTCCTCTAACATTTGGAATGGAAAGAGCTGTATGTTTAAATTATCTTATCCTTTTAAGTTTGCAGGGAGCGAACAGGAAGTCAGTTCAGTGAGCAACTTTCACAGGATAGAATGGGGCGCCATTTTTTTATGTGGTTTCCAGTTGTCCTTAATACATCCATGGTATAGAAAAGCGCTGTACAAGTACAGTCCATTAACCATCTATAGGAGTTCAGGTTTATCCCACATAATAAACTACATCTGTGTCTTAGTTAGCTAACGTGAATTGACTTTATACCACATCCTGCAGCAAGCTTCATATGAACATCGCCTAAGTGAGAAAGACTACATCAAACACAAGCTGCAATGAAACTCTCAAAAGAATACATAACATTCAACAAAGTCAAAAGACAAAGACACAGACAACTCTCAGACCCGACAATGTTGTGATAGCAACCTGTCACTCACAAGGTAGCCCCGCCCTAAAGCTTTATGGTCTATTTGACTCTAAATGGACCATAATTTACTAAATGAACATCATGCTGTATTGAAGAAGACTTGAAACTAGAGATTGAGACATAAACTCATGTTTACAATGTTTACTGAGGGAATAAATCAAGAGAGAAGTAGAGTCATTTTCTATAGACTTCTATACAACCAGAGGAGTCGCCCCTGGTGGTCAGTAAAGAGAATGCAGGTTTAAGGTACTCCTGTATTGGCTTCACTCTTCAGAACTGGAGGTTAAAGCCTGGTATCAATACTGGGGCTGGACAAAATAACAGGAACGCCTTACACCATAGATTCTTCCTCCACTCAGAAGCACTCAGCAATTACAAGATGTACACTTTTTTTTTTCCTGTGGAAAAAGGCTTAAGTACAAGATAAGTGCAGTAACCAAAGTACATTTCCCAATCGTCACCATTAGAATTGTACCAAAATGACTGAACTCTATAACTGTTAACAGTGAGACTTTTTTTATGAGGAAGGTTATTAAGTGGAGAAGAGTAAGTGATTCGTAGAAGTATAAGAGCTGCGGGCATTCTTTAAATGCTGAGGAAAAGATTTTTTAAAGCCCTCTTTATTATCTCCTACGAAAAACAGGAGCATCATTTATGACCTCTGAGATGAAAGGGATACTAAGTAAATGTATATATTTAGAATCTGCATGAGGCCAAAAGGATGATCGCAAAC
Organism: Ophiodon elongatus; assembly: GCA_016806645.1. Taxonomy (NCBI): domain Eukaryota; kingdom Metazoa; phylum Chordata; class Actinopteri; order Perciformes; family Hexagrammidae; genus Ophiodon; species Ophiodon elongatus. The sequence continues at coordinate 1,150,008 of JACSYO010000396.1, read as the reverse complement.
TGCCTTTGGGCAATGTTATGTTATGTTAATGATGAAGAACAGTAATGAAAGCAGCGTATGGATGAGTGCAGTGTGTGATGAGTACAAACATAACACAATGCCCAAGCCAATCTAAAAGTACAGTGAGGGTTATATTATAAGGAATGGACCTATATTAATTTTACAATTTTTTTTATTTTTAATGCATTTATGTTTATACCAAAACCAAATAAAGAATTTATTAATTAAACCCAAATCGCACAATATTTCAGAATAAGAGCTCAACAGTTTTGCTCGTATGTTATACTTCCATTCATTTTATACAGAGGACCCTTTGCAAACATAGCTGTGCACGTTTTGCGCTTTGTTCGCTAGTTGTATGCCGACCACTCGGCTTTTATCCTGTCACACCAGACTACTGCAATCAGGGAGCAATACCTTTGGAAAAAAAGGGTTTCGGAAAGGACAGGCAACAATAGCAGCTCCCTTTGCACTTCAACTTTACACACTGCAAATGTTAGATGTTCCCCACACCATCAAACAGGCCGCATCTGTCCTCCAAAGTGCTTCGAGACATGAGGGGAAATGGCAAAGACACTTGCCCAGTATGCTAATCAAATTCTAAGCGATTTAGTATTCCCCGCCGCTGCTTGAGGGACTTTTTACCCTAGATTAAAAAATAAAAATAAAACGTGATTGTGCCCCGACACCTTATTTGCTGAAAACTTTAAACTCCTAATCAAATCCTGCATCACCTGATGCAGCATCTCCAGCATGCTCCAAGTATTAATTCCACTAATACAGAGGGATGGTGGAATATCATGTGAGGATATTGGAAAATAATTTCTTGCTTGGTTATTCATTGCGGAATTCATTAAAATCCAATTTTGGGAAATTGAAATAAAAACAGCCATTTGCTGTGATAGACTGGCGTGCAACACCAGTGAATATGAGAATGTGGGTGGGGTGGGAAGGGGCAGGTGGTGCAGGGGGATGGGGATGGGGATGGGGGGTTGAGAATGTGTTCAGAAGATGTAGAAAGGAGGGAGGAGAGAAAAACGGAACAAAAAACAAAACTAGTAAAACAAAGATAGACAAAAATATTCCTCTTGGTTCTTGCATTTCCTAACGCAAAGGACATGTCCTGCTTTCTGTGCAATGCATTCTGGGATTGGCTTCCGACTCTTGAAAATGTGTTTGTGTTTTTAGACTCAACATCCCTCCCCGCCTCGTAAACCGGCAGACACCTGTCCCTAATAGCCGGTAATGCTAGCCACCGCTAACCCCAATATTAGCCGCCGTACACGCTCCTAATTGCAGTTAACAGTGGGCCTGCATTAGCTCATTAGCATGCTACGCCACACAGGCTGGAGTAAAGGCGGAGAAACACATGGCGCTGCTGTGATTAAGCCAGAATGGTTGTGACGAAAATGCAGAGCCTTGCAATTAAATGAAGGAGGTCGGCCGCTGCCTGTCAGAGATTAGTGTTTCACCGACATGAGGTCGTGAAAGCAGAAAGCAGCAGCTTTGAATGTATGGTGTCTGATGCTAATGCGAAAGCTAATGCCTGTAGTTTCATCCATAGCTGTTCCCGCTTTCACCCTAAAATGAATGAAATATTGATCACTGAAAACTCTCCCCCTGACAGTCAGAAATGTATTCTTGACAGCATCGCGCTCCAACAGCACCTATTCAATACCGGGACATGGTAATGTTATGAGGAATGAGTCTGTTTTTATTGAAGGTTTTAAATGACTTCCATGTCGGGTTGTCCACATTGTTTATGTCACTGTTGTCAGCAAGGAACTTCAATTACAGCACGCATCAGCGTGACAGGCCAACCTTTAATATGTAACAAGAGGCTAATATCAGCTTCATATCCATCTCATCCATCAGAAATACAGAGTCTGAACACATTGATGGAACAGGGCAGAATGAACTAGTATAAAGTCCCAATCTGACGCGAACACGGACTGCTGCGGACACCACGGATGTGCAGTAGTTCTGTTTGTACTGGCAGCTTGGAGGACGCGTTCTGTAGGTTATCAGAACAGCATCGTGGAGAAAACGTTAACGTTACTACTCCGTGCCACAATTTTATTGACACAGTTTCCATCCTCTTTTTTATCCTCGTTCAGGTCAAAATGTGTGAAATAAGGAAACCACGCCCACATTTATACATGGCCTCTTCTTATCTGAGATCTGACATGCTCTATGCCGATGTATCTGAGAGGCTACTCTCTCTCCGATGCACTGCCACCGGGTTACGCTCATCCTGGGTCTGGATCACAGCTCCTGTGCTCTGCTATCCTGGTTCTGAGTGCTCTTGTATGCTTGTACTCTACTTTGGGAAGATCTTTAAATTAATTTGGAGTGGATCGAAGCTGAGGATGAGCTAATGATTTTTGTATTGTCTTTTCAAAGTCTTTACCTGAAGCTGAATACTTAAAATAGCACTTTTACCCAACTTTCGTTTTAGTGACAAAAACATCCAGGTCGACTTCTCGTTTCAAATGGGGAACGAATAGTGTTCTCCTGGCTAAGTGATTGCTGTTTGTTGGACCCCTCTACCTCCACTCCCCCACTAGGTATTGCTACGACTGCTGGATGAGACCAGCCTGTTAAGCCTCTTTCGTTAAATCTGTATTCTAATTCATTTGCTTGTTTGTCACGGTCAATTTGTTTTGTGCAGATTCTCCTGATAAGACTAAAGTTATAGATAAAGGGGAGGCAGCTTTTTAAGTGGAGTGGATGGAATGATGCCTAGGCAAGAAAGAACACTTGTCTGTATATTTTCTATACAGGTCTTTCCTTTATGTCACCTCTCACAAGAATGTTCCAAAAAAACTGATTTGTTGTTTGTTCTGTATCATATTGATGACAGTAATTGAGGTATTCATAAAACCTAATGTTTCTATAGTTTGATTTGGCCCTGGAGAAAACATTATTCTTTCCAAAACCGGTTACAAAGTACAGGGAACTAAATTCACATTTGTGAATATTTGATAGTGTAATTAAAAGGAGTGACAGGATGTGACGCCTTCATGAATTCACACTCTTTTTATTTTTTATTTTGCGTGCTTCCAGTTTCAATTTCTATATTTGAGAGTTTTTCGAAAACATATATGAGATCCGACAACTGTCGTTGCATTTCTTTGGTGTAACATACATGTTTTAGTATGCAGATAACCCCCCCTTCATCGCACCGTATGAGATCCGACCAAGATTTTTGTAGATTCATCCTGCCCAGTTTGACATGCAGTGAACCACCACTGTTATTGTAGTGTGTGTTGGCCTAAAACAGCTTTTACTCCCTGTCTGACTGTCTCACTGCTTATGTTTTTGGTCACCAAAACTACAAATATACATTTAATTTGGTGCAGAATAAGGAATGTAGTATATTGAGGTCCGTTATGTAATGTTTATGTTGTTGCGTTACGTTGTTGCGTTACGTTGTTGCGTTACGTTGTTGCGTTACATTGTTGCGTTACATTGTTGCGTTACATTGTTGCGTTACATTGTTGCGTTGTTACATTGTTACGTTACATTTTTTATTGTACACGTTACGTTGTACACACACGTTACGTTGTGCACGTTATAACCAATATAACGTTGTAACCAATTATTTCACAATGTTAACCACAAGGCATTTTTTAATAAAACTTATTTTTGGCTCAGAAACGTTGACAACGTAGGTTTGCAGAAACATAGAATGGCAACATTTCTTTCTGCCGACCGGGTGTAAATATAAGATCCAGACTGTAATAAACCGGTGGCATGGCAATGTGGAGTTGAATGATTATGGGAAACAGCAGTTCATTTGAATGGCAGGCTGCACAGCATCGCCTCCCGCTCAGGCCTGTGTTGGTGAGGATGCTGCTCGTTGATAGGACTGAAGCCAACTTGCAGTGGGGTCAATCAGAGTGGACTGACACAGGGTCAGCATCTCGCTCTCTCAGGCCTTCATTAATATTATTTTCCTGCCGCGCCGTGTCGCTGGCTTATTGCTCTCTTCCGCGCTTCACATTTCAATGAGGGCTACCTTGTTGTATTTTTACACAGATCTTTTTGAGACAAAATAATTCCTTTTTGAGGACGAGCCTTGATATGCACATAAAAGCTTGGGTGGAAAATGAAACGGGGCTGTTAGGGAGCCATCGCAAGTCTGCATACCTGCAGGATGGGAAGGGCGTGGGTGCAGGGACAAAGACAGAGACACCACTGTAGCCACACAGTTGACATGAAAACTAGGATCAAACTAACATTTGCTCTTTGTTTAGTTGTGTTTGCTGGTAAACAGCTGTGGTCCACTGGAAATCACTTCTCTATTTTCTGTTCCCAAAGCACACAGGAGTGTTGCGTAACGCTGAATGTGTGTTTGACTCTCCAGCTCTAACAGCTTTTCTCTGTTTCACCTTAAAATAAAGATCAACCTGCACAGACACATCCTTCACAGTGAATATCTGCCAAACTCAGCTCCCACTTGCTGACTGATGCGAATGGTGCGTTCATGTGCTGGTGAGAGCCTCGAAATCTGGACATTGTTGCATTGACAGGTTGTGTTTTGGAAATCAACTCCACAAGAGACACAAGACGTGAACTCAGACATGATGCAAAGAACTATTCATATTTGACAGTCAATATTAAATAAATTAAAGTATTTATCAGACATTTTTAATCCATTTAATAAATCCAGACAATATCTATATATATATACAACATTTTTCAATATAAACAAAAAACAAAAAACAATAATAACCTTTATTAAGGTTTTTTATGTTACATGATTGGCTGTCTGCTCATTCAGATCAAATCAACAGCCAATCATAATACAAGAAAGACCTGCATTGAAGTAACTCATCATCTTATTTGTATTATTTAGTATCTATAAAAAGTGAACAACCATATGTGCTGCAATTATTATGATTACACAAATACTGACACCTCTGAACTTCCCTGGGTGAAAGACTTTTTGGGAAACAATTCAACATCCAGAAATGTCTAAATGAAATATGCAAGAAAATGTTACACAAACTACCAGAAATGGCAGACAATTACAGGCACAGTGTAGTGTTTAGTAATAACTCCCAACAAGGGGGCTCATGTCCAGGTCCAAGATAAATCTGTAGGCCTTAACATGATAAACAAGCCAGGAAAGTTGTTTTTTTCATTTATATTTTTTAATAAAACTATTACAATAAGACAACTAGAAGAGGGGACATCTCTCTGTGTGTACAGAGCTTACAGTAATGTGCCACAAAGGTTGGAAATCAGTGGCATAAAGGACCTGCTTTATGGAAATAATACAAATGTCTAATGAAGTGCAGAACAACTCTCTTTAATTACACATATGAACGTGAATGCAGCTTTGCTACACTTAGAAGAACCCGTGAGGAACACGTGTCAAAGGCGAACTTCACTCCCATCACACTGGATTTCTTTGGTATTTTTTCCAGGCGTCAGGGAGGATTGATCCCCGCCAACAGCCGGACACCAACACACCTAAAGGTCGAGGGCGATGAGTCCAGCCTGCAGCTAAAGGCTCTCCGCAGCCCAGCAGCTCCACCGCCCGCCACCAGAGGCTGCTGTTGCACTGCGCCGGGGGCCACGATTGGCCGGAGCCGTCGGAGGAGGCGTGGGAGGTCCCTGTCAGCGCTCATCTCGCCTGCCTTTCTATACAGAAACACGAGTTAATGAAAGTGGAGAGAGAGATTATGTCGAGCATTACGTTTAATTGGACTTCTTTAAATAACACTGGAACATTTGTGTTCCACTGACAGCGTGTGTGTGTGTGTGTGTGTGTGTGTACTCCGCACACATGTTGCATTAGTGTGTGACAACCTGTGTGTCGCCATATGTTTGTCATCTCACACACATATATGCATGTCAGATCTTTGTGTGTGTGTCAGTGTGTGCGTGTGTGTGTGTGTGTGTGCGTGTGTCAGTGTGTGAGTGTGAGTGTGCGTGTGTGTGTGTGTGCGTGCGTGTGTATACCGGTTCATTCGGCACAACTTAATTTCCCCGTGGGGATATTGTGATGTTGCAGCAGCACAAGTAAAGAGCATAAGCGCATATACATTAATAATAGTGTGGTTATAAGAACGCGTGGCACCTTTTAAACACAAACTGCACTGATTGATCTGTCGCTTTAATCTGCTCGCCATCTTCTTCTTTTCCTCGTACTCAGCCCCTTGAGACGCTTCGCTTGTCTCATATTATATAAGCCTTGTGTCAATTATTGAAGGGATAACTGTCCCTGTAATTTGACTCATTTGTTGATCGGTTGCTGCAGCAGCTTGGGGTTCCAGGTGAAAGCTGCTCCGACTGTGAGTCGGTTCAGATTCATCTGAATGCAATTAGTAACGTCTTCGTCCTCACAGTTCGGTGCGACTCGCTGTATCACGTGCGGTCAAATGTTTCCAGGTGCAACTCTTCTCCGAGGCGTTGGCACCTTGGGGTGAGACGAGGAGGACGAGGTGCAGAGGGGTTGAGGTGTCGGTGCTGTCACGGGAGGTTGCAAGTACACATCGGGTTGCCTTAACGGGTCGAAAGCCCAAAAAAAGATTGGGAATCACTGCAGTACATAATATTCATATTTGATCAATTTGACTTTAACTTTTTCCCTCACTGGAGTTAAGGTGTAGTTCAGGTGTTTCCAAGTGTGGTAGTATGACGTACTTCTCCATAGTCAGTGTTCTACTACAGTAGATGGAGTTTAGAGAAACAGAGTACCAGCACTGGACCAAAGCAATGTGCTGCTGTGGACCTATTTTACACACCTAAAGAAAAATCTATATCAGTTTAATTGTACGTTATATTTAGTATATATTTAGTATTATCCGAACAGCCTGTTCTCACATACGTGAAATGACCTACGACCTCTCAACAGCGCATTACGTGGTGGTGCCACGTTAAGTGTTAAAATGACATGTCGCCGCCACGGAAACAATTAGTCCTGCCCGACACCTACTGCTATTATCATTATTATTATTAGTTGCATTGCTATTAGTATTGCCAATACCATTACTGCTTCTACTATCATTATTATTCTACTATATCCACTGTTGCTGTTATTTTTGGTTGTTGTAACTTTTCCATCATACCTACTACTCTCATTATATGAATAATTTTCATTGAATGTGTTGTAACTCTGTTATGTTGTTCATTCTGTACACACGCAAATTTGTAATTTGGGATTTTGGGCTATACAAAATAAATTGAATTGAATTGAATTGAAGAGTCAAACAAACACAGGACATTCAACCAGGAGACCTGGGTTTGTGTCCCACAGTGTTGTTGAGTTATTGTGAAGTTACATTGGTGACATCTTTACGTATTTTAAATAGTTTACGTACTTATTTAAAGTAAGTAGGCTTTCCCTAAACTTAAGTAAGTTTAGTTGTGTTGCCTTAGCGTTAAATTGTTTCCGTGGTGGCTTCTTATCATTTTGTCACAAAGCAATGAGCTGTTAAGAGGTCGAGGCCATTTCATGCGTTTCTGTGAGATCACGTTGGAACTGAAGGTGAAACTTATCTATATCGTTTTTGTCGTGGCTTTCCGTTCCGTTGCCCCGTTGGAAAGGGCTTTCTGACGCCGAGATAAAGTGGTGAGAATATTCCAAATTTGGCGTACTCTTAAACTGACAGATTTTTTTTGTCCGCTGAGCCTCAGACAACCCCACTTAAAAAACACCCAAACCATGCCTTTACATGTATTTGACAGTCTGAGTATCGATGCTGGATTGGGGTTATATTGTCCTGTAATTCAACCAAACCATTCTACTGCATGCGGTCTCTCTGATAAAAACTTCCACTCTAAATACTTCAAAAAGGAAGGTCATCGTGTACCAGCTCTGTTTGAAAGAGGACTCTTTTCATGGCTATCTCTGAGTGAGTGAGTGTGTGTGTGTGTGTGTGTGTGTGTGTGTGTGCGTGCGTGCGTGCGTGCGTGCGTGTGTGTGTGTGTAAGAATATTGTGTTTGTTTTTTGGCATTTGTGAAGCCCTGGCTTGTGGCTCGAGGGCTCGCCGATCAATTCTGTCTCTTCCTTTTCCTCTAAACAGACAAAAGTCTGAGCTTTAATTGCTACAGCAACGAGGCGCACACACTGACCGAACCCTTTTAATGCCACTGCCTGTCAGGGTCTCTCTGTTTTCTCTTTTACCATCACACCATCTCCCTCTCTGTGTGTGTGTTTTACCCCCATGTGCTCTACTAAGTATCTGCCGCTTCCTAAGAGGTCTGGAAACGCCGTGAAGGGTAATTCCTGTTAGTCGTATTTTTCGTACTCTTTATTTTTTTATTTTTTTGCCGTGAGGAGGAATGCATTTGATGCATTTGGTAATTTGGCCCTCACCACAGAGTTTTATATACCTGCAGCTCTGTGGGAGCCCTAATCTCCAATATACACCCACAGGGCAAACACAGTCTGCTACATCTGAAGCCAAAAAGCAATTAAAACACACTAACACTTAGACAACTCTGCGGCCCACCTGTCTGCCGCTCTGTTCTAGTTCACCAAGGCAGTCAGCTGATATCAAGACGCTCTGGAAATACAACGGTGGACGCCTGTGGAGGTGAACTTTCTCCTGGTGATAGAGGAAGTGGGAGTGCGTTCGGCCCAGGGGACACTAGTAGTGAAATATGTTAGGAATCTATTGTTTAAGGCTTGTTTAATATTCATAATATACATCGTATTGAACAATATTCCTAAAAGTGACTCCACTAAAGTCCATGGCCGTTGGTGTTATTTTTGTTTTTAACTACACACGATTACTATGTCCATTAAATAATAAAACTTAAACATAAGACACAACGAGCCAGAGGAGACATTTTTCATCTTGCATCATTCACACAAGTATATTGGCCCCAAACGACCAAAGAAGCTGTGACTGGTGTCCCAGCTCCCCTAGACCTGTTCAATTCAATTCAATTCAATTCAATTTATTTTTGTTTAGCCCAAAATCACAAATTACAAATTTGCCTCAGAGGGCTTCACAATCTGTACACAACATCATCCTCTGTCCCAGAACTTCATCGACTCAGGAAAAACTCCCCCCAAAAACCCTTTCATCAGGGAGAAAAATGGACCAGGGTCCAGATTTAACCACGATCCATAGAAACCTGCGAGGCGAGAAGGCACAAAGACTTCGGGGATGGAGCAGTTAGTAATGTGCATTAATGGTGCATGAATTCATACAGAAGGGAAAATAGAGAAGAATGTGCGTCAGTAGGGTCACGGCAGGAACCAGGAACCAGGAGGCAGGACCAGGGTCCAGATGCAACCACGATCCGTGGAAACCTGCGAGGCGAGAAAGCACAAAGACTCCGGGGGAAGAAGTAGAGTTAGTAATGTGCATTGATAGAACATGAATTCATACAGAAGGAGAGAGAGAAAAGGATAGAGGAGCTCAGTGTATCCTAAGATGTCCCCCAGCAGTCTAGGCCTATAGCAGCATATCAAGGGGCTGGAAAGAATGGACCAGGGCAAACCTGAGCCAGCCCTAACTATAAGCGCTATCAAAGAGGAAAGTCTTAAGTCTACTCTTAAATGTGGTCACTGTGTCTGCCCCCCATACTGAAAGTGGAAGCTGGTTCCATAGAAGAGGAGCTTGATAACTGAAGGCTCTGGCTCCCATCCTACTTTTTAAGACTCTAGGAACCACAAGCAGCCCTGCATTCAGTGAGCGCAGCTCTCTAGTGGGGTAATATGGTACCATGAGCTCCTTAAGATATGATGGTGCCTCACCAATTAAGGCTTTGTAGGTGAGGAGAAGGATTTTAAATTCGATTCTGGATTTTACAGGGAGCCAGTGCAGAGAAGCTAATACAGGAGTAATATGATCTCTTCTCTTTGTTTTTGTTAGTACACGAGCTGCAGCATTCTGTATAAACTGGAGAGATTTCAGAGACTTATTAGAGCAGCCTGATAGTAAGAAATTGCAGTAGTCTAGTCTAGAAGTAACAAATGCGTGAACTAATTTTTCTGCATCGCTTTGAGACAAGATGTTTCTAATTTTTTAAATGTTACGTAGGTGAAAAAAGACAGTCCTTGAGATTTGTTTTACGTGAGAGTTAAAGGACAAGTCTTGATCAAAGACAACTCCGAGATTCTTCACGGTGGTGCTGGATGCCAGGGCAATGCCATCAAGAGAAACTATATCATTAGATAGTTGATTTCGGAGGTGTTCTGGGCCTAGTAAAATAACTTCAGTCTGAGTTTAACATCAGGAAGTTGCAGGTCATCCATGTTTTTATATCTTTGAGACATGCTTGAAGTTTAGCAAGCTGGTTGGTTTCGTCTGGCTTGATCGATAGATACAATTGAGTATCATCAGCATAACAATGAAAGTCTATGGAGTGTTTTCTGATAATATTGCCCAAAGGAAGCATATATAAGGTGTTCGGACTGCCAGGTTCTGATTCAGTGGTGAATTGCTGCCGATGTCAGCAAGACATCCTCAAGTGTCCTGAAGGTCTTCAGCATCATCAGATCCTCTTTGTACCACAAAAGCTGTCTTCTCGTTCAAATGATGACCAAACTATATTTTTGGCTCACGTCCTCAAGGCGATTACATTGATAAGTGAAAAGGTGTGCCGTCAGTAGTCAGTAGGCTCATAATGAATGGAAGTAAGGAGGTCCCCCAGCTGGCCCCAGAATCCAGATCAGGACCGATTGAGGTAGAACAAGTACTGACTGTATTGATGGAGAATTGTTTTGTCGAAGAGCAAACCTCTGATCAAAAATAATTTTTGGAAGGATCTTGTGAAAAGGTTGCAAAATAAAAATAATTATCACCACTTAAAAAAAAAGAAAAAAGCCCATAGGTTAGTAAGCAGAGACCATTCAATACTATGAAAATATGTAATTGTTTTCTATTCAGAAGAATAGTTGCAAAGTTACAGGTGACATCACCCCTGCTGCTGAATTGTATTGACATAAAACTGTTTGATACAACACTATGAAAATAGTGAAATCCCACTTCAATCAGGAGAGACAAGTCAGATAGAGAAAAGATTATTGTTTATTATTAACAGATGATATGTGATGATCAAGTCTTGACAGAGTCTTTGTCTCCTGGGCTCTAGAGAGAGTTCCTTCATGTCATCGTCTTCTGTCTGGATCACAAGGTGATGTGGTGGTTCACGTTTACACTGTGATGTTTTCAACCTGTTTTCAAGCTGACTCACTTTGACATCCTGGGTGTGTCCTTCAAACACATATTGTCGACCCTTCTGTCTGCTTCCCTCTGAAATCACTTTTTCCAAAAGCTAATATTCCTCCAGGGAGTGCAGTTAGTGGCAGTGTGGGCTCCGTGGTAACGTAGCTCTGACAAGCTGTCAGAGCTACGTTACCACGGAGGCGCGCTACGTTACCACGGATGGCACAGCAGCGGGGGGCGGGGCTTAGCAAAGGGTCAATCAACAGATGTTGTGTTGATTGAAGATGAATAAAGTAAAATTTAAAGTAGTATAAAACTCTCACAATGTCCCTAACATATGACACCCATCAGGGTGCCAGTGGAGGTCTGGCCCAGGGCGCCAACATGTCCAGAGAGTAGGAGGATTACAGAATCAGCAGGTGGAGCCAGGGAGAGCTTCGGTAACGACCAATCACATGAGCTCCTCCCTTCATCCTTTAAAAGCAGACAGCGGTAAAAGAGACAGAATAAGAGAAGCTGAGATCTGGTCAGGTATTAATACACATCAGCCCAAACATGCTGCTGTTGGTAGATTAAACTGCAGCTGCTGGAATAAGCGCCTGGCTGGTTAGAGTTGTGCCAACAATGAACGCAGGAGCAGCAGCTCTGATCCTATATTTGATCACGAGTCAGGCCAGCTCGTATATTATCACATTTGATCTGGAGATAATTGCAGGTAACAAATTGGTTCTTATTGAGCATTGTGGTTGTGGGTGTGGGGGGAGGGAGGGGGGGGGTACAGTTTTGCTCTTACAGGAAAAAACAAACAAAAAAACCCACCTCACGTTTTAAAATGTTTTCATGGATAATTTGTTCACGGCATATAGTATGGATAACTGTCATGTTGTTTATATAGATATATGGATTAGACTTTCATGTTTAATATTCATAAGGCCGACTGAATTTCAGCTGCATTACTCCAGAAGTTTTTACTGTTAAACTTTGAATCAGTCAGAAAAGGTTTTACGTTTAGAAAACCACAGAAGTTAGCGCTGTCCCATCGCTGCTCTCTCTCACGTCAGAGGCTGTAGATGAAACACACGTATCAGTCCAGCTGCTGTGTGAGGACCACGTCTTGCTACACCAGTATTTCTCAAACTGTGGGGTGCACCCCTCTAGTGGGGCGCAGTGGTATTACAAGTGGTTCGCAGGGGGAAATGCAGAATATTTTTATTTCAAGAACTTCACATATTACAAAAGTACACGGACATAAAACTTATGCTGTGTTCACACCAAACGCGTTGTGAATTTTCGCGCCGTGAGTTTACTCGCCGGACTATTTGTGGTAATTTCGCTTCATTCGCGCTAATTCATTTCCGCCATCCAACGTGGAAGAAATAACCACTATTTCTGCTTTGTACATGTTGTGGAAGTCCCACAAACGTGGGAACATCAAACGCCCTCGTGTCTGGGTTCATAATATCATCTGTCGCCGCACACAGCTTCTCCAGGATCGGGAGGACTGGCGCTTCTCCTCCATGGTTTCTGATTCAACAGCAGCAAGACGTCAGTGATGACGTTATTCGCGCCGTCCGGCGAAAATTTGCGTTATTCGCATCCATTCTCTTCTGTGCATTTACTTTGTATGTGATCTACTTGCGAGAAAAATTTGCAACACTTTTAGTGTGAACACAGCAGTCATTAATAAATACATGGCGAAAAGCCTGTACTTTGGTGTAAATGTTTACGTTACGCCGTTAACAGGTTACGGTTGAGCATGCGCGACGGCCAAGATCCTTGGCGACTCACACGGGCGTTCTGCTTACCTCCGCCACATCCTACCTCTGTGAGATCGGCTGCTCTGCTGTTGCCTCTCTCCAAACAAAGTATAGATCTGAGCTCTACATAGAGCATAGATTGAGAGTGGCCGTATCACGTCTGACACCCCGTTTTAAAAAGATTTGTAGTAGAAAGCAGGCTCACTGCTCCACTAAGACAACTTGATGGCTCACACATATCTGACCTCATTTGGTTTTGTTTTGCACAGGTTGCACTTTATTGTTGTTTTGAAAAGATATGCAGTGTAAAAGTCAGTAAAAGTCTTTATTGTGAAATATTTGAACTTGTTTTTTTTTTACACGTTGCACTTTATTGTTATTATCTATTCAGTGCAAAACAGGTTAATTGCAGCCACAATAAGCTATGTTTTGCCAAATATTAGTTATTTTTTGCACAGATAGAACTTTATTTGCATTGTTCTAACAAAGTGATTGCACATTTTATTGCGTTTTTGTCTGATGGAGCAATCTAGTTTACTAGAAATCTAGCAATTTTCTTTATCTATTAGTTGAAAAAGCACAGATGGAGGAGTCACAAAGTGTTGTTATTTCAATAAAGATTTAACATGGACCATTTTGTTACAATTTTGTTGGGGTGGTGGTGCATGAACATTTTCTTCCTCCAAAGTGGGTCGTGACAGAAAAAGTTTGAGAACCACTGAGTTAAGCTAACGGTAACATCTCCTGGCTGTCTTCATATTTATCAGACAGATATGAAAGTGGTAGGTCTATTAGTATTCATCCATAAATGTTGAACTATTATTTATAACAGTTGAGTTACGTAGCAGTGTTATTGTTATTGGTGCTTTTATAAGCTTTTATAACGAAAGTTCCAAATGTAACTACAGTTCTATGAATCCTGGATGACCGCCAGAGGCAGTGCTTAACACTGGATATCTTCCGTCTCGCGCACACGCAGGTCGAGTCTTTATATCAACAAAGTCACCTGTGACCTCGGATGACCCCCAGCCGGGTATAAGTTCCGGCGACATCCTGAGATCAGTCCTTTTTCATCTTCTCGCTACGCAGGCTAACTACTATCGTAGCATTAGCGGAAGCTAAATTCGTCTGAGGTTAGACGTCAGGAGTTTGTCGCCGGTAGCCTTGTGACCACCGGTCGGAGTCGCGGGTCTCTCGCCCTCCAAAGGCTGCGACAAGCTGTCCCTCTTAGGAGGGATCGGTGTGCTTTACCGTTTGGACCATTGAGCCGGACCGGCGCACCCATCTTCGGTCATCACCAGTGGAAACATCAACGGGTAAGATCGATTACATTATTTTTTCTATAGCAGGATCCCACGGTTGGCAGAGCGCTCTCGCTCTCGCTAATTGAGTGGCGTGCTAACGAGAGCGTGTTCGCTCGGTGTGGTGAGACGCTACACTGACGCGGCCTGCTTTCAGTGAGCGGAGTGTCCCGCTCAGGCTAACTTGGTGGGACGCCAGCTAGATTAAGTCGATGATGATACTGATAGCGTGTACATTGACTTTGGTAACACTATGGCTTTCACAGTGAGCAGAGCGCTCTCGCTCAGGCTAACTTGAGGCCACGCGGATTCTGACAGCTTCCAGCTACCATACTAGTGAAGAGAGTGTCCTCACTCACCTCTCACTAGGCAGACTGTTTCTGACCTGTTTTACACAGGACCTGTTGCCAGAGTAGCAGAGTGCTCTCACTCAAGCTTACTGGTAGGACACCAATAATCACAGCTACCCTACTAGTGAAGAGTGTCCTCGCTCCCCTCTCACTGGACAAGACTGTTTTCTGACCTGTTGTTTCACAGTAGCAGAGTGCTCTCGCTCAGGCTTACTGTTGGGACACCAACAATCACAGCTACCCTATTAGTGAAGAGAGTGTCCCTGCTCCCCTCTCACTGACTGTTCCCTGCCTGTTCTCTAGCAGTCAGCAGAGCGCCCCCGCTCAGACTGACTTAGCCCGCATCAATTAGTGTGGCAGGGTCCCGCCAGAGTCGTGGCTATATTTAACTCTGCCGGCTGTAGGATCTGTGTGGCTCCTCTCCAGCCTGAAGACGGCCATAACCTTTGCCCCTCTTGTCTTGGCCTTGAGCATCTGAGGGAGGGGCCTCTCGGAGAACCCGTGCATGAACGCATCATGCCTCACGCAGTAAGGGCTGCTAGACTGGCCGAGGTGGAACACCTGATGGGTGAGGTTGACCCATCCCCTTCAGGGCATCCGCATCCAGCCCAACCTAACCGTTTCATCCTTAGGAGCTGCAGGGGCTCCAAAGTGGGGCGTGACAGAAAAAGTTTGAGAACCACTGTGCTACACACACAATATCCAATAATACAGGTTGATGTGGAAAAAATATTCATCAAATAGAACACAGGGATTAAAGCCACCGGATTACAATCATGTACATGATATTATTGATCCATAGACTGTATATAAGAAGTGGATTAAGTCACGGTGATGTCACCCATTGGTTTGAGGACTGCTGTTTTGAAGCCTCGAGTTCTGCATTTTGTCCGTCGCCATCTTCTTTTTCTACAATGAGAGGGTAGAGCTGAGAACAACCAAACCCTGAATAAACGACCAATATGTTACATTTAACTTTAATGAAGTGAAAACATTCTGTGAAAGGGTTCAAGTTGTAAAACGAAAACAATAACATCTCCCAGATGGACAACGCTCTGGTAGTGACCTGTCAATCACAGTAGCCCCGCCCTAAATCATTGTATTTGACTCTAAATGGACCATAATTTACTAAATGAACATCATGCTGTATTGAAGAAGACTTGAAACTAGAGATTAAGACCATAAAGTCATGTTTACAATGTTTACTGAGGGAATAAATCAAGAGAGAAGTAGAGTCATTTTCTATAGACTTCTACACAATCTGACTTATTTTTGCAACCAGGCACTTAAATAATAAATAGACTGTACTTGTATAGCGCTTTCTAGTCTTCTGACCACTCAAAGCGCTTTAACACTCCATGTCATTCACCCATTCATCTAACATTCATACCCACTCACACACCGTTGGCACAGCTACAGGAGCAACCTGGGGTCTGTGTTCGTGCAGCTAAAGCCACCAGAATTGTCCTGCATCTGCTTTTGTGATATGAGCAGGATTTAACCCCGACGCAATCCTGTGCCAAAAGCTGCGCCTGTCTTCCCACCTCAGTGCAAACATGTTCATTTGGTGCCAGGAAATGACCAAACAGGCGCAGGCGCAAAAAATAATCCATAACTTGTGCCAGAGGAAAACCGCATAAACAACTGTATTGTATGTTCTGGTAAAAACCTGTGCAGCTGCAAACCACCACACCTTTTTCATGGCAGATTTCCTTAATGATGGCCAGAATTACTGTTGGGACATGGTCACATATGTGAAAAATCGGTCTTTGCATGGATTTGAACCCGGAAAAATTCCAATATGGCGGTGGCCGAAATGCCAAACTCAAGGCTTCAAAACTGCAGTCCACAAACCGATGGCTGACGTCACGGCGACTACATCCACTTCTTATATATAGAGACTCTTATACATAGTCTCTGAGCCAGACAAAGGAGCCTCTGAGATGTTGTCCAAAAACGTGACCTCGTTCCTGAAGAATTGATGTTCCTTTTTCTCCGTGTAATATTCACGTTTCGGTGAAAGTACTCGTGACCGCCCCCCGGTGTGTAAAGGCCTCACTAGCAGTGCCTGCAAAGCCTCCACACAGTCATTAGAGCCACTGTGGGTTGTGGTTAGTGGGACTGAATGAGCTCCGGGGGAGAATCTGCACGCTCAACATGTATCGATCAGCCTCTCACGGATCACAGGGACATGAACATCCCAAACAAGTTCAGACCATCACTCATTACACTACATGTGAACTGATGAACTGATTAAAGCACTGCCAGTATAGTTGAATGAAGTGAGACAAATCCCTCCACCCTCCACCATCCAATGTATAAGAGCCCCCCCCAACCTCTCCTTCCAGAGAGCACTGACAGACTTCTCTTAATCCTCCTCGCTTCGGGGGAAAAAGACGGAATGGTCGGTTTCCCTGTTGGCGGGAGAAGAGCTCGGTCCGGTCAGAGGGGCGTTAGGTGGATGTCAGGAGCCTAACACCCTGTTAATGGAAGGCGAGAACACCCCGAGGCTTTTCCCTCCACCAATGGGCTTTCACATGTATTTTGTGTATCTCACTTAAACTATTGTCTGACTGACATGTGGATATATACAGACGAGGGTTCAACCCACACTTATAGACCTGGCTGAGCAGCAGACCACTGTACAGTAAAGCTTCTTTAATAGGGATTTAGTGTGGCCGTGCCTGGATTAGTGGAGGGAAATCTTGACTTTTCATTTTTCAAAAAAGGTTACAATGTTGTGATTAGTTCCTTATGTTGAGGAAAAGTCTGTTGATGTGGTCTGATAATCCGACTAAACTCAATTCATCTAGTTAGACACTGTGTTCAAGTGTTGGACCGTACGCCGGATGGTCAAGTGCGCTTTGGAATGAGGATTTATTGGGGATATTTGGATAAGTCAGTCACGGTCAGCTCAAACACAGCAGGCTCAAGCACGTCTCTCATCAGAGGGCCACGTTTCACAATTACCACGTTCACGGCTCGGTGGATTTATACAGCAAAGAATGGCGAGTGGAATCACACACAAACTGTTCATGCTGTTTGCACACAGCGTTCGTGCTACCCCGATGGAAATGAATGCCCCGTACTTCGTAGATACCCCACAAATGTGTCTGTAATCCACAAAATCAAACACCCAGGAGGCCGCTTGTCGTCTTGTGAAACGAAAACTCAACGTTGATTTATTTGTCACGTGACTGCAGTGCTACAGTAACGCTACGACCGTGGGTATTTTAACCCGCCTCTCTACATCCCACCTCTCTGTTCTCTGAGTCTTTACTCCCCACTCCTTTCTCCCTGACACTTCTCATGAGGAAGTCAGACCACCTTAACCACTAATGTTCTCTGGATTGTGGCTGTGTCGTGTTCCTGTTGCCATTCAGAAAGACTAAATTAAGTGCCATGCACCCAAAGTCAAAGATGCTTTACCAAAGAAAAAGTATTAGTACCACATTCAAAGCATCACCTCAGTAAAGGTATTTAAGTATTATCAGAAAAGAAAAATCCACTTGGAAAGTACTTTGTTTTACGGGTTAAGTTTCGGGGACCTTCGTTGTCATGGTGACAGTAATAAGCCATGTGGTGAAGGTGATGGAACAAGCGTGTTCATGCTGGAAAGAAAACTATGTGGACTGTTGAAACCAGGCTGGTCTCATCCAGCATTCGTAGCTAAACCAAAGAAAAGGAATTGGCTGTGATTCCTAGGACTCCCACGAGATTATGTTGTATGATATCCACGTTATCATGAACGAGGAAGTATAAACCGCAACAACACACACAGGGCGGGAGGGGTGTGGGAGGGGTCCATCAAACAGCAACGAGAGGAAATTGACACGTGTTGTCGGACTGTTGTTGGAAAAAGTGCCAACAAATTTTAACTTTTAATAACAGCTGTATGAGGATGCGTTGCACTGTTCCACACACACATCTACTGTAGGTCAATGTTGAAGCAGGAAGTGGCGTGACAGTTTGGTTAATCATTTCACTCCTCTCTTCAAAATAAACAACCAGGAAAAAACAACAATCAGGACTCAGAGATCTACTATCAGAGCTACCAAGTTCACTCCAAGGTGTAATAAAAACATAATTTTCCCGTGAGATCATCTAAAAAATAAAAAAGTTAAAAAATTTAAAAGTTGCTATTTCTGCTCTACATCTGCGTCAATCCACTTATATATATATTCTTTTTTTTTTTTTTTAAATGGGTGTAGCTAGGTAACTAGCTAGCCATGTCTAAGATGATGTGCCCATGCTACGCCCACACAGGTGATTTTAATTACGGTGCCCGATTAGAACTCTTCTCAGGACTGTGTGGGCTCCTGCAGCCTGCCCTTGATTGACCTTTGTCTCAGTCTCCTCTCATCTTTGGCACTAGCTCACTACTTTGCATGGCGACGGGAATAACTCCAGCGACCGTTGTAGTATAAAGAACAACGTGATTGAGAGACCAACGTTTCAGCTTGTGGCTTTCATCACTGCCATCATAACACCACATTACAAATATCAACATTTGGTATCCGGAATATGATTGGCCTGATACAATGATGTTTCTAAAGCTGGGAGAGAAGTAAGGGGTGTGGCGCCATATTCGGTGCAAACCTTTTTAGCATCTATGAAGAGGAGGTCTTTTCCTTAAAGAGACGGAAAGAGAGGGCAATGTATTATTATACAAAACAAGTAATGTTCCTTTCAGACAAATGTTGTTTCACCAAAACTCAAAACAACAACTCTTTTTTTTAAGAGGCCAAACTTGATGGGAATGAAAATACTAAAAAAGAATTGTGCCCAATTTAAATATTAATAAATGACTATGGAACACAACTCAACTGAAAAACTACTAAAACTACAACATTAATAACAATTATTATTGTTAATAAAGAAAAATCATTAATAATAATTTTACGACTGCTTCTACCACTACTACTACTACTAATAGTTATTAATATTGTTTTTATTATTCTTATTCCTATTATTGGCATGTCTGAGTGCTCTGCAGGAAGCTGATTGTATAAATAAGATATGACAAAGGGGAGAGGACTGTGATGGCTCGATGGTCGACATTATTCAGTTTTTTTCTACAAAAACATTTTGTATGAAACATGTATCAAAGAGTCTCTCTGTTTCACCTGGCTCCTTCATCACCAGACAAACACTGTAGTTCCTGTTGACTCAATCCCACACACACCGTCCTGCTGCCACAAATACTCGCTGGACCACCAAATGTGGATTAATCCCAAACCAGTCGCCAGAAAAATATAGACACGAGATATGTTGTACGTGGACGTTTCGGAACCAAAAATACGTTTCATATCAACCCCTTATCACGCTTGCATAAACGCACAATACCACGTGGTTAAGGTTGTGAATCAACTATTTAGGTTCAGGCAACAAAACTACTTGGTTAAGGTTAGCAAAAACATCAAGGTCTGTGTTGAAAGGATAACGTAACGAGGTAAGATACCAACCGGAACACCGTAACCAGCGTGAATAAATAACAGCAGCCTTAAGCGGGGCTTTCTTACGTAGCAACAAGTGGAACAACCTCACGTAATCGGCTTAAAGCCAACGTTCACTTTTGCTTTCACACGAAAAAGAATAAAGAGCGAGGAGGTCTGCGTAGGGCGGGAGGGGAGATTAGACGGGTCAAATAAAGACAAGACTTTCACCCAGGAGACACATTGGCTTCTTGAATCTGACTTTTTTAACACAACTTACAAGCTTTATGAACGGCGGTTACACAACAAGTCTACTTATTTCTTATTCGACCCATTATTTAGTTGCCTAAACCTAACCGTAAAAAACGTGGACTTTCTGATGTTACGGAACATGGGTAAAGTAAACGTTGACTTTTGGAGGTCTCCTGGGTTAATGTCCTGTGTTTGTTTGACCCATTCACCTCAACTCCCACCTGCCATATGGACTTTCTTGCTTAATATATTCATTAATATAGCTCATGGGAGAAGTCTGTCTTCAGGGCTTTCTGCCAGAAAGAGTTCATCTTAACCCTAAACATGACCTTTTCCTCAACCTAAACAAGGTTTGTTGCCTAAAAGGAGGTTTCTGGCAGAGAGTGTGCATTATTATACAACGTAACTTTCAATAACAGATGTTCATTGTACTCTGTCACTCTGAATGACTGCAGAAACGTACACATTTTTTCCTGGCGAACGGGCTGATTAATCCGCCAGCCAAAGTAGTCCCCAACAAATGCACTATTTACTCCTGTTTGTTTGCTTAAAACTACAGTGACCAGCCGTTTTAGGAAACTAGCTTTATTTTTAAATTAAAATACATATATATTTGTAAACTCTTTTTTTCCCCCAAAGATGCATGTCTTCAGTAGGAACCAATGAGCTTGGAGTTGTGAGCCACAGATAGAAAGAAGAGAATATTTTTGAAATACACGCACATTGAAAGATTGTTGGTTTTGGTCTTTTAATGGGCTTGTTTGACAGGAAGAAGAATATAAAATAGGGCCAGTCTTATCCTTAAAAAAGCAGCAATGCAAAAACAACAGTCCAATCTGATTAAACAATCTAAAGGTGGAGGAGTCTGTACATTCTGGAGCAGCGCGTGTTCTCCAGTGTTACTAGGTTTCAAAGCTGCTGCTCTAATTTACAACCGTCAAACATACACCAAGCTTTCCACAGGAGCCAGGACTTACATGGAGAGAGTCAGAAGTCAATAGGCAGTGTATTTCTGTCTCTCCCAGGTCAAACCCTCTGAGCTACAACCACAGACCTTTTGTGACCATTTAGTCTCATTTAAACATAATTCTCTCTTCAATCCCCAACTCTCCGTCTGCACCCGCTCTCCTCTTGTCTCGCTCGGGTTTTTCTCTCAGCGCCAAGATTAGGAGGCCGGCATTTAAAAGCACACCTCTGCTCTTTCTGCTTCCAGTTCCATTCCCTCCCATTAAACCCAGAGAGTCCGGGGCTCTGCTTGTCTTCTCTGCAGGCTATTGATCAGCGTCAGCGCTGGCCTGCTAGAACTCCTCTTCCGCAGATAGATCCGGAACGGGCACAGCCGCCAGGCTTTTCATTAAGAAAACACCACAGACGAATGGCTGGGAAGAGGTAAAGGGCATCAGGGCTAAGAGTCTGATAATCAAACCTGATGGTTCTCTGCCAGCCGGTCCTCTGTCCTTCCTGTCGGTTTATTAGTCAGACTGTTTGTCTGCTTTCTTGACCCGTCCAGCTTGTTTTGATTGAGGAAACTTTTTGAGAAAAAGAGGTGCTGAAAATAAAGCCGCTCATCAACCTTAGGGAAGATGTTATCAACGGCCAGAAAGAAAGACTTTTATTTCCTTTCCATTCGAAGGCCTATCTGTTCCAGTGTGACGTTACACATGGGATTTTGATAAAAGCAGATCGGCTTGGTGGCACTTCTGTTTGAAGTCCTAAAAACACTGTGCTGAAAGGGGGGAAAAGGAAAAATCTAATTTCAACTGCAGGGCTAATCCTTAATGACTTTACCCATATCAGATTCTCCATTTTATCACAGCCGTCATGCCACTCAATGCTAATGTGGTAAATCAGAATGGGCAAAAGTCACACATCAATCAGATAGATTGGAGCTGAGCCGAGAGAACATGAGTGTTTGAAGGTAATATCAGGCAGGAGATGTTGACAGAAAGTAAATAGACGCTGCGCCTCTCCTTGAGCACTCCGATGAATTCCCTCCAGTGAGCGTTAAGCTGCCCGAGATTACTCTGAATCACACCATTTGTTCGAGTGAGAGCAAAATGTAGCAGGCCTCTTCTATACTTACTCATTTCCCTTGACTCTGTGCTTTTTCCTTCTTTTCATCGAGTCAGGTTGCCTCCATCACCCCTGTCGCCTCTCTACATCCCACCTCTCTGTTCTCTGAGGCTTTACTCCCCACTCCTTTCTCCCTGACACTTCTCATGAGGAAGTCAGACCACCTTAACCACTAATGTTCTCTGGATTGTGGCTGTGTCGTGTTCCTGTTGCCATTCAGAAAGACAAAATTAAGTGCCATGCACCTAAAGTCAAAGATGCTTTACCAAAGAAAAAGTATTAGTACCACTGTCTACAGCTAAAGTCCCACATTCAAAGCATCACCTCAGTAAAGGTATTTAAGTATTATCAGAAAAGAAAAATCCACTTGGAAAGTACTTTGTTTTACGGGTTAAGTTTCGGGGACCTTCGTTGTCATGGTTACAGTAATAAGCCATGTGGTGAAGGTGATGGAACAAGCGTGTTCATGCTGGAAAGAAAACTATGTGGACTGTTGAAACCAGGCTGGTCTCATCCAGCATTCGTAGCTAAACCAAAGAAAAGGAATTGGCTGTGATTCCTAGGACTCCCACGAGATTATGTTGTATGATATCCACGTTATCATGAACGAGGAAGTATAAACCGCAACAACACACACAGGGCGGGAGGGGTGGGGGAGGGGTCCATCAAACAGCGACCTTTGATCGTTCCCCATGTGACATGAGTCCATGATGATTTATTTGTCACCAAACTTGCGTGATGTAGAATTTACGGAAATTCCAAAGTATTTCAGGATCTTTTCCTAAACCTAACTGAGTAGTTTCCCGTGAAGACAGAAGTTAAGTTTAAAAGGACAATATGCATGTAACGAATGGAAATTTACACAAGTTGCTGGCTTCCGTAGGAAAACTCATGGAAATGAACTTTTCGTAAGATAACATATAAGATAAGATAATCCTTTATTAGTTCCGCAGCGGGGAAATTTACAATATACGAACCGTTGTATGAGGAAACATTCAGAAACAGGAAACAGGTTCAGGTCAGATCTTTGGTCGAGCCAGACTTTGTGTCGCTATAGTAACGTCACATTGTTCCTTTTTTGCTCCCCACAGTCATAATGATTATTAACAGACACCTATCGTAGCCAAGTACAATCAAGAAGTGTGTTATGATGTGGCAGTTGATCTAAACTAATCTAAACCCTGAGCATGGACGTGAGATTTCTGATCACTTTTTCAAGACACAACACCCGTTAAACATCTGCATTCTTAATGCAGAGGGGCTCAGGGACCCACACACACGCACACACACACGCACACACACACACACACACACACACACACACACACACACACACACACACACACACACACGCACACACACAAAAATAAATCAAATATCCATAAACGATTGAGTTCGTAGCCTCGCAGGAAAAACATTGTCAACGAAGGGAAAAGAAAGCAGAAAAGTGTAGACTGGAGTCAAGTGCCCCCCCCCCCCCTCCTCCCTCCCTCCCTCAGGCCAAATTGCTTTTTTACCTGTCGCTGCTCGGCATAATCCTCCTTGTTGTCTTAATATCAAGTGAGAGAGGGCGAGATAATGGAGCAACAGGGGAGGAGGGGGTGAGGCCCTGAAGACCGTCCTCTGGGGAAACAGCCCTCCCTCATGTCAAACACACAAGAATAGTATCCCCCCCCTCCCCCCCCCCCCTTCTTGCTCTCCATCCAATACATTAACTTGTCGTACATAATAGCCCTCATATACATAACAAAGGCCAACGCATGGGAGGAGGACTCCCAATACTTGTGTAATGGACGCGTGGCGAGTTATTACGTGGCACCGAAGCAACCCTCCGCTGCACTCTCACAAAAGGCGGCGCTCGGCCCGCCTGACTGATGCTGCTGTTGCAGCCTCTTTGTTGTCATTGTTGTCCTGATCGCTGCTTGTGCGCCATGTAAAGAGCTCGTAAGAGGACGGACGACTGAAGCCGGCACTGATATCAGGCCCTCTCAGGGACGCTGTTTGGCTCTCAGTCCATTGTCCTGTGTTTGTACTGAGACGGGGAAACACACACACAGACAGACAGACAGACAGGCAGACACCTACAGACAGACAGGCAGACTCACCTACAGACAGACAGACAGACAGACACACCTACAGACAGACAGGCAGACAGGCAGACACACCTACAGACAGACAGACAGACAGGCAGACAGGCAGACACACCTACAGACAGACAGACACACCTACAGACAGACAGGCAGACAGGCAGACAGGCAGACACACCTACAGACAGACAGACAGACAGGCAGGCAGAGACAGACAGATACACCTACAGACAGACAGACAGACACACCTACAGACAGACAGACACACCTACAGACAAACAGACAGGCAGACAGACAGACAGACACACCTACAGACAGACAGACAGGCACACCTAGAGACAGACAGACAGACACACCTACAGACAGACAGGCAGAGACAGACAGACACACCTACAGACAGACAGGCAGACAGACAGAGACACACACCTACAGACAGACAGACAGACAGACACACCTACAGACAGACAGACAGACAGACAGACCTACAGACAGACAGACAGGCAGACAGACACACCTACAGACAGACAGACAGGCAGGCAGACAGACAGACACACCTACAGACAAACAGACAGGCAGGCAGACAGACAGACACACCTACAGACAGACAGACAGACAGGCAGACCTACAGACAGACAGACAGGCAGACAGGCAGAGACAGACAGACACACCTACAGACACACCTACGGACAGACAGACAGGCAGACAGACAGAGACACACACCTACAGACAGACAGACAGACAGGCAGACAGACACACCTACAGACAGACAGACACACCTACAGACAGACAGGCACACCTACAGACAGACAGACAGGCAGACAGACACACCTAGAGACAGACAGACAGACAGACACACCTACAGACAGACAGGCAGAGACAGACAGACACACCTACAGACACACCTACAGACAGACAGACAGGCAGACAGACAGAGACACACACCTACAGACAGACAGACACACCTACAGACAGACAGACAGACAGACACACCTACAGACAGCCAGACAGACACACCTACAGACAGACAGACAGAGAGACACACCTACAGACAGACAGGCAGACAGACACACCTACAGACAGACAGACAGACAGACACACCTACAGACAGACAGACAGACAGACACACCTACAGACAGACAGGCAGACAGCCAGGCAGACAGACACACCTACAGACAGACAGACAGGCAGACAGACACACACACCTACAGACAGACAGACAGACACACACACCTACAGACAGACAGACAGACACACACACCTACAGACAGACAGACAGACAGACAGACACACACACACACACACACACACACACACACCTACAGACAAACAGACAGACAGACAGACAGGTGACAGAGATTTTGTTGGATAGAGCAGCTTTAAAGAATATTTAATTTAATTTAAATAAGTGTGAAGAAACAGTCTGTCCTCATACAACGGTTCGTATGATATCATATGAAAAGTTAATAATGCAAATTTCTTCCTGTGTTTCCTATGAAAGCCCAGCAACATGTGTCAAATTGCGCTCGTTACATGCATACGGTCTTTTCAAAATAAACTTCCGTCTTCACAGGAAACTCAGGCTTCGGCAACAGAACTAATTAGATAGGTTGAGGAATAGATGGTCGTTTGACTTCAGAAGTGGTGTTACTGACGTTTCACACGGAGAACAGCGGCCTCTCGGCTGAAGGATGGCCGTTTGTTGGACCCATCCTCCTCCAGGTGTGTCACCTTTACGTCTGTCTGAGGGATTTTACAAATATTCAACCAGTGAAAAGAAAAAAGAGCCTGTTCCTTAATCTTATAATTCCATGGGATCCTGAAAATATCAACAAAACCCCATAGCTCCAGACCGATGCTGAACTTCTCGACAGCAGCCTGCCCGGGGGATTCAACTCACGGGAGGATGCCTGGAGGTTTCTCCCCCTCTCGAGAGACCTCGCCTGGACCTCACTGCTTCTCGGGGCAGTGAACTCAGAGCAGGGGGAGAGGGGCCGATCTGATGCTGACTTTGTCATGATGGAAGGAAGCGTTGCGGAGAAGACTAGCGTGGCTAACTAGCGCTGTGACCTCAGCGGCCATTCTGATCAATGGTGTACAGAAGAACTCAACATTTGAAGAGAAGAAAAGCAGAGCAGTAAGTGAGGGGAGATACCTCACTATTAGCTGCTGCTAGAGAGACTGTGCCCTTATTAAATATCTTGAAATAAACAAAGTGCATTCTTCAGTGAATGTCAAGGCTCTAAAGAAGCTCTCCCATCACCGTCTCTCCCGCTCTACAAATATCTGTAGCAACGACAGAACAGAAGGGTGGACCAACTCTTGTCCTGTGGCTCCCGTATAAAGATATTGACGAATGCCTGTGACTGAAATGTTAAAGGAATACTATGCAGGAATTTTCCTTAAAAAAACAACGTCCAGACCGACATAAAAAGTGATCCCTCTCAATCGTCATGTGACTTGTAGAGGTGTGCGGCGGCGTCTGCATCTGCAGAGAACCTGCCCGGTATTTTCGCATCTCGTTTTACTGTGTTTGCAACGTTTCTGGGCGTCACTCTCTGGGCAGTGGGTGTGGAGCCCCCAACCAATAGCGACCAGGTCACATCCCCTTCTCTGTCTCTCTGCTCTGCTCTTTGTCTGCCTCATGAGCTGTGGTTACACTTGTCCTTTCAATGCAACATGCATCACTAACTGTCAGGTCCGTACGCTCCGCGATCAGGTCTGGCCCGCATCGGGCTCCGGTCCTGCCGAGGTGGCCCGGCTCCGAATCGGGTTGGGGTCTCAGTGAGGTGTGGACAGCGTTTGGGTTCATTCGTCGAGTAGTCCAGGAAGTCTTCTGTAAAGCGCGGATCGGGTCTTGTATCGTTTTAGGCCAATGACGTCATTGATGACGCCACCGTAGGGTTAGGGTTCAACACATTGATAAATGATTGGTTCCAGTTGAAAACAGATTAATTCCCCTATACATAACTTTCCGAATTACACACAAGTACATTCACTGCCCTCCTGGCCCACGGTACAGTAGCCCATGCCACAAATGTCATGGCTGAGATCATCTGGAACATAGCTGCCTGTTTTACTCTCTTTGGCCAACAGGTGGTTTTGGGGACAGACGAAGCCTCCAGAAATGTTTTGGGGATTTTGCGAACCAATTTGCTGGAAAACTTCATGTCACCGTCACTACATGTTGACAATTTATGAAACGTAGGCCTCCATCATCATCTTCCCACCACGCTGGAGGTCTGCTACCGAGGAGTTAGAAAAGAGAAGCGAGGAGGAAAACTGAACCCAGCGGAGACCTGCTGTCTGAGTCCTGTCAACATTTTCCTCCTTTTGCTGCCTCAAAATAAAAGCTTTTAAATTACAAGAATAAGGGCAGGCTTTTATTGTGAAGAATTTTTAGGAATGAAATGTTTATCATCGAAGTAACGGAGCTTTTTTTGCGGCCATTCTGAAATAAAGTAAGCTAATAACTTTTATTGTGAGAAATGTTTAGGAAATGGATCGATTGAAGAGTAGACACACGCCATATGCAGATCTGGAAACAATCAGGAAATAACGTCACGTTTCGCCGAGTCACTGCTGCATTCTCACTAACACAGCTCCCTCCCATCACTCTCTAGCTCGCTTGACCACCACTCTCTCTCTCGCCAACTTTGAATGCTGTGTTTAAAAAAACAGCAAGGCAAGATTCGCTGCATAGTACACCCCTGACATGTTCAATGCTCAGCCCAGCTCGACTGGCTCTGGTTAATGCGCCCCAACAGATCAGCGGTCAGTGCGACACCATCACGTTTGCATCCCGATACATGTGTTGGAGTGTGTCTCCGTGACCCAGCAGTCAGCTGGAGAGCAGCGTGGGCACCGGTGACCCACAGCTCACACGCAAGTCCTCACACACACACACACACACACACACACACACACACACACACACACACAGCTGGACCTCAATGCTGCCGACTCAGGTCTCAAGGATAGCGAATGAAACCTCTGATTAAAATGAGATCCACCGTCTGCATACTGATAGGATGGCCTCGGGCCTCACTGTGTGTGTGTGTGTGTGTGTGTGTGTGTGTGTGTGTGTTCTGACTTTACAGTGTAAGAGACTGCCCAAAGAGCAGAGAAAACTATTGATGGCTGGGATTTAGAAGAAGTCAGTGGATGCCTGTGGTCAAAGTGGCATCCAGCGTCCCTTGGGGGCCCCTGAGGGTGTCAGAGATGGGTGAGGCCGCGTGAGGGGGGGGGGGGGCAGGGGGGTTGTGCTGCGGCTACTGGGGAGGACACACGCCAAGGCCAATGACAGCAATGTAGCTTGACCTTAAGTGTGAGATTTCTTTTCACATTTTCTGCACAGTGCTTTTTTTGTAATAACACTGACTCCACTTTACGCTGCAATTTCAAGTCATAGTCATTGACATTTAAAGGGCCAGTGTGTAGCATTTATCTAATATTAATAAGTATGTTTTCCTTAGTGTATTAATCACCTGAAAAATAAGAATCGTTCTGGACTTGTGACCTTAGACTAAGCTGTTTACGTCTACATAGGTAGCCGGTCCTCTTCATGGAGTCCGCCATGTTTGTACAGCAGCCGCAATTTCACGTTTTCACATTGGTTTTTCTCACTGTATATAAGAAGTAGTCACCGTGATGTCACCTATTGGTTTGTGGACTGCCGTTTTGAAGTCTTTAGTTCGGCATTTTGGCGGTCGCCATTTTTTATTTATTTTGCAACCAGTAATGACACGAGAGGGTGGAGCTAAGTACACTCAAACTCTGAATAAGACATTTTTAGGCGATCAAAATGTTGGTTAAAGCTTTAAGACAAAAACACGAACAACTCCCAGACTGAACAACACTGTGGTAATAACCTGCTTACTAAATGAACATCATGCTGTATTGAAGAAGACTTGAAACTAGAGATTGAGACCATAAACTCATGTTTACAATGTTTACTGAGGGAATAAATCAAGAGAGAAGTAGAGTCATTTTCTATAGACTTCTATACAACCAGAGGAGTCGCCCCCTAATGGACAGTAGAGAGAATGCAAGCTATTCAATTGGTTGCAGTCTGAGCCAAACCCTACACACTGCACCTGTAAATATGTGTCCAGTTTTCTGACATAACAGAAGACTGATTAAATATTGACACTCTAACACGTCCTCCTTTTAACTGTTTCCCAAAGCTCCAAAGATATGTCCCACTCAGCCCACTGTTACGCCCCATGGAAACACAGGAAACATAGGAAACACAGGACTCTACTGCACGACGGAACGGGTTCAGTACACAGTGTGATGGGAAAATATGTGTGTGACTAATAGAAAATGATACGAGAGTCTATTAATGAAGGACTTTGTTAATAAGACAATGTGTATGCGTATATAGCTGTTAGACTGAAACTAAACTCCTGTGCTCAGCAATTTTTGAGAGAGATTTTAGAGAAGTTGCGAAACACAGTGTCAACAATCAAGGTCAGAATCCAGAAGAATGCGTGAGAAGCTTACTGTTAGACGTTGTATAAATTATGATATGATCTGTGAAATGTTGAGACATTTGCTACAGGCTGCGGAGCGAACAGTTGTTGTGAATCTCTCCCTTGCAAGCAACAAAACAAGACAAAGACAAACTTGATTTCTAAAGACTTTATCCATTTCTTAACTTCGGCTTCTTCTCCTGATTAACATACATATCTTCCATAACAACAGGTAGGCAGTCAGTACAGGCAATCAAATCCAGCAGGGACGAGGCAAAAAACGAGTTCAGGCCAAACCAGGCAGACCAAAGAGCAGGAACATTAAACACCAGGAAACCACTGGAGCGCTTAGCACGGCGGTACTAAGACGAACTGGCACATCGTTGTCAAACATCTTCACACAAAAGTCAAAGTCTGTGCAGGTTCCTGTTTGAGGGTTTCCCATGGTAACGTGCTGTATACAGGAGACTTCAGGTCTTGAGAACAGAGCATCCGCTCTCCGGCAGCTGGTTGGTCCTGATGAACATCTTCACCGCTCTCCGTCTCATAGAGTCTCTCAACAGCAACGGAGGTTCTGGAGAACCAGATGGTACATGTTCAGGAGTTATTATTTATAGTTATTTAAGTTCTCACTGTAGCTGTTGAACAATGTGTTCTGTCAACTAAACCTTCTTGGATCATGTTTCACTCTGAGTGAAGGATGCTGGGCTGCTCTGCCCTTCCATACTCTCTGAAAGAAGATCCCTCCTGCCTCCGGCTTGACACTGTTTTGAGTTTATTTTCTGCTTTACGCAGACACACACCCATACAGGCACTTCATGACTAACCACTGAAACCTGCTCTTTGCGTTGTTTCATTGATGTTTATGGATAATAAAAAAAAAAATCTTAGCAGCCAGCTCGCTTGTCTCCCTACCTTGTCTCAGGGTCTGAGCTGGGCTGTGAGAGTTTATTCCACTGTCTATGACCCACCATTCTACCAGATTCCCACTCGGGTACGTTTTGGAGATGGGGACAGGATTCAATAAAGGGATATTTGGAGTCTTTAGCGGTGAAGTCCAAACAGCAATACTGAGGAGAATTAAAACATTTTGGATTGTAATAGCATGTGCTTTAGAACTCGAGTGGAAACTGGACTTTTTAAGTTGAACATGAAATGTAGCTGCTGCCGAGTAATTTGTCAAAGTTAAATGGTTGGACTTTGTGTTCATATATAAGGATTCAAGTTAATAAATTGGAAGATTTGATTCATTTCAAATGCCATTTTTTTTCATCTCACTACAAAAGGGTTTTGTTGAAAGACATCTCACTCCAGACTAGTTTTTGTCTCAACGTTGGCCTGATTGATATCTCAGCTTAAAAGGTTTTTAATTTGAGGAAATCAAAACAATTCTCTAACTGAAGTGAGAAATATAAACCATACTATGTGGAGTTGATTTGGTCTGAGCCAGGAATCAATTGAAAAAACAAAAAAAAGATGTGCCACCTTTTTATTTTATTGTTCAATGATTTAACAAAAACAAACATGTTGTGCTTGGACTGCTAAACTCAGTGGAACATTTATGTTGCGTTATAGAAACTAGAGCTGCAACGATTTAACAGAAAATCATAAGGAAACAAAGACAAAAACTCCAGTTCCAGCTTTTCAAATGTGAATGTTTTGAAGCTTCTTTAGTCTACAATTCTAGAACGAATATCTTTGGATGTTGGTCACACAAGACATTGAAAATGTTAATTTGGGTTCATGGAAACTGTCGAAAGAAATTTTATAAACCAAAATATTACGATAGAAAGTCCTACAAAGGGAACAGAAGTGCCCATCATGTGGTTTAAACCTGTTGATGAAGCCCATAGGAATAAAAAAATAAAAGGGGCATCCTTGCCATTTTTGGTGCAACAAACTTCAGTCAGGTTTACGAATAGAGAGTGAAGGGCAGACCTTTAGGTGAACTATTCCTTTAGCGAAACCATTCAGGGGAATAATCCTGTTCACTCACAGACACTGCTCCAAGAAACAATCACACACCAGGAGTCTATAAAGCAATTCTCATGTGCAGTTAAAAAAAAAATCCTTTATTGAAACCAAAACAGAGAGGTCACCCTCTTCAATAGGGGGTGTATCTGTGTCAATAGTGAGTGTTGACAGGCTACCGTTAGATTATCATAATGATAAGTGGATGAAGTCCAGAACACCTTCATATGTATAAACTTTGGACGTCACGTCCTCACATTCCCTCTTCCTGCTGTAGCAATGATGGACCTGTACTTGTATATCTCTTTTCTAGTCTTCTGACCACTCAAAGCTCTTTAACACTACATGTCATCATTCACCCATTCACACACTGATGGGAGGAGCTACCATGGAAGGTACCACCTGCCCATCAGGACTAGCTAACCATTCATACACTGATGGGAGGAGCTACCATGGAAGGTACCACCTGCCCATCAGGACTAACTAACATTCATACACCACAGGAACAGCCTGCGGGGGCAAATCGGGGTTAAGTGTCTTGCTCAGGGTCACATTGACATGGACTAGCGGAGCAGGGGATCGAACCGCCGATCTTTTGATTAAAGGACGACCCCGCTCTTCCACTGAGTCAGTCGCCTAATAAAATGTATCGTCTCCATTCTTCACAAAGCCGCTCTCTGGCCATTTGTCAATCTGAGACAGAAACAGAAGCAAAGACACGGATAATATTTATGTCATATTTTACCTCTTACGTGGATGCAACACCGGTTATTTTACTGGAACTCCTGGATCCTGTAAGTTGGAGCCATTTGTTGCGAAGGACACTCTAACAAGTTTTATATTGATATACAACAGCGGGGCTTTTATCCATCAGTTTGCTGCTGCTGCATGGCAATACACGGGCAAACACATCTTAAATTGTACTGCAAGCAAAAAAACAACACATTATGCAGATAGAAATAATCTCAGTGTATTTGCCGACTGGTAAACTCAAGCCCTCCATACACATTCGGTTCATTCTCAGATGCATGTTTAAAATAGTACCAAGAAGATTCTATGTTTTAAGTTTGATGTTTTGAAAACCATTTTCATTTGTTCATATCATTGTTTCTGTATGTCCTGGACACAATTCAGAACCTCAAACACCATACGTGTCTCCTTTCTACTGCAGTTCGGTCTGTTATGAAGGAAGTCAAACAAACACGGGACACAAGAGGCAGGGAACTTCAAAATAAAAAAGGAAACAAACTAAACCAAAACCACGATCATGACAGCCACGCCTGACATGCCGAGAGCTTGCATTCACTGGTCCACACACACACACACACACACACGCGCACACACACACACACACACACACACACACACACACACACACACACACACACACACACACACACACACACACACACACACACACACGGGAAAAGGTCAGTCATGTCAGTGTCGCCTGGTCATTTCCTCCTAACAGCAGGTAGCAGCACTGAGCGGTGACTCTGCAGCAGCCCGTCCCTTCATCGCTCTCTGTTCCTCCTCCTCATCTTCGCTCTCTGTTCCTCCTCCTCATCTTCGCTCTCTGTTCCTCCTCCTCATCTTCACTCTCTGTTCCGTTCCATCTTCTCCCATCCTGTTCCATCTCCACCATCCCGGTCCCCTAACAAGTCTCTGATTGCTTATCTTTCAGGGGGGAAGTGAGAGACAAAAGGAGCAAGGAGGGAGGAATAGATTTGGGATGCAATATCCTGCCTGAGACAGGATGAATTCACAGTGGAAGGTTCCTTTATGTCCAAATACTTCCAAAAGGTTTTCTTTCTACTCCATGTGGAAAGCCTTGTGTTACCTTGAACAGCTTTCTCACGTGGACCAAACATTAACATGTGACTGAAGTGGGCTTTTTTGTTTTTGGTAATATTTTATTGTATTTTATTGTCTTAACAAGCCCGCTCCGCCCTGCCTGCTGCTGATTGAGAGGAGCTCTCTGGTGCTTTAAAGCTAAACAGCTGCTCTGCCGAGGGCACCGTCCGTGTTTTGAAATTCTGCAGGAGCATGATTTGGAGTGTTTCACAGTCATTATCTCTGACCTTCCCAGTTTGAACCTCTCCAGCTTTTAGATTGGTGGAAAAGCCTCCGAGTCACAGCCCGCCGTGCGGCTGATTTCACGCCGGAGACTGATTTCATACTTACTGGAAATTTGATCAAAATGTCCTCCGAGGATAACTTTGGTCACAAAGAGAAATGTTGTACTGTACAACGGCGCTCCCCTGCTTTGACGCCAACGCTGGTAATGTTTTCCCCTTGTGTGTGTGTGTGTGTGTGTGTGTGTGTGTGTGTCATCATGGCAACAAGTGGTCCTGGAGACGCCGGCTGTCAGAGGAAGGACCCCTGAGGAGGGGTGGAGCTCTTTGTCTGTCTGTATCTGGGCAGATGTTGAGGCCGCGACAGCGTCACAACTGCAGAAGTCACGAAACTTCACAGGTGTGTAGTCGAGATCAAAATGAAGGGCCAAGTGCAAAGAGGGGTGTGGTCTGAGTACGGGCGCAGGAAGTAAAGGATGGGGGCTATTAGGTGGTGAAAGGCTGGCTAATGACCCCCGCCCACCATTATTCACCCGATGTGGCGTCACAGCTGGTTTGATCCCATCACAAGATAGTTTCTACTTTAAAGTTTGATTCATTTTCAGTTGATAAACTTCACTCCAGTTTTTTTGTGGTCAATAGGTGTAATATACTGTATAATATAACACTGCTGTGATTAATGTGAATCAAGTCATAACATTTTCGTTGTGAGTTCTGAACTCACCACAATAAAGCTTCTTATCCGTACATTGATTTTCAAGCTGCCAGTAATCAATGAAATAAAGATATAAGTATGAAATGCTAAAGTATGGTTTACATTGTGTACTACTTTGACATTTGCAAGTGGTTTCATAATGTCTATTGTTAATTGTAAAAATATATTTTTTTATCTATATATCACACTGCAAATTACACTTCAATTATTATGCTCATTATGTTTTCCATTAGGACATTATGAAATGAGCTAACTGTTGCACAAACATACAACACAAATCTATTCAACTTGAAAGTGAACTGAAGTGTTAGGTGTAAGGCCGGTGGAATCTAAAACAACCTCTGTATTTCCTCTGCTCAATGTGAGGATAGTTCTGTTACCAGAGGGAGCCTGAGTTAGTTGTATCTGCCATTGCAATGCTTTGAATGTGTTTTCCTGTGGTTTTAAAGCTGAACACAGCCTCTAGTTGCAGCCTCTCTCCGTCCTGTGTAACGTTGCTGAGAGTAACAGGATGAAGCCTGGAGACCCTTTACCAGCAGAGTGCTCTGTGTCTCAGCCTCAGACTCAGCTACAGTGAGCTACAGTGAGCTACAGCGAGCTACAGTGAGCTACAGCTACAGTGAGCTACAGTGAGCTACAGTGAGCTACAGTGAGCTACAGCTACAGTGAGCTACAGTGAGCTACAGCTACAGTGAGCTACAGTGAGCTACAGTGAGCTACAGTGAGCTACAGCTACAGTGAGCTACAGTGAGCTGCAGTGAGCTACAGCTACAGTGAGCTACAGTGAGCTACAGTGAGCTACAGCTACAGTGAGCTACAGTGAGCTACAGTGAGCTACAGCTACAGTGAGCTACAGCTACAGTGAGCTGCAGTGAGCTACAGCTACAGTGAGCTACAGTGAGCTACAGCTACAGTGAGCTACAGTGAGCTGCAGCTACAGTGAGCTACAGCTACAGTGAGCTACAGTGAGCTACAGTGAGCTACAGCTACAGTGAGCTACAGTGAGCTACAGTGAGCTACAGCTACAGTGAGCTACAGTGAGCTACAGTGAGCTACAGCTACAGCTACAGTGAGCTACAGGCTACAGTGCAGCAGGAAGTGGAGCTGTGAGCTGCAGCTACAGTGAGCTACAGCTACAGTGAGCTACAGTGAGCTGCAGCTACAGTGAGCTGCAGACTGAAGCCATTGATCACTACTTCCCCTCTCCGGCCTCCGTTCTTTCCCCTGTCTGCTTTTTTGAGCAGAAGCTGTGAATTAAGAGCTGCTTTTATCTCATGTGTCCACCGGCTCCCCAGACTCAGCCTACAGGCACCCACCTCCAGTGATTAGCAGTAAATTGATTTCACACTCCAGTAATGCCCAGACCGGGCTATAACAGGAACTGGAAGCAACTGTAGGTCACAGAAATTAATTACTGCAATTAGCTTCCAGACAGTTAGGGAAGTGGAGGACACAGAGGGAGGAAGGCAGAGAGAGAGACTCAGTGGAGTTCTGATGGAACAAAACTTCCTCTCACACTCGCCTCCAAACTGCAGCGAAGCCTGGCAAGTCGGACTGGTGCTCTTCTTATGAAAAATTAACTCTGACTCCGAGCCTTTAGTTTACCTCAGGCCTTTCAGACTTGTCCATTTGGCGTACAGGATACACCAGTAATATCATGACAACTGATGAACTGAGCTATAATAGCTAGCTCTAGATTTATAAACTGATACCTGATCATTTGTGTTGCTGATAATACATATTATTCGTATAATCCTACGACCTATACACAACTAAGACAGGTGAAATAGTCTCTCTGCACTCTAATACATAAATGCCACTCTCATGCCCGTAGTGTCATTGTGAAGCTTGATGTAAAAACTAGAGGCGACGGGCAACCGTTCAAAGATCAAATATGGAAAATGGACTGCACTTATATAGCACTTTTCTAGTCTACCTAGCACTCAGAGTGCTTTACAAACACAAGCCAGCATTCACCCATTTACACACACATCCATGCACGGGTGGCAGAGGCTACACGATGCCAACCTGTTCACCAGGAGGCTCAAGAACACATTCAAGTAGCCACGCTTGGTCAGTGGCACTTTTCACAATAAACTTACAACCTGGGTTTACTTAGCTTTTAGGGAATAAACGCACGTGGTTAGGGTTAGGCAACAGAAGTACTCAGTTATGTTTATGTCCCCTCCTGCCCTACGCAGACTCTCACTTTTCCTTCTTCCTGTGTGAAAACATAAATAAATGTTGACATTACTGTTGCTACTTGAGGTTGTTACGCTTGTTACGTGACATTATGTAAGACTTGAGGGTCTGCTTTGGGGAGTTGTTAATTATTTACGTTGTTAAGGTTGGTACGTTACCTTGTTACGTTATTATTGTCACAAACTAGGATCCTTTTTTTAACCATAACCAAGTAGTTTTGTTCCCGAAACCTAAATAGTTGTTTCACAATGTTAACCACGGGGCATTGTGCATTTCTACAAGCATGATACGTGGCTGATATGAAACATATTTTTGGTTAAAAAACTTTAACATTCCACATATCCGGTGGTTTGCAGATTGTTTCCTGCCGACTGAGTTGGTTTTATAATGTCTTCCGTTGCTTTAGATGTAGCTTTCACAAATTGGAGAAAATAACATTGATGATGATTTGAATATATCTCATGGCTTCAAAGTTTGACAATTTGTGTGCATCCCCCTACTTTAGACTTATTTGGGTTGTTCTTTATTTTGTAAAATGAATATCCCATTTAGCATCTCTGAAGCAGTGTCTGATTTCTCCTGTTAATGTTTCTCAGCTTCAGGTAAAAACATCCCCGCTCATGTTTCTCAAACTGAACTTCCTCAAACCGAAAATGAAGAAAAAAAAAAAATTCAGTGGTTTTCATGAATGTTATTTCAGACCAGGTAATATAGCCGAGATAAGTATAGCACGCCGCTCCCTTCACCTCCATTTCAAAAAACGTGAGTAGCTTGACGCACTGTATCAAAGCAGCCGTGACCGCAGCTGTGGAATAAAAGCTAGGAATAAAACATTCAGAGGGAAAAAAGAAAAATATCATAACATTTTTTTTGTACTGTGAAGCCCGCTTCCCGAAAATAAATAATTCAACAACCATTCTCCTATTTTCAAATTGCATGGAAAGAGGTGGCTGTATATAACCAATTGTGATCATTCCTGCTGTTCTAGTAGCCTTTGTAGTTTTAAGAGTCTCCAGATTGTCCAACCGCTGCCCAGGCACAGAGCATTACCGCTGCCATTCATAACAACAACGATCCATCATCTTCCAGTTGCCAATTTGTCGGCTCTCGTATTATCAACTAGAACACAGTGTACAGTACACAGAATCCAATGTCCTCGCATCAAAATATGCCCCATGTATGCTGCTGATTGTGAAAAAAAAGAAGAAAAATCACATATTGAAGCTTTCGTGCAGCTTATTGAGGTTTATCAATGTTTTCATTTTCCCATCTATCTATCCATGGAATTCAATTTGGAGCCCGAGCTTGGAGAGCGCTGCTTCTTCCACTTTGGGTAGCAGCTATTGATGTAGGCCACATGCTCCTCTGGCCTCTAGCGAGCAGCCCAATTTTCTATCTATTTACGCCACAGTTATGACCCCATTGATTTCAAATAGCCCCGTTGCTATGGAGGCTCATCTCTGATGCATGCAGTGACAGCGACTGATCAGCAGCGTGAGAGCGGCTGAAAGCCTCGGTGGGCCAGCTAAATGTGTGCTTTGTCTCTTGTCAATGGCGGAGCGCGTCGTCAATTATGCCAGTGATAGTGTACGGCTGAAGTTGGATCAAAGCTCATCCTTCGCTGCTCTCTGGATCTAGACACAGCGTCGTCGCACCCTATTATACATTTGCTTATGTATGACGTGTAACATATTGACCTGGATGGATTGTTATTGTACAACTGTCAGTGCAGCACTGGTTGTCTACGGAAGACCTAAGCCTACGTTAGTAACAAAAACACATTAAAGGGAAAAGTTGTGGTATCTAATAAGTGTTGATGGTATATGTTTCTGATTGAAGCAAAACAATTCCTGAGTGCGAGCTACACTGACCCCAAAATATGATCCTGGTACATGTAGGCACTGTGGACACAGCTCCGTGAGCAGGAGAGCTTTCTCGAGCAATATCGTACGCACTGAGCAACTTATTGCTTCAATCAACTACATTTACCATCGATGCCGATAGTAAGAGTAAGAGCTGCATGAGTTTCAATGTATAGATTTTGTGTCACTGGCCTTTTCAAAGAAACACAAAATTTTGGGAAATATGGTCTCATCTCATATCTTTTGATTATGGGATGAGAAGCTGGATGGATTTAGATAAGTTCTTTGTGTGTTCAGTACGGAGATGGATTCAGGTTAGCTTGGCTTTGCATAAAAAAACGGAAGCAGGGCTAGCTGTCCGAAAAAGCATTCCAACACCTCTTATGGCCATTAATTAATATGTTATATCTTTTCACGTACAGATTAACAGAAATTTTAAAACCAACCCGTTCTCACACTTAACTTGTCAAATACCTTTTGTGTCTGTACGGGACACACCGTGCTCTCAACTAACTCCACTCTCAACCCGTCTGCCTCATTGTTAGATGGTCAGAGGATAAAGCGCATGGAAGGCAAATGGTTGGAAGATTAAAACAGCATTGGACCAGGAGACATGTCCT
Organism: Ophiodon elongatus; assembly: GCA_016806645.1. NCBI lineage: Eukaryota > Metazoa > Chordata > Actinopteri > Perciformes > Hexagrammidae > Ophiodon > Ophiodon elongatus. Next base: position 1,110,698 of record JACSYO010000396.1, on the reverse strand, counting down.
GTGTGAACAACATTGACTTAGTTCACTGAAGTTATTTTATGTAACAAGCATAATCATACCACAATCTGTTCCTAAGCCTAACCAAGGCCGTTGCACAAGTAAACCTAAAAACTAAATCTATGGTGGAATTTTGAAAAGAGACTGTATGCATGCTTTATCAAACTTTTATTCAAACTTTGAGTGGCAGTCCTCTGTACCGTAGAGTTCCGAGTTAGTTTACCGACACAGAGTTAGTTAGCTGGTCTCTGTGGATGAGTGACAAGCTTCACATTGCAGTAATTGACAGCCTCCTCTGTCGGATACCTCATTCCTCCGAGGATATCCTGGCATGGGCCAAATCAATGTGGCCGGATACCTTTAATGCTGCTCTCTGGCTCCTTTATATATCCATCAAAAGAGAGTGTAGTTAAGATGCCAGCCAACATGACTGCTGGTCTGTGTGTGTGTGTGTGTGTGCACATCTCAAGCCCACAGCATTGACAGGACTGTCCCCTGAAGAATGCCAGGAGCTGTGGTTCAAAACCAGCTGCCTTTCAGTGGAGGGACCTCTTTCATCGGGTGGTAAGGTTTGCAACACTTTGTATTCCAAATGTCCTCAACCCGTCTCCCTAGGGTCCACACACTGCAAGTAACTTAAGACTTAATGCTTCACGCAAATTATGGGCACAAACTGTGGCAGAAGGTCAAAGTTTATAAATTATTTTTTAAATGGAGTTTGTTTGGTCCCGATGTGCCTTATTCATGTGGATAATTGATAAATGGGCAATTTCTAATCAGGAGAACGCTGTATAAAGGTTGTCCCATCTCAATACTGTGTTGTTACTATACTTGCAGATTTATCACAGCCTCTGAAACAGGGCCTGACTAATTACTGGCTCGCACAAATATGTTTGTTTTTTGTAGTGCACGATGCAAGTGGTCAGGACCTGCAAACCTACAAAAAGTGATACAAAATAACTTTAAATGGATTTTTGTATAAGTGTGTGCTTTATTCTACAATTATTTTGTTATTCCGTTGAACCAGAGCTCCATAGAATTGTAAAACCCACAGAGCAGGAAGAAAACAGAGATATCATTGTTTTTTCCCCACACATTCTTCTTCCTTAGTCCAAACCTGGCACCGACTTCACCCACAATGCAACTTTACCACTGACAGTCCGGTCCTAAATTGGTATGTGTTCTGCTAGTGGTGGCTAATGTAGCCTGGAGCCTCTAACTTTAAGCAGATATCTGACTCATGTGACATCACTTGAGGACTTGGTTTTTGGCTGTCTCCATCTTGAAGTGACATGTTTACAGAGGGAATAAATCAAGAGAGAAGTAGAGTCATTTTCTCATAGACTTCTATACAACCAGAGGAGTCGCCCCCCGCTGGTCAGGAGAGAGAATGCAGCTTTAAGACACTTGAGCATCGGCTTCACTTTTGTGGTTGCCACCTCGTCTACACTGAAAGAGGGAATCTGTTGCCTGTGCTTCTGATCACCTCATCAACATTTTAGAAAATATCTGAGTAGTTTATGATATAACGTGCAGAGAGAAAGACTGATATCTGTTGTTTTTAAATGCGTGTGGTAGTGCCAAACAGCTAATCAGCCAAAATAGGGTCCTCCATTACCTTAAGAGTCAGCTTTGTCAAGACCGCCATCTATCAGTCGATGGTACAGATTCACGTGTCAAAGCACAACAAAAGATGAACTTGATGACTGAGAATTAGATTTAAATCCCCCGATTGGAATGAATGGACTTAGTTGCGGTTTTAAATGGTGGGGAGGGAGCTTGTTGTTGCTCATGACATATGGGAGGAAGGACGTCATCACAGTCGTCATCCTTGAGTTTAAAATCAAAGCGGGACAAACATTGGCTGCGTGCGCACCATAGCCTGCAGACCCTATTAAAAGCATAAATAGTCCGGTTATTCAGCAGCTGTCTGGCCCCGCTAATTATACTGTCCAAATTACATTGAGCTGTCAACCTCTAACACACATAGGCGAATACATGCACACACACATCTGCACACCTATTATATATGGCAGGTTTTACCTCTCATTACCTCCTGTGCTTGGGGAGTGTCAGCCTCAAAGCACCTGTGGCCAGCGGTTAATAACCCCCATCCAAATGCAGAATTATGACAGGTTTTTTTCCCCCACAGCTTGTAAACCAAGAGGAGGGTGAAATTATATATCAGATGTAGTAATTGCTGGAAAGCTGTTTGTTCTGCATCCTGTTATTCCGCCTGAGCAGAGGCGGTGCAGTCGACTCGTTAAGGGCATTCACAGACGGAGACAAGGTGAGGTATTGATGAGTAAAGGGCAAGGGGACACTTCTGTGACTCCGACGGCTATTTATATTCAAGCAGGCAGGGAGATGAAGTGTGTGTGTGTGTGTGTGTGTGTGGGTGTGTATTCCTCATGTTGTGGGGACATTACTCTGTTTACACAGTCACATTGTGGGGACTCGCTTTCCTTTTGGGGACAGAATGCATGTGCCTGTGACGTAGATCATTTCATTTTAAGGTGAAGACTGAAGGTCAGGTACGGTTAGCTTTAGGCGAGTAGCGGTTATGGTTAAAGTGAATGTAATGTCTTCTTTTGTGATGGAAACACTGCTGTGTGTGTGTGTGTGTGCGACCAAGGGATAATATGTTGATTGACTGATATTTATTATTTATTTATATTAAGGTTTGCTTTCACTTAGAATTCATTTGACATATTTTATATACTTATTTTACTTTATTGCAACGAAAAGTATACCGCAGCAGCTATTTTCAGAATATACATACATATATATATGAAATGTATATATTTATATCGAACTAAAATGTTCTCCATCCCACTAATAGTTTAATATTGACATTCCTCTCGTTAAAAATGAGGACAAACAAACCCCTCTGCCGTCGTGGCTCCACGTTGCATGCTACTGCATCTCAAATGAAACATAACAGTAACTGCCCCATTAGTCTGACTTCAACAGTGGTGTCCAGCCATGCAACGACAGCTTCGCCGTGAGGAAGTCCAGTAAACCCGGAGCTCCTCGCGACACAACGCCTGGCAGTGTTTCTTCCTTCCGAATTGAAACACCACCCGGCGACGCAGCGGCCGGGCGGCGCACGCTCTCCGTCACCTCACCGCTCCGCTAATTGGCATTCCTCCCATCGCCCTAATTATCGACACCGACTTTTATGTTCGAGCTAATTAGCATTTCATGTTTGTATGGAAAGCAAACCTCCACAGATTAGAAGTCACGCGGCTCTCCGAGCCACTCTACTCTGCGTTACAGTCACTTTAATTACCATCAAGAAAGAAGTGCTGCTGCACTGACAATAAAACCCTTTCCCCTGAAGATCCTGCATTAAGAAGACAAATCACAATAATTACTTTATTTTTTATTTTTTTTATTCAAAAGTGGCCTCTTCTGCCCTCATTTCATTCTGACATTCTAAGTGAAAAAAATAAAAATCTAGCAGTACTTTGCTGCTCTGCTAATTGCTTTGCTCCTGTAAAGCAATTAGCGGAGCGGTGATAAAAATCAGTTCAAGCCCAGCAGTAGTTTTGCCTCCTGACTTCAGTGCATTTATTGAGAGTGTGTATGATCTAATCGTCACGGTCCCGTCGAGAGGTCAAGTAAGGCCAGACAGCCGGCTCAGATGAGGCGGTAATGAAAGAGGTCACACTCCACACACCGTCTTTATGATGCCATGACGACTGAGAGGTATTTATAACTAACACACGGAGTGCTATAACTTTTCTTTAACTGGCGACAGATAAAACAACCTGAGCTCACTTGGCTTTCTGTCCCTTTGTCATGTTAAAACGTGTATCAATGACAGGAAGCCCTCCAGCTCCACCCGTGGACCGATGGCTGAAGACACTGAAGGCGTGGCCGTCTTTCGGCTGAGGGGGCACAGTTGTTTTTAGAAAGTATTCTTTCGTTTACACACGTATTAATAAAAGGGGGAACGTGGGATGACATTTTTCCAGAGGAAGCTGCTGGTGAAAAGACGAAATAAAGACAAAATATAAGGTGATGCACCCTGAGCAGAACATTAGTCGTGTTTCAATTCACATTGTTTTGTAGTTTTTCTCTGTTCCGATGCGAGGGTCCGAGGGAGGGGGGATGTAAAGATTGTAAAGCCCTCTGAGGCAAACTTGTGATTTTTGATATTTGGCTACACAAATAATGTTTAATTTAAGTGAACTAAGGGTGTTCTTTTGTTTTTCTGTTGAAAAGAAACAAATTATGGAAAACGCCTTTGTCGTAAAAAATTCTGAGGTAACATTTTACTCAATGACTGATCAGCTGATCCGTAGCCGAGTAGATTCACTCCAAACTAGATGATGGAAACAGGCCTCGTTAGTATGTCTTTCTTCTATTTCCAAAAAGGAAAAAAAAAAACATTTCAAAAGTTCTAAAATTTGCTTGACAATGGAATGGAGACACGACTAATGTTCATAAAGGTTGTTTGCCAATTTCACTGACGATGTCATATTTTGCAGTCTACAGTCATAAATCATGGAGTTTATCACACAGCCACTATGTCAATATTCATTTTCCATCCTGAATTGTGAAGCACTTTGTAAAGTCTGTTTCAATATGAGCTCTACAACTGAATCCTTGATCATCTCTCTAGCTGAAACTTATACTTACTTACTTTTTGACATTTTTCTTTCACAACGGTTGAGATATTTTGCATGTAGTAACAATGTTCGGCTGACCACGAGAAAATTGCTGCAACATGATTTTTGGGGTGAAAATAAACCAATGCGATGTTGCGTATCAGCAATCAGTTGCCACATTACAGCGTGGCCCTCGCTTGTATTGTGGGAGCCTTCAGAGGGACATGGAGGATTGAGAGGTTGCACCCTTAAACTGGCTGCCTCTCTGACTGACACTCTACTGGAGCTGGCCTGTAATTAGAGACACAGCAACATGGAGCGTATTTACCAGCATCATTCAAAGGACTACATCTCATTCCCCTGCAAAACACTCATCAAACAGGAAAACTTATCTCCAACAAACAGGTAAACCCCAAAAAAAAAGGAACTGGGCAGCTAATGGCTTCTGGCCAAACGGGGAAGAAAAGAAAAAAATCCGTAGCAGAAAGGGAAACACCAAAGCATTTCATTTTATCATCCTTGGCGAGCCGAGCAATATGTGGGGAAAGTCAGCAAATACATTATACAATGCTGCTTGCTGCCCTCGCAGCGCTTCCTAAATTTCCTACTTCCACATCAATTTCACAAAGTGTTTATTGCCTTTTCCCCTAGCCTATTCTCCGTACTGCCCTTGTTCTCCTGCAAAGCTCCCTGTCCCAAATAGCAGAGCCGGGCCTGCGCGTTGAAACGGACCCCTGCAGCTTGCCTTTTGTCCAGTGCCTCATTTCTCAAACATTCTCACTGTCACTCCTAAGGAAGCGCTCGCCAACAATCTCATGGCTGTTTTAACATGAGCCATCTGGGGGAGGACAGAAATACAGGGGAGAAAGCATACAAAAAAAAGAAGGAAAAGATGGAGATGGAGAGAAACCGAAACAGGTGAGGAGAGCGAGCGAGGAAGAGTGGCGTTTTTGCTGCCCAGGAGTCGGGCAGTAATAAAGCGGAGGTCACTCTGCAGCCGACACCAATAACAGTGGAGAATATCCACAGAAACATTACAGGGGCATCACCCTGAATATCTCCCTCTATCTAACACACACACACACGCACACACACACACACACACACACACACACACACACACACACAGAACCCCGTGGTCCTCCGCCACAATATTACAGAGGTCTTTGTAATCTTGTTGACTGACAACTTTATTTCCTGAGCAATGCACACACACTGGCGGGCGTCGCCCCGCATGTCACCAGGTTACCCATCCCATTTGATTGACATGTTTTTAATAGACTTGGGTGCATAAAGACGGTCTTTCTTGCCTCCAACTCAGGACACACTTTGACCAAACTTGCTCGATGGACATGGGCGTGGAAGAGGCTCAGCAGCCAGGAGAATGGAGTTGAGGTTTTTGCACTGTAACAAGTTTCTCTAGTTTTCACAGTAATATTACTGTATACTGGCCAAATTCCTACTGTAGAACTCCTATACAGCATGCTGCTGTAGATCTGCAAAGCATCATGGTGAAAATTCATTCCCGGGTGAATCCGACTGTAACTATATGTTGCTTATAATCACAATACAGTAATTTTGAGCGTTTTTTTTCCCAGCAATAAACCATAATCCGTTTTAATAATCTTTTTATTATTTCCAACACAGAAGTTAGGTTTTGCTGTCACGCAGATAGAGAAGGAAACGTCATTGTTATACCCTCCATTGCATTACACAAATGATGACAGTAGACAACGTGGTATGTCGATGGACACTTGCTTCTGTCAACGCAATTTTGTTGCAAGAGCTACAACATTTCTGACCAGATTCCACACTTCGACTTCAGCAACAGCAAGGTAACGAAGCTCATTATTATTCCTTCATATTTCCTTTTTGACAGGCATTTTGCAACTGTACGTTAATTAAGCACAGTCTTCTCAGGTAAAGTTACCGTTATCTGTGCACGTGACTTTAACAGAGAAAAGTAGGGCGTAAGGTAACGTTAGTGTTACTAATATTACCAAAATATAGTATTTGCACTTTAAATTTTGATATAAATCATTTGACTTCATATAGTTGTTAAATGGCATGCGTTTAGTGTAAATTGGAAATGAATTGGAATTGTTTATTTGTGACGCCGTCGCCGTGTATGTGTTGGTGCGCTAGCTAGCTAAGGCTAGCTCCATTTGGAGAAGTTTTGACTCTTTTCTCTCTTGCTAGCTAGCTACCGTGTGGCACCATGTGGCGTGGGTAACTACCAAGTAACAGATACTGGAGCAGGCCAAGATGAAACAGAACGCCACAACATTTAAGACTTTTAAACAGCACAACATTTCGTGTGTTTTCTGAGCTACTTGGCAGGGTAGACTCTGCAACAACTAGTAGAAAGTTGGATATATTTTTACTAGCTTAACGTTAGAAGACAGGGGTCTCATTTGCAACTCGTGGAAGCATAACGTAAAACGTTCCACAGCTTTTGGCTCTCCAAGTTTAAGTCACAGGTTCTTTTTTTGCACCATTTGGCTCTTCTGTACATCTGAGAAGCTGCATCAAAGAACCACACAATCATTAAATGATACAAAAGTAAATTAGTATGTGTAAATTATGTTTTTCAAGTGCAAACAATGTTGTTTCTCTGCTGACTCAATCCCTAGATATATCAAACCACGCAGACGTCAGGTTTCCATGAGAGGATTTGCGAGTGTCCTTGTAATTTCAAAACATTTTGTGCATTAGAGATGCACATGTACCGAAACCACACAAAACCTAAACCAGCTACATCTCATAAGTGTTTGAATTTGAACTATCAGGTTGAGGAATGTAACATTAGCATTCCTGAGGGTAGCTGGGCCCATCTCTTCTCTTTGGTGGGATGCAATGTGGCAGCACAGCTCTAATCAGAACTACCACTGAAACCAAGTTTTTCTCCTTGGCTGGGGTAATGTATGATGTCTTCTTGTATTTACAGATTTTTTTGTAAGGATAAATCCAGATCAGAGTAAGTGCGCTGCCAAGCTCCAAGTGAGCAGAAGCACTGGCAAGATGGTCCAAAGAAAGGAGTCCCTCAATCCACATGTGGCATCGTTCATCTTCATCGAGTACGACTGGCAGAACAACTGACACCAGGAACAACTGATTCCAGGTGAGACTGTTAATTCATTTTACCTTTTATACTCTCCATAAAGACATCACAGTATTCTAGAGTTCAAGTTTATTTAGGAGGCTTCCAGTTCAGGAACAATAAACATTACACTTACATTGTCAACACTGTGACCTCTTCATTATAATACTCATTATTATAATGTTAGCTCATTTTCAGGATTGTATTTGATGGCAGAGATTCTGTTTGTGCTGTTGCAGCAACATAAGCATATAGTCAGAATAAATGTTAGTCATTTGGCAAACAATGACTCATTTGTGATATGTATACAGTATATATTATGTTTAGAGACATAACCTATTTATTATCCACTCAAGAGGCTTCTTCGTGTTTTTTGTCATTGTTGCCTTTACTTTAGAAAATAAAAAGTCATCAGCAGCCATTTCCGTTGGACCGCCACATTTATGTGTTCATGAGAAACAAATGTGTTCTGGTCAAACAGGCTGAAGCCGTGAAATCCAAACTGTGTTTGAGGCACTGAGGGACTTCTGCTCGCACACTAACAATGTTGTTGTCTAGCTTGGTGCACTAAGCTTTGACATAAACGACAGAAAACTGTTACAGTTGCTCAAAAACCGAATCAGAGAAGCAAACACAGTCCATCCAATAGCTCAGCGTGACGACTTAACCTGACTGTCTCTTCTGTCTCGCCGAGCAGACGGCTCCTCTAGAAAACACTTGGACATGGAAATAAAATGCTGCTGCTCAGGATAAGCATGTTGTTTGATGCTAAAGTCTACTGAATTTGTAAGTGAATAAAGGTTTAGAGTAGCGTGACATCTCGCTGGGGGGTGTAAAGGCTAACGTTGTGGTAATGGTAATATGAAGTATGTCATCAAATCCTTTTTGGGATTTACATAAGCCTTTGTAGGATTAATTGAGTAAATGTAAATTATTACCCTTTACACAGGCGTCAAACTCCGGGTCTGACAAGTGAAGCCGATGCTGAAGTGTCTTAAACCTGCATTCTCTCTAATGTCCATCAGGGGGCGACTCCTCTGGTTGTATAGAAGTCTATAGAAAATGACTCTACTTCTCTCTTGATTTATTCCTCAGTAAACATTGTAAACATGAGTTTATGGTCTCAATCTCTAGTTTCAAGTCTTCTTCAATACAGCATGATGTTCATTTAGTAAATTATGGTCCATTTAGAGTCAAACAGACCATAAAGCAGGGGATGCTTTAGGGCGGGGCTACTGTGATTGACAGGTATCTTACCAGAGACTATAAGGCGTCTCTACATCACTCCTCCGCATTCCAAACATGGTCACTTCCGCTCACTGGTTGCAACAGTCTATGCCCTTTAAGTGGCAATCCTTAAGATTACAGTCCTGGTTAGTTTGGCAACACCCTGTAAATTGGGGGTAGAGCAGATGTGGTTTAAAACCACAGGTCGCAGAAACTCTCGGTAGCAAAAACAAAACTATGGTCTTTTTAACAAAGAAGTCGGGCAGTAATTGGGCTCATTCCATCATTCTGTGATCTGATTTTATGCTACACACGGCATGAGTAACAGAAAAAAGAGAAAGTAATTGGTTACCTCGCTCTTCATCTAACGCTCACTGTGGCTGTTCCATTTCTTCATACATTAATTTAAAGTGATCCGCTGTCAAAAAAAGACCACAGCCTGTTCTTTAGGGCATATTTGATGAGGAATAACGGTCTGTGTCCAGCTCATAGACAATCACATTGCATTTTCTGTGACTACTTCATAATAGAAAGTGAAATGCGTTTACTTTGAAGCCGCAGCAGTCTAAATGTTGGGATTTGTATTAGCAGCAACTTAAGACAGCATTTTGTTTTCTGGAATGTTGCCTCAGTTGCCCAGTTCATAACACTGAAAACACTTTATTCAACATGCCGCCACAACTCACTGTGTAACTATGGCAACCGTGGAAAGCACAGAGGATAGAAAGTTGTGTGCTATTAGTGTTGCTGCTGTCAGCCGGGTGCTGTGACATCCTGGATTCTTATTCAAGTTCAAGACTACTTTATTTGTCTCCAGGGAAATTTGTCTTGGACATAAAGGCTGCCACATAAACAACGTACAACTATAGTGCAGCAACAAAGGTAAAGGAAATATAACACAGAGTACTTCCGACCTAAAGTGCATTCAAATACTTGCAACACAGCTTCTCATTACAAACCCTACTTATGAGTTTAGGAGATTCACTGATGGAGGAATTAATAGTTTGTATACCTATTCAGGCACCTTCACTTGTATTTAGAGTTTTTTTTGTGATTGTTGCACTAAAAGTGAATTCTTGGGGGAAAAAAAGCACCATGTTACCTTCTGTAACCATGCCTTAAACAAAGGCACCAAAAGTACAAACACAACTTCTTTGCACTTTATTTGCAATTTGCCAACAAACTTCTTGCAAAACCCTCCACACTGTTTCTTACATTAAGCACACACGTTGATGAGGGAAACCTCCTGCAGTCGCTGTAGGCCTACAGAGAGACCTCAGGTCCATCTCTCCTCCTGCAGTCGCTGTAGGCCTACAGAGAGACCTCAGGTCCATCTCTCCTCCTGCAGTCGCTGTAGCCCTACAGAGAGACCTCAGGTCCATCTCTCCTCCTGCAGTCTCTCTCCTGCGTCGCTGTAGGCCTACAGAGAGACCTCAGGTCCATCTCTCCTCCTGCAGTCGCTGTAGTCCTACAGAGAGACCTCAGGTCCATCTCTCCTCCTGCAGTCGCTGTAGTCCTACAGAGAGACCTCAGGTCCATCTCTCCTCACTGTTTACCTCCTACAGTCACTGTAGTCCTACAGAGAGACCTCAGGTCCATCTCTCCTCACTGTTTACCTCCTACAGTCACTGTAGTCCTACAGAGAGACCTCAGGTCCATCTCTCCTCACTGTTTACCTCCTACAGTCACTGTAGTCCTACAGAGAGACCTCAGGTCCATCTCTCCTCACTGTTTACCTCCTCCTACAGTCACTGTAGTCCTACAGAGAGACCTCAGGTCCATCTCTCCTCACTGTTTACCTCCTACAGTCACTGTAGTCCTACAGAGAGACCTCAGGTCCATCTCTCCTCACTGTTTACCTCCTACAGTCACTGTAGTCCTACAGAGAGACCTCAGGTCCATCTCTCCTCGCCCATCTCTTTGGGGAGAACTTTGCAAAAATGGAGGCGAGAGGAAGAGATGGAGGATTACCTCCTGCAGCTGGATTCTCACAAAGCCACGAGATCACGCGAGACTCGAGAGAGCGAGGTTAGCGTAGATGCTTCAATAGCATCAGTTCTACCACAACTATTAAAGCGTATTCCTTCAACGAAAGAAGAGCACAGGACGACGCTGGAGGCTTTTCTCCACGGAGAAGATGTTTGCTTTCCGACGGGCTTCGGTGAGAGTTTGATCGACGGGTGGTTCATCAGATCACCTGCCAGGTATTTGTTGAGGGTGCCTGTCCTTTTGCCAAACGGTTTCAAGTGACGACTTCTCAGAAGGTTCTGTAGAACGGACCATCGCTCATGGCGGGTTGATTTTTGATGTTAGAATGAAGTACATGAATTTATTGACCAAACAAAACCAAACCAGTACTTTATGCACACCGATGACAATATGTATGTCTCTCCACATTGTAAAATCAGCCAGTATCAATGCCTTTCCAAAGGTTGCATTTTGCACTGAATATCAACGCAGCATATAGAATACAGAATATAGCAGATAGACACGGCAAAATCATTTGCGGAGGAAAGAGCATGAATTACAGTTGAAGCTCTCCTACAGGTTTTTAATAACAGGCCTCGCGCTGCGATGTTGGCGTCCACCGTTGTTGTGGCTTCTAGTTGCATCCTGAACGATGAGTTGACAATCACGCAGTTAGGTGTTTGACCACCCCCGGCCTTTTGAATCTCAGGGCTTTGAAATGACCAACAAGTGACTTCATGTTTATGATTCCTGTGTCTCATGCAGAGAAATGTGTGCAGTGTGTTCAAAAGAAAAAATGCCACTGTTTATTGCAAATTTGGCGCCAAGCAGAAAATGTGTTGAGAGTTTTGGAGACTTGAGTGTCGGTCACGGTGATTGTGGTTCATGTGTGAGTACTTTTGGTTTCAGTGAGTTTACAGTACTATACTGTTTTGTTTACTGAACTTTAATTCTACTTTGTGTTTTGTTGTTGTTGTAAAAACCGGCAATGGAAAAATAATAAGCTGGATATATTTTTCCTGAAGCCTTTCTATTTTTGTCTTCATTAAAATGTGAGTAGATGTTCCGTGCCGGAACACACTTTCACTGAAGCCTGCACGAGGAAATGAAAACCGGTACAGAAAGCACTAAAGACAGCAGCGTTTTGTATAAAGTACATCGGCGTGCTGTTGTTCAAATTGTGTAACGAGTGTGTATGATTGTGTTGCAAAATGCCATTTAGACAAAAATAAATTCTGACTGCAGTTTCATTTTGGCATAGAAGTGAGATGTTTAATCTCCAAGTGTTGTGTCTCATTTGGCTTGTATGTAGAGTTTGGACAAAATTGCAAAAGAAAAAACCTGTCATGGAGGCGGCAATTGTGTTTATCCCAAAAGGAGTTTGCTGTTGACAGGTAACCGAGTTTTAATTTCCACCATTTAGCATGTAAATATGAAAGAAAAAAAACCCTTGACAGCTGGAATATTGGACCTAATTACTGATACATACTTGAGTAGCTACTACTGTGACAATTAGTACTCCCATGATGCCTCAGACAAAGTCTTTAAAATAGAATTGCATGCAGGAGGCATGTGTTTTTTTTCTTTTTTCTCCGAGACGAAGTTGCCATGGATAGCGGAGAGCAGAGCGTATCATCTCAGAGCGGTGTACGCCGACTGCACTCACCCCTTCACTGGTAAATACAGTCAACATGCACGTGGACAGGGGGAGCGATGACAAATCGTAAAGGAGAGAAAGAGCTTCTCAAATGTCCTATGAGAGAGAGAGGGAGGTGTGTGTGTGTGTGTGTGTGTGTGTGTGTGAGAGAGAGAGAGAGCGAGAGAGAGAGCCAGCACAGCCAGGCGACAGAAAGACAGAACAGAGCCGGAGTGTGTTGCCATGAAAGAAGAGGCACATGGGTCATTTTGATGGTTATTTCTGAACATCACCATAAGGCATGTGTCAGATGGACTATTAGGCCAGAACATATGCGCAGTTTGCGCATCCACGCACGCACACATACGGGTCCCCCCGCGACACGCACGCGCAGACACACACGGGGTGTGTAAATGGCCCATGCTACGCGGTTCTGTCCTATGGGGTCTTCTTAAGTGGGTGATTATGTGTAAATGGTCATGTAATGACGTGTTGCCTTCCGCTAATGTCCCCATCAAATGTTCGCGGCTTCCACAGAGCCGTGTCCCCAAAGACACCATAATGGACACTCTAAGCGCGCGGCGGTCCTTGGAAACAGAAGGGTAATGTGGATGAGCAGCAGCAGGAGGTGAGTCATCGAGCTCGGTGAGCAATCATCTTCGATATGCCTGGATCTGAATCATCGAGAGGATTCAAATGTGAATGGCTGGGCTGTTTTGGATTCCAGTTTTTGGACCTGTGTCACTGACCGCCATCCATTTTGTTGGCTGTAAGGCTGAAATGTCCCATAGCAGGACAGCTTGGAGTCTTTGGAACATCACAATACATTCAAAACAAACGGCAGTTTTTTTTTTTTTAAAAAGACTACGCAAAGAAGAATTTACAACCAATTACATAAAACCCTACCAAAAAGACGTCCACTTACCAGCTTTTTCTGGTACTTTGGTACTTTTTCTTTGGTACTTTGTACATTTGGAAACTTTGGTCACATGTCAAAACCAAGCAAATGCATTTGCTCATGAAGACCATGAGATGCAGAGGAAAATCCCATAAAAGTTCAGTAAGTGGACGTTGAATGAGATTATTTGCTCTGTTCTTAAGGTCCATACATAAAGTCAAGAATACATTTTCATCCTTCGCTCTAATTAAATTAACATTTTATGTACCAGATGTGAGGAAATCTAGGTTGAAAAGTCTAAAAATGGCAGACAATGTGTTAAGTTAGAACAAAACAATCCAGGCATACTGTGTTTTATAAAAAAACACATGGTACTAACACCCAGCCCAGTAAGCCTAGGAATAACACTTCTATGAGACGACTGTTCACCCCCATTGCCAACATTTAGTCCTGATGCAGGTCGTAGTGTGTCCTCTATGCAGCCAGTTTGAAAGTAAAAAACAACCCGTTATTACACCCAGGGTTTTGCAGATATCAACGCTCTTGTCTCGTTGTCAAAATTAGTTAATTTGTGTAATGTCTCTCTAATCTGTTTTATTTTTAAAGATATCCTGTTTAATGCAGAAGCAGACTGACGGACCAACCAGGCCACTGGTGAGGTGACAACCGAGTGATTGAGACCGGTAACAACATGTCTGTCATATAGCCTGACATGACTGAATCCATTTGCAAATCCCCGCACCTTCTACCACGCCACCCGCTGCTACGGTGCTAATGGTTTCGAGCCTTCGCCTTCAGTGCCATAACTTTGACATATCTGATAGCTCCTCAGCATTGGGATTGCCGAAAGAAAATGCCAGCGAAAAGACCGGAAAGTGCGTCACGCCGGAAAAGTCAGTCAGGCCAACAGCAGCTAACGCAGTCCGAGTCAGGCCACACCCACGCTAATTCCTCAAACAGAAGAAACGCAACCCGAAATACTTACAGGGCTAAAGTGGAAAAGCCCCACATACTTCAATACATAAAGACACAATGGCCACTCAACCTACCCGAGGGTTAAATCAGTTTCCCTAACGGAGCTTTTCATTGCAAACCAACTATGCTAACGGAAGAACCGCTAATCGCCAAGCTAGCGGGAGCTAGCTAAATGCTAGACGAGTAATCAGCTCAGCACTGCCTGCAGAGGATCTAAACGGGAAACACTCCGTCACGTTTACCATGCCGTCTGGCAGAATCTAGATCTAATCCGGATTCATCGGTGTCGGCAGTCCGGGATTGGCTCTATAATTTACTGCTTAACCGAGCTAATCAAAACAAGACACCAATATATCCTGCTGAGACCCAGCCTATTCATTTGTGTCCTCTGCAGTGGACAGTTTGGTTTTGCATCTCTCCTTTTACTCATTTGACTTACCCTATCAATTCCTGCTGTACTCTAAAGAGGACACCCTGGGCTTTCCAGTGATATCACATGGGTAGTGAGTGTGAAGTTTAAATAGAAAAAGATCTCCTAATGTGAACTGTTTTATGCCATACAGCCTAAACAATTTTATAATTACCGTGTGTACAAATTATGTTACATGTATTGCGCAATAGTGGGAGGTCCCTAAACTGACCTTTGCACTCGGAAGTGGAACAGAGCGAGGTTGCAGCATGATGACAACCTCTACTATATCTTCATCCTCATCCTGATCCACAGACTCACTGTCACTGTCAACAGACACGCATTCGCCTAAAAGAAATAAGAAAGCACTAATTTGAATGTGTCATATTCAAAATGAATGATTATGAATGAATGACACACATTGCTCTACTGACTGACCCCTAATCTCCTAACTGTCTGGCAAACCTGATTCAGGAATCCAATCTTCCTGACTCCTTTCAAGCTCACTGTCCTCACTGTCAGAGGGAACGACCCTAACTGCTCGATCCTGAACCTTTCAGCAGTGTCCATTTCCTGTCAATATCAGCAGTTAGTTAAGCAAAAACATTGACTATTGTCATAATTATGCATTGGAGCACATCTCCACACAATAGCGTGATAGCCTGAACAAAAGTAGCCCAACAGCACAATGTCGCCTTGAGGCAATGAACAAAAAAAACACAATTTTAGTACAGAAATATTAACAAGTATTTAAACTATCAAACATAGTTCTTTACATGCTCATGCAAACATTTTATTTTATGAAGTTATTTCAATTTAAACAGGTTAAAAAGTTAGATTTATCTTACTGATTTGTGGCACTGTGTCCCATGCAGCTTTGCAGTCTGAAAAGAATGCTTCGCCCCAAGAGAAAAGGTCACACTGTAAAAGTTAAATAGAAAAAGCTCCTAAAGTGAACTGTTTTATGCCATTATTTTATTTATTTATTTATCACAAAGTGCCTAAACTATTTTAGAATTACAGTGTGCTCAAACTAATTCATAACTACCGTGTGCCTAAACTGTTTAGTAGTTACCTTGTGTACAAATTGTGCCAAAGCAGTTCGTTACATGTATTGTGCAATAGTGGGAGGTCCTTTGCACTCGACCAGCAGAGTGCAGCAGAACGCAGCAGAGCGAGGTCGCACATGCTGACCTTTGCACCTGGAAGCGGAAACCTCACGGCTTGTGGACGTACTGAGAGTGGAAGGACTTCGAGGCAGTAGAAAAAGACTCCGGAACCGGAAGTCACTCGAGTTAGATAGTTTTTTTTTATTTTTAATATTGTGTTCAGTGTGTAATTGCTTTTGATCAAAGTAAATACTTTTTTTCCTTAAACTTTGAATCACTTTTCGGCTTATTTTTACCAGTCGGATTCCTCATGGGACCTTGGAAGGAAGTAGTCCTTCTTTCTTTAACAACACCCACTTTGGGCCCTCATTTGATTGGACACAGACATATCTGGTGATAGCACATACATTCTTTTTATTACAAAAAATTAAAGGGGCAGTGTAAGGTCCAAAAAGGTAGTTTGTTGTCTGAGGGCAACAGTATGCCATAGAGGGTTAAGGCCTCTGGATGCGTAAGCAATTGTCTCGTGATAAGAAAAAAAAGGGAAGTATGGGATGTAGTATAGCTAACTGTTCATTTAAATGGTGGAAATATGGATATCTATGGAATAGATTATACCACAATAAAAGATACAGCAAAGACAATACAAGCCCACAAGTTGCAACATAATGTCATGTCATTATAAGGGTAATTAAAGAAGCCACAGGGAATACCGCAAATGTGTACACACAAATATATATATTTGTTCCCGTAAGAGCCACCCACTGGTTACAACAAAGGAGTTGTTTCTGTTTGAAATCAGAACGGAAAATGAAGATGAAAAGTCCACGATAGTGGTTCCAGTGGAGCCAGACCTCCATGCAGTGGGCAGCAGCCTGTGCCCCATATTTCTTATTGTCTTTACAAACAAGTGATGAATTAATAAACATATATTTTAAAATTAGGTTAAGTTAAGTTTTACGAAATAAATATAATATATTTATTGCATTAGAATGTATGGGTATCATAACTGCTCCCAAGGTGCTGTTGTCACAGAACTATTCGTCGTCGCTGCTTACTCAGTGGAGGTGCCCCATTGCCCTGGCACCATGTTCCTGCCATTTAAGGCCACAACACAGTTGGGAAAATTCCACATCAGCTGGAAGACAGCTGCAATTCCTCTCCAGCATTCTCTGATGGGTGGCGGCATGTTTATTTCCACCAGGTTATCCCATATGGCTTCACGCACATTTTTAACAATGACTGCCACTGTGTTGTGACCCATGCGGTGACTTGGCCGTCCAGACCCTGGTGACCGTCTTCTGCCTGGCCTGTGGAGTCACTGCAGACATCTTTGCCATGCCAGTAGCCACAGTTTGCAGGACCGTCCACAACGTCGTGGAGGAAATGATGACCATCATCCACAGAGTTCTTCATTTCCCCAAACCAGAGGAGGTGGGGGCGTTGTTGGCCATGAGGCCGGTGCCATCGGTGGGTGCCACGTGAGGATTCTTCCTCCTGCAGAGCCACAGAAGAGATGCTGTATTAACAGAAAACCTTCCCCCTCAGTGCTGCTGTGGGGGCATCCGCGATGCCAAGGGCGCATTTCTGGATGTGTACATTGGCAGTCCAGGATCTGTGCATGCTGCGCTTGTGCTCTGGAGCTCCCCCATGTACAGGCCCTGTATCCACCAGCTGGGTACTTTCTGTTGGGGGATGGAGGCTACCCGTGTCTGCAGCGTCCCGTTGCTATAATGACACCATACCTCCAGCAAGTAAGAACACTCGGTCTCATTACACACACACACACACACACACACACGGCAAATTGTTACTTTGTTGACTTCTAAATTCCCCGGCCAAGTTGAGGCCCGGTACAACAGCACCGCACATAACAAGAGCAAGGAACATTATGGAACGCACCTTTGGGATTTTTGAAAACGCTCAATCTTTATGAGGGGCCCTGGAGATCCGGCCTCTGCTTGCCCTGAAGGTGATTGGTGCCTGCTGTATCCTCCATAACGCTTGTGTGCCCAGCTTCCTGCTCCTGAAGGACTGCCTGCATGTCTGGGTGAACGTGACTACGTGTAGACAGTAAACCTGCCCAGATGTAGTCATGTTCACTAGAAGACAGTAGGCTAGATAGTGACTACATAGGTGGACTGAACCACCGTACAGCGTTTGGTTCTCCATGCACTCAACATGACCTTTGTTGGAAACCCTTCAAACAAAACAACTTTTTGAACAGCAGTTGGTGTATGTTTTTTTTTTCAATGTTCTCTTTCTTCTTAATTTAAATGTAACTGCATAACTGTATGTAACTGTAATAAAATAGGACTTTGTAATTGTTGTTTTGTTGTAAATATACACAATACACAGTTGCTTTCAAGAATGAATAGAATTCAAAACATAAAAAAATATTTATTTACAATTTATTCACAAGTCTCTCAAACAGAGACAGATAGCGCTCTGCTCCCTCGGTGGCAGCCCGTTCCCTCTCCTCTCCTCTTCTCGCTGCCTCTCTCCTCGTCCCTCTCTGCGAGCTCTTTCAGGAGCTCCAGAAGAGCCTCTCGGCCCCTGGGCCTCCTCCTGTGTGGCTGGCTGGCCCTGGCTTCTTCTGCAGACGGGGCGGAGGCCGGTGCGCTGACTGGGCCACCTGTAGTGGCAGTCAGGTTAGCTGCAACAACCAGGGCGGACTGATTCGAGTGCTGCCCCTGGAGTGCAGCATCCATAACGGTGTACCACTGCCAGGTGGCAGCAGTCACACTACGGGCCTCCACTCCGCTGCCTGTGGGCGGGTCCCTAGGCTTCTGAAAGTAGGGCATTACCTACTACACTGTGAAACTGAGTTAATGCATTCACAGTCCCAAAGAACACCCACTGCATCCGTGTTGTTGTCTGTGTTAGGTTTCACAAACTAAAACCAAGTGGTTTCTTTAAGGGGAATCCTAGTGAGGCTCTCTCAGTATATAATACAAATCAGAGAAACAGGCAGATTACCTTGTATTTGTCTTTGAGATTGTTCCACTTCTTTTCAGCCTGTTTGGCAGTGCCAGGCCAGAAGTGGTCACAAAGTCCCTGGGCTAAACAAACACATCAAACCATAGTGACACGTTGCCACTTGAATAAGACATTAATGATTTTCAGATGGAGACTGCACAAGGCTCCAACACTTCCCTAAAAATAGACACAATGGTCAAGCTCTCTAAATCAGGGGTTCTTAACCTTTTTGACCTCGGGTCCCAACTTTTCAAGTACAAAGTGGCCCGGAGCCCATTCAAATATTAACACTGTATTGGTTTAACTAATTGATCTCACTCTTGGTTTTATTTGTATTCAATAACTAAATCAAATCCACTTGCAGTTTAACGAGCAAAAACCTTGTCAAATAAATTATATGATACAATGTGATCATCACAAAGAAATTTATTTAACATGTGTATGTAAACCTGCACACACAACAAGATGCCCAACAGGCTAACAATTCATGGAACAAATCAAGCTAATACAAGAACAAATTAAAAGGCTCAAGTCAGGTTTATTAACACAAAAACAACAAATGATTAGATTTTATTTCAGAAAAAAGAGGAGGGGATCTAAAAATAAATGAGAAAAAAGAGGACATTTTATAAATAAATATGTGGTAATAAAATAAGTACATTAAAAAATATATAAGTTTAAAAAAGTAAACTAAACAAAATTTAAATAAAGTGCAAATGAAAATATAGCCTTATAATCTGCAAATTTATTTGACTAATTCTTCAGCAGTCTTCATTTTGGCATTACAGAACCAGCAGTTGCTCTTCATATCATGACAAATGAACAGTAACTGATTTTAAATGCTTCTATTGTTTAACAATGTGATCCTCACAAAGACATTTATTTATAATGTGTATGTAAACCTGCATATGTATACAACAAGACGCCCAACAGGCTAACAATTCATGGAACAAATCAAGCGAATACAAAAACAAATTTAAAGGCTCAAGTCAGGCTTATTAACACAAAAACAACAAATAATTAGATTTTACTTCAGAAAAAAATGAGGGACTCTCAAAAAAAAATGAAAATTTTATAAATAAATAATATGTGGTAATAAAATAAACACATTCAAAATAAGTTTAAAATTAAATAAACTGTAAATAAAATTTAAATAAAGTGCTAATGAAAATATAGCCTTATAATCTGCGAATTATACAACTAACTATACAAATATATTACACAACTCCCTTTTTATGTTCACCTCTTAATGAGACACTTGGGCCTGCCTCTCAGACACGAGCAGATCCAGTCTGGGTGGAATGGGGGAAAGGCTCACTCTCAGAGTAGCCTCTAGTGTTGCTCTGAGTCAGTTTGGGGCTTTGGTCTTAGTGGTGGTCACACTGGAGAATCCTGATTCACACAGGTATGTAGTTGTGAATGGGAGAAGGTGTTTCACAGCCCTCAGTGCTAGACATGGGTACTCCTTTGAGACAGCAATCCAGAAGGAGCCCAGGTCCAGTTTGCCCCACTGCAACTTTAAAGTGCTGTCGGTGGAAACTTCCAGAAGCTGGGATTCCAGATGTGAGGGCAAAGCAACATCATTTTCAGACGGATCCACAGAAAATGGGTCCAAAATCCACAGGTGTCCGTCTCTGGGATCCTCAGGAAAGTATCCATTATCTTTCTCTGCCAGTTGTGAGAGGTGCTGAGAGACTGAGTCACGGATCTTCACCTGAGGAGCGAAACATGTCCATCCTCTCTTCCTGGGCCCTCTTAGTCCACAAAGCAAGTTTCCTCCTGAAAGCTTGAACTTTGTCTACAACAACAAATATGTTGCTATTTCTCCCTTGAAGTGAGATGTTCAGCTGGTTCAGCAGTGAAACAATGTCACAGAGGAAGCTTAGCTGTGAACTCTGTGTTGGCATAGCGATGTGCCAGAGGAGATTTCTTCTCAGTGAGAAAAGAGAAGACCTCATTCCTTCAAACAAACGCTGGAGGACCAGACCTCTGGAGGACTAGACCTCTGGAGGACCAGACCTCTGGAGAGCCAGACCTCTGGAGAGCCATCTCAACTCACTGTGATAGAGCAGCTGGACATGATCTGCTTCCATGTCCTCACAAAGCTTGGCAAAACATCTGGAGTTCACAGCTCTACTTTTAATGAAGTTGTTGGTTTTGACACTTACATCCATCACCTCATGGAACTCTGCTGACATATGTTTTGCTGCAAAGCTTTCACGGTGGAGAAAACAGTGGGTCCATTTAGCTTCTGGTGCACGATCAAGTATCTGCTTGACGACGCCGTTATGCCTGCCGGTCATTGACGCTGCACCATCACTGCACCATCACAGTGCTGCCAGTCCAGGCCGTTCTCAGTGAAGTACCTATCCATGCAGTGGAAACATTCCTGAGCCGTAGCTCGTGTTGGTAGCTCTCCACGAAACAGGATGTCTTCGTGCAAACTACTGTCCCAGCGATAGCGAACAAAAACCAGCAGCAGTGCAGCATTCGTGACATCAGTGGACTCGTCTAGTTGCAAAGAGAAAAATGGGCTACTTTTTATTCTTTCCAGAAGCTGCTGCTGTATGTCAGAGGCCATGTCCGCGATACGGTGGCTCACAGTGTCGTTTGAGAGTGGGATGGTCAGCAGCTTCTTTGCAGCAGCCTCTCCAATCATCTCACGGCACATCTCCACAGCGGCAGAACCAACGCCTCCGCTATGGTGAATGGTTTCTTGCTTTGTGCCACACATCTGGCTACGAGGTAGCTGGCTTTCAAAGCACCTTTGGAGTTGCCAGTCAGTGACACGACAGACCTTTTCTGCATCTGTAGCCCATTCTCCTTTCTCTTGAAGAATTCCACCGGCTTTCCCACGAGCATCGGATGTTTGGTCTCTAGATGCCGCATTAATTTTGAAGACTTCAGTGCTTCGTTGGATAGCGTTAGCCCACACTCCACACACTGGGCTCTCGGCTCTGCCTCGTTACCTTCATTCACAAAGCCGTACTTAATGAAGTCAGGATTGTACTTTTGGGGGGGTTTGGCACCAGTTTCGTCTTCATTTTTTCGCTTTAAATACTTCTCCATATCTTTTGCTACAGGCTCGCGGCTGGCTAATGCTGTGTTCAAAGGTCATATACAAAGTCAATGTACAGGCGCGAATGGCGCGAACAGTGCCGTTCACGCGAGTTGAAATGTTTCAACTCGCGCGAAAAATTTGCGTGACGCTGCGTCTTTGAAGCCAATCAGCGTTGAGAAGCTCCGCCCATCATCACTGACGTCATGCCGTTGCTGAATCAGAAACTATGGAGAGGAAGTTGATATACTGGAAGGGGCAGTCATCCAGACGCAGCTCCTGGAGAAGCTGTGTGCAGCTACGGATAATATTATGAAGCAAAGCAGAAATAGTGGTTATTTCTTCCACTGTGGATGGCGGAAAGGAACTATTTCCACGGAGATAAGCCACGCCCCCTCTCCGGCGCGTCTAGCGCAAATGAAGCGAAATAACCACAAATAGTCAAGCGAGTAAACTCACGCGCGGAAATTCGCAACGCTTTTTAGTGTGAACTAGAAAATATTTTTTTGCCTGAGTGTCTTCTTCTGCTTATTGGAGCTTGTTAAACAACTGACTGACGCATTACCGCCACCAAGTGGTGGGAAGCTATATTGTAACTGAGCGTCTCATGGATAACAGTAATATCTCCGGTGTCTTCAGTTGATAACCTATGCGGTCCCGCGGCCCACAGGTGCAAAACTGAAAGTTTTTTGCAGCCCTCTAGGTGGCCCTTTCACAAGTCCACAAATACAGAAAAGAACACATATTAAGAAAGGCCCACTTTAAATTATTTCCAGGATTTCACAAGACGTTACTGTAATACTTCACAATAAATGATATTGTTAGATCACATATGTTTACAGTGGTATTTTCTACAGTCTATGGATATTTCACCATATAAAACAATATTCAGACTTTAACTTTGAGATGAATGTGGCTATTACGGCCATGATTACTGCACACTACTGTGTAGTCACGGGAGTAGGGGGTTTATCTACATTCCTGCATGATGCCGACATTAATCGACTAACCGACTTAGTCACGGTAAGTCAAGAGATGTTTAAATGCCAAATAATTTCAACTAAATGACTGGGTTTTCATATAATAGGTCCTATTTTTAAATCATAATAACCAAATAGTGTGCTGTAGATCCGTTTGTAATTTCTGTGTTTTTGTAATCGTTTTCTGAAGTTAACGTTAGCTTACAAAGTTAGCAGTTACTCAAGGTAGATTTGAGCGTGTTAATGTTTTAAACAAGCTCATAACATTGGTTGTAGTGTTACATGTAGTATTGTTAAATGTTAGACAATAATTACCTCTTCAGAAATGTCTTTGAGTCTTATGTTAGAGGTTTTAGTCATTAACGTAATCTGTTAGCTCTTCTAACTGTTAACAGCGATCTCTTGTTTCCTGCTATAGGTTTTCCCCACAGCATTTGCTGCAGGGCCTTTTTTTTAAACGAAGGCCACTGGTAAATAACATTACATGGTAAGATGTGGCCTGAACGTCGGTGCGATTCACCAGTAAAATGAAAGGATTAGGACAAAGGTAAAGCATCTCAAATTAAAAGCTTTCTCCCCTGTTGTGTGTGTTTGGGATAAGGAGCAGCCGTTCAATATTGTGAGGCGCAAAGTTATTTTGAGAATGAAAATCTTAATGTTTATTGCCTTGTATCTGGAAAGTTCCATTGCCAAATGTGCTCGAGACAGTTTTCCCAGTTAGATCAGGCTGCACTCATGTTTTCTTTGCAAATACATTAGCTATAACTTAGTCTGATGTTAACACATTACGTTTTCTGTTGAGTTTCACATCATTTAAGAATATATTCGGGGCTACACTCAAAACAAGGGGGATTAAGCCCCGTCAAAATGACCTGGCAAGGCCGACATCAGAGCGTATGTTGTTTAAGCCAACATAAGTTTGGTCTGTTCACCATAAGACACTCAAACACAGAAATATTATAACTATAACGTTACACTCTTTCATTATTTGTGTTCTTACTTGCTGGAGGTATGGTGTCATTATAGCAACAGGACGCTGCAGACACGGGTAGCCTCCATCTCCCAACAGAAAGTACCCAGCTGGTGGATATAGGGCCTGTACATGGGGGAGCTCCGGAGCATAAGTGCAGCATGCACAGATCATGGATTGCCAATGTAAACACTGAGGGGAAAAGTAAATTCAAGCAATATCAGGTGATTGAATTTAGATGATGCTTCATTTCTTTAGTCTTGCTGAAGCAAAACATATCATTAAAAAATATATATATTACCAGCTACAGGGTGAAAGGACACAATCCATCAGCAGGCCTCAATGAGGAAACAGTTTGAAATCACTTTGTTGACCAAAAAAAAAAATCTACTTAGCAAATATGATACTAATCGCGTCACCTGTCAGTGCAAGTGATCGAAAGTTAATGGGATGTGAGCTGAAGATTAATTTACCATTTCAAGGCGCTTTACTTTAACTAAATCCTCCTAGAGAATTGACCATATTGGCTTCAAATTTGGTAGGTATAATCTTAAGACTTTTGCGATGAAAAGTTGTTAAAATCCCCCAACAATTGTGGAACTATGTTTAGTAGTAGTAGCTTGTCAGTAGCAGTATTTTTTACCGCCACTGACAAGCTACTATTCCTAAACCGTAAAACAGGAAGTTGTTGTAACCTCTTCCTATCTGCTCTAAATTTCTCAAGTTTGATAAGGGTGCGTCCCAAGTCTCTTAACTGCATCCCCATTTCCCTCACTTGCGGGGAAACCATGCGGGGACAGAGGAAACGAGGAAATATGTATTAAGAGAAATGAGACGTCCTTTCCTCGAAAGCGTCACGTG
Source organism: Ophiodon elongatus (assembly GCA_016806645.1). NCBI lineage: Eukaryota > Metazoa > Chordata > Actinopteri > Perciformes > Hexagrammidae > Ophiodon > Ophiodon elongatus. The sequence goes on along the minus strand of JACSYO010000396.1, from coordinate 1,085,915 downwards.
AAGCGACGTCTGTTTCTGATGACAGAGGCCGACGGCTGCTGATCACAGCTGGATCAGCTGTTAGTCGGTGTAACAGCTGGAGAGACTTTTAACGGAGTTCGTATTTGAACACATGATTGGTGTAACGGACCGTTTTTAGCTCACATTCCAATAACAATCCACTTAAAATATTAATAAAAATGATCGTATAATGTTTTCAGTTAATTCAATGGTGTTAAACTACTACTTATACTAATAAAGACAAAGTTATTACCACTAACAGAGTGGAGATGTTTTCTCTCTGTAGTCTGTTACCTGTTTAACAAACGGCATTGAGTATTTATGCCGTTATCTGTGGTATTTATACTGTGTTGTATGTCCTGCTTATACGCGCAGGGCTGATTTCTACCGGCGGAATGCGTTTGTTTTATTTATGAATTATTTGCGTCTGTATGTTTTGCAATTATGGCGATTATGGTTTCTCTTGAACACTGGAATTAATTTATTAGGCTCAATGTTTCAGGTTAAACTTAAATGATATAACTCATAAAACCCAACACTCAGAAAACAAATCAAATTTATAGAGAGTTCAATCTGTGATCTGTCTTCACTCTGGTATGAAACTCCAGCGATCAGTCCGACCAATCAAATAACTGATGAACAATGAGGGGGCGTGTCGAGCGTTAAAACACTTCCTGGAAGCCTGCTCTTGTGCCTCCTCGCCCATGGCTCCTCCGAGATGCCTCCTCGCTCCTCAAGAGCAGAAATAAGAGCTTTGGGACGGCCGTCAATATGGTGGAGCAGAACAACTTCCGATTCAAGCGAGGAGCGAGGAAACGACAATTAAGAGACTTGGGATGCACCCTGATAAGAGTCCTGCCCTGGGGACATCTGCATGCTTATATTGACTCATAGTCATAGCACCACCTACTGGCAACAGGAAGTTACAGGTGTGTACATTTCAGACCTCCTTCTTGCAGATGAATCTCATCTCAATTTTTTTCAGAAAAGCCTTCAGACCTTGATGATGCTTCACTGTGAGGATTGGCAATTTTTTGTTGAAAGGCGTTGCCTTGGCAGTCTTTCGGGTCAAACTTAAAGGTTGTATGAGGTAGGCGTGAAAGGCCATAAAAAGCCCTTCCTGTTCAGTTTTAAAGAAATTCATCCTATAAGAAAGCTGAATTATAAGGTCAATAAGGCCCTTTGCACACCTGTCCCTTCGTTGCTTGACATGCAATTGATCCAAGAATCGGAGCTTCCTCTGTCCATCTGCTGTTCCTGAATGTAAAATATGAATGATAATTAGACTGTGAAGACTCTGGAATGACAAGTACATGACACCTGTTCATAATATGACTGAAATAACCAGCACATGTCAGAAGTCTCATATTCCACGTTCAAAAGACAGGAGAGGCCAGGTTTGACTATTTGTATTCATAAAAAATGTGCCTTCAGCATGTTCACAAATTCACACTGACAGTCTGTTCATGCATCTGTTGAGAACAGAACCATTCACCTAATCAACCTGCTGGCAATTACTTTCATACATGCTGAAATATTCCGAACCTGCCAACCGGATGGGCCTTTCTATGTGGAGTTTGCATGTTCCTCCTGTGCTGCATGGGTTTTCTCCCATGACGGGTCAAAGACATGTGGTTAGGCTGGCAACCTCCAACTTCCTGAAGGAATGAATGTGAGATGTGTCAGCCCTGTGATGATCTGTCGACCTGTGGAGGCTCAAACTCGTGTGTGACAAAATGGCTCGATAGCGCCCCCTATTGAGTAATGCAGTGCGTTTCACCTCCATGTATGACATTTGGGAGGTATATGTGACATGTTGAGAGTTACAAAGGGGGTATACCGTAAACCCAACAGGAAGTCGGTCATTTATAGTTTTAAGGTTGTTTCTTTTACAATTTGAATGCGCTTTGCTTTATCAAACTCCTCCCAGAGAATTAACTCAATCAACTTCAAATTGTGTAGATATAATCTGAAGACTGTTAAAATTATAAGTTGTTAAATTTGGGCATCCCTTGTCCAATGGGTTTCAACTGCAGAAGAGTTTGTAAGAGACATACAAGATATTTTTCATTTCCAGGCGGTGACGAGAGGCCACAACAGCAATGATTACCATTAAGAGCTCAAAATACTAAAATTAAAAACTTATAAAATTAGATCATCTATGCCTTAATGTTCATGAAGTGTATTCAGTGTTCTCTAATGGTCATAATTGCATCTACGATTGTCAATGTCGCCATCTGCAATGTAAGCACACATTTTGGCATGTTTCTCACACATTTTTGAACTTCAAGCAGTGATTTCTTAGCAATGAGTCGTCCAAACTCCAAAACAACCCATGTGTACAAGGCATCGAGGAAAAGGACCCGCATGCAGACAACTGTCCAGAGCGGAGCCGATTCATTGGCTTTACCACTTTACCTCTGACTTCCTGTTTTGAAAGGCAGACAAAAGGTTGATAGTAGTGTTTTTTAATTACAATGAATCTTTCCCCCTCCTTCTTGTTCAACAGCAGAGCAACAGCAAGAGCTCAATGTCTGCATTGACTCCATTCTTTCCCTCCGTGCCTGTTGCGACGTGTCTCGGTGTGATCGGGGCCCAACACTGCCTTGTGCGTCGGCATCAGACACCAAAGGCCGTGACCGGGAATGAGAACGGGCTGGAATGTGGCTCAAGATTTAAGCAAACAGATATATTAGTCTCCCCCCCCCAGAGTGTACAGGGATGTTTATATGGAATCTATCATATGTCTTAATGCAATTCAAACAGAAGAAGTGGTAAGAAGTGGCTTTTTTTCAGAACCCACCATCAACAGTGAGCGGAGCCTCCAGGCCAGCCGATGACATCGACACCTTCCTCCCCCTCTCGCTCGGTGTCGTGCCGGCTCCTGATGCCATTTTAACTGTCACACTTGGAAAGGTCAACTTTACCTCGCTCCGGCTGCACACGCTCTCCACCTGAGCTTTAATTACCAACAGTCACACTTGCACACGCTCAATACACACACACACAATATTAGCATGCTCCCTCTGCCTGTCTCCCTTGTTCTCTCTCCCACACACAGACGCACACGCACACTGAGCAGCCATAGCTCCCATCGTCACCATCTATAACACCATTGATTGGTGCTAACTCATTAAAACTAATTGAGCTTCTTTGCGAAGCTGCCTTCATCTCATTCTACTGCCACCTATAGCCAGCACGGCACTCACTGACATACGCAGCCTCGCGTCGCACCATTTTGGCTTTCTTTAAGTTCAAAGTACATACCCTAACCCAATGCCCAGTGAGGGGAAACAAATACTGTCCGACCAGGAGAGGGTTGGATGTAGGAAACCGAACAGCTGAATGGTGAACTACTGTGCTTCATATGCAGATACACGTATGCCAACATGTATTTCTATTGATCAAATGTTGATTCTGTCCTCTGAAAAGACGATGCATCCAAAAAACACATTGGTCTAAAAAGTCTACCCAAAGACTTGCAGCTCCAACAAGCTCCACCAACCAAGTCAAAGCGCTCTGCAGCTTACAAAGCTTGATACTGCTGTGAGTGCACGTTAATAATTGAACGATTGAGCATCCCCACCATTCAATAATATAATAATACCAGAATGACACTCCGAGATCTCCACCAAGGCCAGGCCCTATCTCGCAATGTTGATGAAAGGAAGAATTTGTGCACCCGTCCCCTGATTCAGATCTGCTCCAAAGACTCACTTGATTCTTCCTTGGCCTGTGCTACAGCCTTTCACCTTTCACCTTTCACCTTTCAAATTTCATGAAAATCGGGCCAGCAGTTTTTTCCGTAATCCTGCTGACAAAGTAACAACAAAACCAAACCGAAAACATAACTTTCTTTGGCAGAGGCATTTATTGGTTTTAATATTACTTGTAGCATTGTAATTAACTTAATTAACTGCAGACTTGTTAGTTGACAGACTTTTTAAAGTGATTTACAATACAACAATACTCCAGTTTAACGTGACTTCAGGTTTAAACCCGGCCCACTCCCAGTCTTCTATCTGAACTGACTACGTTAACACATGACATTGTGGAGGGTTTACTTTGGTCTGCCGAGCTGAAGCCAGACACAGACTCCAGCCAAGCCAACACAAGCCAAGAAAACACCACCTCGCTGATGCAAAACCTCCACCGTATGTCTTACTGGCTGTTTGAAGACTGGCCGACAGCATAAAGGGGTAGTCCTTCTCTGCACTTCTTCATAAAAAGTTGACATCAAAGTAATTATTTTTCTGTTTTTTTTTCGCACAAAACTTTTCAGTTTAGCATCATCAGCCGCAAATGTGACGATGCTATGATGTGAAATAAATCAGGAATGTGCTTCTCCGTGAAAAGAGGCTTTTCACTCTGCTTCCAGTGAGAGCATGCATTCATGAATATGTATAAAGATGTTGTGTCGCGTTTAATTTACACTCCCGTTCCCAAAATACAATGACAAACTCATCACCGTAGCCCACATTTCCATCAAATATATGATTACTTTGTGGCATGAAAGTGGCTTTTCAAGCGCTGTCAAATGAACGACAGAGCCTTGTCGTCTCTAACTAGCCTAACCTTGTGCTCGTTCTCACGAAGCCTTTCTTTTCTTTTTCATGAAGGTATTCAGAGGACTCGGCCTCCGTCTCTCTGGGGCTTCATTATCAAGCGCGATTCTGTGCTTGTTGAGGTTTGACTGTGATGTGTAGTGGTATTCAAATTGTAATAAGGCTTTTTTCTGGGATTTGAATCCCCCCTTCTGTCTGTCTCTTCATCTTCTGTCAGAGTGCGTCTCTCTCCCAGACCTTGCTCTGTCCCCCTGCTCTCTCCTGGGCTCAGGTGTACTCAGCATCAGCGACACATGGCCATCGTTAATTACGACCTGGGCTCTGATCGGCGCTAATGGGCCTGGAAGAGGAGGATCTCTGGGAAGAAGCCTGTCTGTCATATTCTTCCTTCAGTCCCTTATGAATGTCCCTGGAGTCCATGCACTGTTTTCTGGATTTATTCCATCACTCCTTCATTTATAAACCTTTTCCAAAATGACAAACAAACAGGACTTTCACTAAGGAGGCCGCTGTTCGTGTCCCGTGTGAAGCCAAGTCCAAGGTAACTTCTTTCCCCTTACATTTGTTATGTAAGTACTTCAGTACTTTTGTTGCCTAAACCTAAGTAAGTAGTTTCAGCACATTCTCGTCCCAACGCTACGTTTGGTCATCACCCTGACTGGTAAAAGTCGAGAATTCAAACAAAAACATTTGCTCAGGTTGAGGCAAAAAGAAGCACTTAGCTTTGTAGGCAACACAACGTGGTCGGGCTAAAAATAGTTATGTCAAATGAAGCTCGAGCGTAAGTTCAGTGGGGAAGACGCTGCTCTTGTGTTCTTTGGCTTGTAGTTTATTTCTTCTTCTCACGAATGCTCACTCATAATGTCCTTGCCGTCATTGTTCAGGCGTGTTAATGATGACATCAGCTGTTTAGATCAGCTGGTCTCCTCTAGCCAATAGCACAACGAAACAGTTACATGGTGAGCCTCTCATCTTGCCGCTGTCTCTTTTAAATATGACTCTCTCTACCTTCAGTATGTTCATGTTGCTGTTACGCACCCCTCCACCTCCCCATCTCCACCCAGTCTTCATCAGATCCATCAGCCTCATCAGCCACCACCACGGGGGGCCGGGGAGTTATCTTGTTGCTGATCAGGGCAGACCATTACAAATCCCCCTGTAGAGCCAAAAACTCTGTCAAGACTTGATCATGACATATCATCTTTTCTTTATCTGACTTGTCAAGTCAAATGTAACACAAGTGAACATAGAAGTTTATTTAGTAAAGACATTTCTATTTGCAGATTGTTGCACACATTTAAATTAATGTACAGACATTCTGATGGAAGCTTCCCCTCTTAGCTGCTGGAAAGAATCTAGAAACACCACAGGAACAATACCCACAATTTCTTGTTTATACTTGAACTTATACAATATATATATATATTTGATTAGTCTGTGGTCTTCCATCCTCAGGTGTCAGTGGCCAACATTGCGGCCGAACGGACCTAAAATCCTCCTTACGGATACTTGGTGTGCTCCTGATTGCCCCATGTGAGCTGTATGTCTCCCTCAACTTTCATTTCCCAGCGCTTCATCTCCCTCATTCATGGACGCTTCGCCCTGCATCATCTTTCCCCTCCTTTCCCCTCCTCGCTTTACTGCCTTCTCTTCTGATCATGTGGCACAACACGTTGCTTCTCTCTGTGTCGCTTTCTTCTAAATGCACACATTTTGCCAAGGGGTTGTTATTTACACACCCCGACAACATAAAATAACCAGAAACCATTTTTAGATCACACAGCTTCTGTATCCACACACACACACACACACACACACACATACACACACACACCGCTGTTACTTTATCCTTTGCACTGCCGTCTGCTGTGTGAAGAAGGCCCAAATATGCGCTCCTTCTTTATTGTGTGATCAATCCGCTGAGCACAGAGGCATGCTGGGAACGCAGACAGAGGCCTGGTGGGTACGTATGTGTCCGTGTGTTTGATCCCTGTGTGTGTGTGTGCTGATGATCCTGTGTGAGAGGCTCTATATATTTGGTTTGTTTTTCTCAAACTGGCCAGTGTGTTCACATGGCTTCACACCCACTCATCAAAGGGAAGCAATTAGAAACTCATCACCTGAAACCAAGTAAAGTATGATGAGCATGTAGGGAGGTGTGGGTAAAAACAGATCACAGACAAAATGCAGCAGGTGGCTGTCAGATGACTTCTGGTTGAATATATTCCGTCAGGTGCACAATCTGAGCATGATCTCAGACGACGACTTGACTTCCTTCTTTATTTCAGGGGAGAAACACTTCAGGCATGAACATCATTTTTCTTGCATATATTTGTGAGATGTTGGTCTACTAGCTTCCCTTACATGTCTTCTTTCAGACCAGAGGAAAGAAAACCTCCAAAATACACATTTAGGTACTTGTTTTACTACTTTCTCTATTTGTGCCTGTAGATTTCTCCTCAATTCAAGTTAGCATTAGATAGTGCCTCATTGCTATTTTCATATTTGAACGTAATGTTCCACAGAACAAAGTAATTGTCTCTGTGTAAGTAATCAACTGGGGATTTTCACGGTGATATCTCATTTTTAAAAATGTTGAGATCGTATAAAAAGATACTTTTCGGTGCGTTTTCCGACTAAAGTCCAGCAACACGTGTTGATTTTCGCTCGTTACATGGATACAGTCTGTCCAAAATAAACTTCCATCTTCACAGGAAATTATTTAGTTAGGTTTATGCAACAAAACTACTTAGTTAGGTTGGGGAAAATATAATTGTTTGTGTTAAAATAACTACGGAAGTGACGTTACTGAAGTGGGCCAGTTAGGTGACGAATAAATCAACGTTGTCTTCCCATTTCACACAGGGATCAACATCCATCCCCTTTGTGGGTTTTTGTATGGGGGTTATATACTTCCTGGTTCATGATTACGTGGGTTACATATGAATTGATTTTGTGGGATATCTACAAAGTGCAGCACATTTTTTTCCGTCGGTATAGCTACGAACGCTGCATGAGATCAACAGGTATCGATGTGCAAACGGTGGTTTAAAGAAGTTTCTACATCCACTCATGGCTCAATGTGGGACTGGAAATAAAGTTTGAGCATGTGCACCTAGTTCCATAATAATTGCGAACGTGAAGCTTTATTAATCTAAGGAAAAGAATGCCTATGCATATCTGTGTTTTGTGCGTACAAGAAGTTTTAGTCATGAATGTACACAGTTGTATGCATGTTGACCGTAGACTGTTTCTAAGAAGTGGACGTAGTCTACGTCGGTTTTTGGCCGTCGCCATCTTACTTTTTTGCAACCAGAAGTGACGGGAGAGGGTGGAGCTAAGTACAACCGAAGACAACACCCAGATGGGACAACACCGTGGTAGAGACCTGTCAATTAGAACGTAGCCCCGCCCTAAAGCATACCCTGCTTTATGGTCTGTTTGACTCTTAATGGGTCCAAAATTGACTAAATGAACATCATGCTGTATTGAAGACAAGTTTAAACTAGCAATTGATTGCAACCAGAGGAGTCGGCACTTCCGCATTGGCTTCACTTTTCAGAGCCAGAGGTTGCGGTCTGATCGGGCCCCTCGTGTTCTTCTGGTGTATTTCTGAAAAAGTAGCTGCTCTTAGCGAGTTTGCTGCCCCCTGTGGTGGATACACCAGCCATTTCAAACAACTGTGGGACTGTAGTATTAAAACACACCAGTAACCACAAGTAATGAATAATCTGAATTAGTCTGAATGAATTTCGAAACAGAAGGGAACTAGCAATAATATAATAAACATCTAGCACGGGAAAAGGGTGTTGAACAATCCTACAGTTGAGTGGAGTGACATTTAAAGAGCATAGAGACGAGACAGATGACCAAGGAACAGACTCAACCCAAGCATTCACTTTGAGCGTAGCAGCTACGCAGCAACAGCTTCACAAGTGTTGTATATTTCAAGCGACAGTGATGTTGGAGTGATGATGAAGGAATCTCCGCGGACACTGTTCTTGCTGGTATAATGAAGTTTATTACAAACAAGCAACATATGTCAAGACGGGCGTCATGAACACCCGGAGAGTCCCAAAGTCGAACAGAACTCTAACCGTCGGGGATCTCCCGATCACTTATATATGGTTGTTGTTTACGCCCCAGACTTGAGTATATAATGACGTCATAAAGAGGGCCCCCAATAAAAGACATGTTTCGGACATAGGCACAGCTACTCCTCCATCCTCCAGGTCAAGGAGCATTTCCCAGCGGGGGTACCTAATGATTATCCCATGTGCAACAAACATCAATGGATCCGACATTCCACAGTCACAGGCCCCTTCACATATGTTATCTTCATGCATTACAGAGCAAAATATACTACACAAGCATCCGGGCCTGTCACTGATGTGTGATTAGAACAAGTACATGTTGAACCTCAGTATTGTGTTTGAAAACTCACTATTACCTTCAATAGCCTCGTCACTCAAATCACAGCTGTCAGACTCTGCACAATCTGCTTTGGTGAACCCAAGTGGAGTTGGCATTGGTGACATTTGTTGACACGTCCAACAATTAGACACATTCCTGCTGCTGGCATCATACCGTCATTTGCACGGCCCATTCCAGCCAAGCTTTGCTGCCAAGGCTTCAGCACCGGCCGAAAATAGAAACAGGGAAATAAAACAGGTGATGGGCCTCTTGATCTTTTACAAAAACAACACGATGACATAATTGATTAGCTATTATAATCTACTACATCAACCTTCTATTGTTAGCTCTTGTTTCATGCCATCAACGTGAAGCAGTGGCTTCACAATGTGCTCGTGAAGTCACTCGTGAAACACTTCAAGAGAGTTGTATATCGGAGTGTGTCTGTGCTGGGTGTGACTGTACAGTACACAGGACTAAGTGTGTGTCAGGGTGCGTTTGTGTGTCGGCCGCGCTCGTATGTCGCGCTGCTGGCGGCGTGCCAGGGAATGAACCGCCACCTGTGCGAGTTTCCCAGCCATATGGGTTTTGGTGTAGCTCGATGATTGGGCCAGCGAGTGCAGGTTAAGAAGAGTTGCGGTGAAAGCCAGAGATTAATTGGAAGCGGGTAGTGTGTGAGCCATCTGCTCAATCTGTCCGTCTGTCGGTAACCACCATCCACCGCCCCCTCCTTCGGCTGAAGAAGAGAGGAGCAGACAATGCAGATGGTCCCACGAAATGCATTTGCATTGTTCCATATTGGACTTGGAGCTTTGACCTTTTTCCCTCTGACAGAACTCAGAACTGACTCGCAGGCAGCACAGTGGTCCACTGGTTAGCACTGTCAGCTCCCTGTGTGTCTCCGAGGTATAATTTACTGCTAGGAAAAAACGATGTGGTCTAAAAAACCTGGCCCTAAGACTGAGACCCTGCAGAGTCCCATTTGTCCAAATTCTGGTCAGTGTTAAGTGAGAAAAGTTCCCCAGAATGTGACTAGTAAAAGTCTGGAAAGGAGATTAAAAGGCTCAGTTCTCCCAAATGCTATGAAAAGGGTATTACTTACTTGTTATTGGTATTCTCACTCCCAGTACGTTTAACACTGCAGCTGGGTCAGTCCTAAGCTTTAGCTGTAAACCGCTTCAGCACAAACGCAGAGTACCTTCGCAGCATACCTGCACATCAACGCCTCACCATACAATGTGATTGGCGTGCGTACAGGTAGGCGTGGTAAGTGTTTAGCATGTTATCATTTGCTGTGCTGCAGCAACACGCCAACGCTTAATGCCCAGAATTAAAAAAAAAGAAATCATTGTGTCTCCACCAGGAGGCATTCAATTTTATTTAAATGTAAGTTTATGTTCAAAGGACTGAATGTGTGTAACAAGCAGACATTGACACGTAGCAAGGTGGTTATCCTGCAAGTATGAAAGTAAAAAATTGATAATGTCAAGTGCACTACAACAAATCTGTACTTGAAGCTGAGGTTGTAAATCCTGAGACACTAACAAGAGTATGAAAAGTACCCCAGCATCCCGGCCCAGTGTTGATTGTTTGATTGATTGATTTCCTGTCGGGAAGGAATGAGAATTTCAACAAATACAACAAAACTATTTTTGAAGAAGATTACTAACCCTACCTTTCAGAACAGTACTTGAATAAATGCACTTTCCACCACAGGCCATCTCTCCATCAACCCCAATCATGGACATGAATGGAAATCCATTTATATTTGGGCGAGCTGACCCTTTAAAGATCAGCGAGTAGGAACTATGCAGATACAGCTGTGGACTCACTAACAATGGAGTCTCTTCCCTTTGCATCCTCGGGTTTGAGTCATGTGTGAAGTTTATAGCCATCACTTTTTAGGACAGCTGGTTTCAGATGTTCACACCGCCCTGCATCTTCTGTTCGTTCTCCTGAGAGCCTCCAACCTGCCTCTCTGTCTCTGCACCACCTTTTGTACCTCTGCTGGTCCTCCTCTTGTCCCTTTCTCTGTTTGTATGTCTCGGTTCGATTCAGATGTCCTTTGAAAAACATGGAACTTTCTTTTTAAAAGAAACAACTTTCTTCAGGGAAGCAAATTCTTGTGCAACAGATGGCTTTGGCAGTGTGGGTGTTACAGATTTATTGATGAAGTAAAAAATAGCTAATTTTGTTTTTCAAGTAGCAGTCAAGAAAATGACAAACAGTCCAACAGAGTCATATTATAATGAGTGTGTTAAGCAACCCGTTTTAAGGGAGTCTCAAAAATCTGCGACAGCGCTGGGACTGGGAGGATTATTAATTTAAGAAGACAGCTTCGTTCACACTTCAAGTCCAGGAGGAAGTGGAATCAGTTTCCTTTTCAGCTCGTGGTCTTTCATTCATTCTCTCTCTTCCTGTCCGTCTGTCACTACGTGACTAAAAAAACATGTTGTTATGTCGCATGTCAGGAAGGATAGGATGGATGGATGCATTCATTAATACACCGTAGATGGATGGACAGATGAGCTGACGGAGGAAATGCGGGGGAGACAATTGGTGGACCTTTAAAGCGAAAGCAGGATGAGCGCTGACAGCTGACGGATGAAGAGAATCTGACAAAGGCAAATAGAGGGCTTCACTTATCAATGCCACCTCCCATACCCTGTCAATCAAACTGTGGCCAGTTTTATTTTTTCACCAATTCAATTCCATTTTTTTTTTCATACATTCTTTCTGTGGTTTTCTGATTTTTACTTTCCCTCTCTCTTTGGGAGTGAGTCACAAACTCCAAGTGAAGAACTTGGCCCCTCACAGGTCGGCTGGGTTAACTATTAGAGACAAGGACAACGACAAACTTTAATTCCATGTTGATTTTATTTTCAAAAAAGTGGGAGTGTTTCCGAGCACCAGAGTAAATTTTTAGAAAACCTCTCATTTTACTGCAGCAGGGTCTGACGGTCTGCTCCTCTCAGTCCTGGTTCTGGTTCTCCTGTGCCTCCCTTCCCTCCAGCTGGCCCAGCGCTACGCCCTGTGTCCCGAACAGCGTGGTGTCGGTGTCTTCTCCCAGCGGCGAGGTGGAGCTCTGCTCCTGGCCAGAGGAGGAGCTGCTGCCTGCAGGCCGAATGCGGCAGCGAAGCCGGATCTGGGTCGGTCCTTGGTGGGCTGGACTCTGTCGGAAGCTCCACTGGAGATGGACGCGCAACATTCTAATACAACCTGTTCAAATCTTCCACTGCAGCTCTTCTTTCATGAAATGTTTGCAGACCTAAACCTCCCACCTGCAATAATTACAGTGCAACGGTTTCATCGCTCACACAGAAAATCTTTATCATGCATGCCGAAGGTTCAGGGTCTTTCATAAGCCGCTGAAGCCCGTCCAACTAGTCATGTGGCCGCTTCTTCTTTCCTCGTCTCTCTCTTTTGATCGCCCTCCCCTTTAAGCAATCATCGTGTTGTAAAGGGGCAGAAATGACACATTCTTCTTTGGCACGAATTCAAATAACCTCCCTGTCTTCTTTTCCCCCTCCAGGAACAGGGCTTCAATGGAATTATTCATAACGGTTGATCTTTCTCTGCAAAGTCAGAGGCTGAAAAAAGAAAAATCTTGTTCCTGCTAATCTGCTTCTGACAATTTGCTATCTGGTCTGCACGATCTTACATCTCAGTTCCACCTGGAAAGCACTTCAGAGGGATTCCACCGACTGTGATGCACATTAGTGTCACTGTTGTGATGAATCACTCACATACTTGGCTGGCTTTAGAGTTGAACTTGTTGGATTTCACTCAGTTGAAAAGGCATTGACAGAAGGGAGGTAAATATTCATCAAACCCCCCCATGTTCATCTTTCTCTCCACCCCTCTCTCTGTCTCCAAGCCCTGATGCGTTGCCTCCATCAGAACTTCGTCCTGCTCTTGGTTAATTGCAATCCAGACAGGTGGTGCACTTGCCTTTGCACGGCAGCTGGAATCTCGTGATATCACAAGATTAAAGAAGAGAATCACGGGCTCACATATCACACGGAAATTCGTCTAGTAAGGCTACAAGTAAGCCAGAGCACGGACCAATCAGTGTCCTGTGAGGAGCTACGAGCGTGGCTGAGGTGTGTTTGACACGACGTGGAGACGCAGACTGTTGGTTGTAAACAACGAGGGCGGCTCCTGGAGAGCTGAGCGGAGATGCTGCAACAGAGTCAGTTCTATCAGAACTGGAGAGAATGACCCGGAAGGCTTATCTCTTTAGAAAAGATGGTTCCTCTCTTCTCCCGACTGTAAGAGTTTGATTGACAGATGGTTCATCCAATCACCAGTCTCGTATTTTTTGTAAGTATTTCGTAAGTGTCCGCCCTTTTCCAAACATTTTCCAATGACGGCTTCTCAGATGGTTGTGTATAACGAGCCACCTGGCCGGTCAGGGTAGCAGCACTAACAGCCTCT
>JACSYO010000396.1:1007500-1070000 GCA_016806645.1 Ophiodon elongatus | reverse complement strand
GTAAATGTGTGTGTTTGTGTGAGAGGAGATGAAAAAGCACCTATTTAAAGGGGACTTATAATGAACTATGCACTTTTTCATGGCTTTTCAACACAAAGATGTGTGAGGTGTGTCTAGAGACCCTCAAAGTGTTAGAGAAGACCGTCCTCCCTCCATTTCTTGTGCTATCCGAAAACCCGCTCGTGGGTCAAACTTCACCCACGAGCGGGTCAGACTTGATCCTGGATCTGCCTTCAGATGGGTCGTATGCCATCGGTGTTGGGTAGAGTAGCCAAAAACGGTACTCAAGCAAAAGCAAAAAGTAGTTCAACGATTGTATCCAAACGTAACGGAGTAAAGGTCATGATTATTCTCTAAATTAGGAGTCAAAAGTATGTGGCATTAAAACTACTTAGAGTACAATTAAGTACAATTTGTTCAAAACAGTTACTTGAGTATACTGAATGTAACGGAGTAATGTGCCTCGTGACCACAGCCTCTGTTGGCCGTACACAGGCTGTGGTGGTCGGAGTGGAACCACCTCCAGCGGTAGCTGCTGAGTCGACCTCCCCGTCCCCGGCTGTGATTTCCTGGCTCTCCCCGACAGAGACGCACCCCGAGGAGTGAAAAGGAGTTTCACACATGACGGGGGCGCTCCTGCCTTCGTAGCCCGTGACGGTCTGAATGGCCTGCCACGAGTCACGTGTTGAGGTCTCTCCCCCCAGTCTCTCTGGACGCCTCCTTGATGCCAGCTGTCAGTCTCGCTCTGGTGGCTCTGTGTGCTCCCTGTCAGCTGACTGAGAGGCAGCATCGTGTGGCTCCATCAGAGCCCCCCCCCCCCTTCCCCTTTACTGTCTTAGTGATCACTTCATCAACACATTTGCTGACACACTGCGAAAAGGGTTAAAGTTCTAAGACTAAAACAACTCCCAGACCGGACAACGCTGTGGTAGGGACCTGTCAATCACCTTGTAGCCCCGCCCTAAAGCATCCCCTGCTTTATGGTCTATTAACTCTAAATGGACCATAATTTACTAAATGAACATCATGCTGTATTGAAGAAGATTTGAAACTAGAGATTGAGACATAAACTCATGTTTACAATGTTTACTGAGGGAATAAATCAAGAGAGAAGTAGAGTCATTTTCTATAGACTTCTGTACAACCAGAGGAGTCGCCCCCTGCTGGCCATTAGAAAGAACACAGGTTTAAGGCACTTCTGCTAAATATACTTTTGAGTCTTTCACAATAAAACTTCAAAACACACACAAGAAGGCATAAAGTAGAGGCTGCTCGGAGGCATTTCAAACTTTTGAATTCATTCGGTTTGACTTGCTGCAATTCAACTTTGAATTGTAATTATATTTCGTCCTCAGAGCATCCGTACTAATTTAATTCAAACTTGATGAATTGCGCTGGAAAGCATAAAAGATCTATTCAAAAGGGATTCGGAGCTGGACATATCCCTATTGTGTGGGCATGTGCAGTGATTGGGATTTCCATACTCCTGCTGGAGGTGGAGAGGGACCTTTAGCTGAATGCATGCCTCCTGCCCTGAACATCACACACCCTGACTGCTACCAAACAACACACACACACACACACACACACACACACACACACACACACACACACACACACAAACACACACACAAAGTCACATCTCCCCGAGAAGACCCAAACAAGCAAGACATGAGTTAACCTTCTTATCTCTGGTGAAAATGTTGCTCTATCTGCCAGGAACTGAACAAACCCATCTCCAACAAATAGACTACAGCGGGCTGAGGGCTTATCAGGAGAGGCTGGACACTTCGCCCGGGGCTCAGGGATAGCTTTCTCTTCTGACCTGTGACCTTTCACAATATGAATATTACACACGCACACGCACACACACGCACACACACACACACACACACACAGTGATGGAACACAGCCAAAATGTCAATAGGCAGCATGGGCAGCCTGCAGATATCCCTCCCACAGCTTCTCTCTATCTCATTTGTCTGTAAAGAAACCAAATAAACACAAAGTACAGAGAGATCGGGAAGCTAAAATTCTTATTTTTATCAACTGTTTTTTTTTCTTTTATACATATTAGCTGCCCTTAGTTGTACAGAGAGCATCTGTAGCCTTCAGATGAACCGTACAAATCCATTTTGGATTTCTCTGCTCCACTCTAGTCAACTCTGAATCAACTCTGTGATATATAATATGTTACATCAGCTGAACAAATAACCCCAGCCTTGAATGATGGACTCAGAGTCTATCTTAATGCTGCAATCACATGTGTGACCTTGGTTGAGGGAGGAATTGGTCGCTGTAATCATTCCCCCTCTCCGCAGTGGCCATGGAGGGAGTCCTTTATAGCGCGACCTACTGCTTCAGCGGTCCGAGTTAGACTGATCAAGCGCGTATCTTAAAAAAGTTCCGGGCTTAGTAGTTTGGAATTCCTTCTTTGTGTTCCAACAGATATTGGGACTAATGCAAGAACCACTGAGCTGAAATCATAATGCTTTAATCGGAGTGGATTTGGAGCGGATATGATACGGAAATGAACAATAACGCTTCACAATATGGCCAGCAGCAGCAGCATTTTATAGTGGTACAGTGTACCACTGGACGTACGAGCTGGAAAACACAACAGGACCACAGCATGAAGCCTTAGCCCAGTTTCCAATTCGATAACAATTCAGAACATGTATATTTTATGCATTTTTATGAGGGTTTGTCTCTGCCTTTTCCCAAAATGACCATTTGGAGACTCCAAAAGCACTTTTGGTAACCATAGTCAGATTGGTCCCGTTGTCCTCCACTCATACTACCACACCATGTTGTATTTCAGACAAAGATTTAGTATGTCCCAATACATAATTTTGTTGTATCACTACAGTGACAATAAAAAAAAAAACCTCTTTATCTTTATCTTTACATAGCATGTCAAACGCATTATGCCATGGATACCAGGATGTTCTACTACATCCGGTCACATTTTGCATCATGCAAGCCAGTGTGTGTGTGTGTGTGTGTGTGTGTGTGTGTGTGTGTGTGTGTACCCCGGCTCTACACTCTCACCAGATTGTTCAGTTCGCCAACGTATCCAATGAATCCTTGTTCACGTCTGTGTCTGAGTTCTGCTGTTGGGTCCAAAATCCTCTCAACTTTACACAAAAGGTTCAAAGTTCACGGTGTAGTGTTATGAGGATGTAGTGTATCCGAGGTTGTATGCATAATGCATGCAACAGTATGTACTTTGTAAGAACAGCTGTAGTCTGTGCTAAAGCAATAAGAAAAAGTAAGCATTTTGGAAAGCAGTGCTAGTTTGGGCTTAAAATCTACACACTGAAACAGCATATTGCCATATTCAGAATGTCATTGGCTGTATGAAGCGTCAGTCATCAGCAATCGTTTGCAACCAGCACGGTCTGTACAGGAAAGAAGAGGGGCAGGCACTACCTTTCGACGAGGACTCTCATTGGCTGTTGGAGGCTGTGGACAGGTCATGGAAGCTCCTATTGGCTCAAGCGAGGTGTCAATCAAAAGGTCGGATTGCAGTCACTTTGATACCAAGATATTGGCAATGTTGACAACAGCAGTCTGTGGGTATTTATTGATATAATAATGTGTTTTGGACTAAATGTTTTACTGGATTGGATTGTCCAGACCGTTTTTTGGCGGATGTTATTGATTGGTGGATGAGGCTTCATGGGTGATTTGCTTCGATCGCAATGCTTGTATGCTTTGATTATACCTGCTGTTGTGATTGTGTGCATTTTAATATGTTTTTATACAAGAAAGTAACCATTTAGATTCCCAATATGTGGTCAGTTTACCCAAATAATGCCCGTTTGGAAATTTGCTGCGATCCCTTTCACAGATGTGATGGAGTCTTTTTAATTCATCGGATTGAATTAATGAGATAAAACAAAGAGACATTACGTTGTGACGCTCAGAAAAAAAACACGTATTCAGCGCTTTACAGCCGATCCCTTTTCCGCTGACTGATTTTCTCTGGCCAGCGTGTGTCTCATAATTGACTAGAAAAGCGATTATGTTTTCCCTCAAAACGTATTTGGCAAAACAACAATAGTTGTACATAAAAAGTACTTTCTTTTTTTTTGTAAATATGTTTTATTGATTTTCACACATGTCTGAGGGCAATTACAGATTGAAATTTAAAACCTCATTCCTGACACTACCCACCCAATGTAGGGTTACAGGCTATGGAACTTATACATTCAGGTAAATTCAGGTACATTCAGGTGACGGAGATGTAGACATAATATCAAATCATTGCATTAATCGATCAGGCAAAGTAAAGCAATTTGGAAAATAAAAATAATAAAGTGAGAAGTTACATGTAAAAAATAAAATGATTAATAGCTAAAGAGAAAAAAAAAAAAAAAAAAAAAAAGAATATAAAAAGTACTTTCTAAGAGAGTTGGATCAGGACGTCCCTGCTTTCGACAGAGCTCCACCAGCACAGATTTAATACAGTGGCTTTGGCTTAGTGCTCCTCTGGGCCGGTGCCCAGTGGGCTCATTTTGTAATCCATCCACGATTGTCCAATGAGTTATGCGAGTTAACAAACAAAGAGAAGAATGTAACTGTATGTCTGACACTTGTCAGGCTTGTTTGTGTCGCACCTCGAAGAAGCACAACTCTGAATGGCCCCTCACAAGTACGCCCTCGTCAGACCCCCTCACTCAGAATGCTGAGGTGAGCAGTGTGTTTGTGGTGTTTACCACTTGATAACTCAGGTGAACGGTCTGTCTCACCATATTTACCACCTGACCACGCGGGCGAATCCTATTTCTTGTCATATGTACCTGAGGCGGATGCTATTTTATTAATTTTTTTGGCAGGCTACTGTTTTTCAGCTGCCAGTATGTTGTGTCTCGCCTGTCTTTCTCATTTTGCCGATAACAATGGTCAGGAGGAGGGAGAGATGAAGTGCGAGGAGAAAAGGGAAGGAGACGAGGAAGCGAAAATGTGTCTTGAGTGAAATAACAGGGATGCTTGTTAGGGAAGTAAATGGAGAAAAGAACGTTACAAAGCAGGAGCCTAATAAGATTGCTGTGCTGGTCTATGCAGAAAGGTGTGTGTGTGTATCTATGTATGTGTGTGTGTGTGTGTGTGTATGTGTATGTGTATGTGTATGTGTGTGTGTGTGTGTGTGTGTGTGTGTGTGTGTGTGTGTGTCGGGCCCACACTCTCCAGCTTCCTGATTAAATGATCTTAGTATAGACTGTGTTAGTCTTCAAACAGAGACCTCTGCGGTGCTTTGCTGAAGACCCCATAGGCAACCACACACACACACACTCACACACACACACACACACACACACACACACACACACACACACACACACACACACACACAGGGAGCCAATATTTCTAGACTAGCTGAGTTTGGGAGCCGTGTGGAAGTAGGCGGTAGAAGAGAGCCTGAATTTATTAAGCCCACACCAACCATTCAAAGTACGCCAGCAACAAGCAATGAATCTCCAACAAGAAATAAATAACTGCTGTGTCTTTGAGTCTCAGGCAGAATTATAAGAGGCGGGGGTGGAAGGAGGCACCGGTGAGACGGGGAGGGAGGCCAGGCTTTGGGCAAGGCACTGCAGTAATTCTTAGGAGGCAGCTTGTTTGTTTGGGAGGATATGCTGTGCATCTCCATTTTGATGATAACTCACACATGCAAATACGCAGGAATGAAGGTGAAGACCAGTGAAGGACACATGTATAAATCATTTGATTTCAAAGTAGTACGATCTTATAAAAAATTGAGTGGTGTTTTTTTTTTCTGTGTTAAAGTTCTGTTTTACGCTGGATTTCTTTCCCCAATAAGAGCTAGTTTGCTCACCATATCACAGTGAACATCATGTCTGGGTAGTTGACATGCTTACACAGCGTTTTAATGAGGGAAATAATTGTCAGACTATACGTTGTCTCATATGTAGCTGCTGTGGACCGGGGCAGGTCACTTTAGGCTTTGGGCCTGGATGGACATCAGGATCACAATCAGAATCTGATCTATTGGCCACGTATGTGAACACATACAAGGCTTTTTTCTAACACATTATTTTTATAAATATATATATATATATATATATATGTTTGTTATAATTTGGCACAGCAGTGTTATCGGATTTTAGCAGCAGCATAGGTGTTTTTGACCGCAATCAAAATGCACATTTTTGAAAGGCTAAATGCCAACAAATATGGATGAGGGGAAGATTATTTCATGAGATAAAAACATGACATGTGTTTTGGAAATGATTACATCCATCTTTTTTCAATAAATCCTGACTTTTGGACTGAAGACTGAGACAACTGAGCTTAACTTGTTGTTATGTACCAACAACAGTGCAATGAACAGTGCAGAGAGCACAGGAAAAATGATTGGATGATTAATGTTAGAGGTTGCTTTATATACATGAGGTAGGTGGTTATGCCTGTATATACAGTGTGCTTATCGTTATATTGACAGTGATGATATTAAAACTGTGTGTATTTAAACTATACATGACTGTATCTAATTTAAAGGTAGAGTGTAAGTTAGTGTTACAGGGTTATTGCACAGTGTGACTGGTGCTGTGGCTGGAGGCAACATGTAAACGTCTCTTAGACGCCTGAAATAATCTATATCAGTTTAAGTGTATGCTATATTTAAAATATTTCCACCACTGTATCTTGCCATCAGGCAGCCCTTTCCAACGGGGAACTGAAGCCGTTCTCTCTGCTTTCTACAAAGCCACTAGACTCCAATAAAAACATCAAGGATAAGTTTCACTTTCAGTTCAGTTCCCCTTCGTTTAATTATTCTAAATAGAGGGTAATCGCTTTTTGCTCTCGAAAGTATGTTTTGCTTCTGCCCCCGCCCACAGCAGTACATTATTATTACTTTGCTCCCTGCCTGTTTCCTGTTTCCTGTTTCCTGTTTCCAGACTCTGGACATGTATACGTCCTGAATGGAGGGCAGGCTGGCACAGATGATTCTTTCTGCAGTCCCGATTGTCTGTCGTAGTCTGTTCCTGTCCTGTTGGGTGGTCCATCCAAACCACACGGTGATGGATGTGCAGAGAGCAGAACTGGACCAGCAGCTCCTGAGGCGGGCTGAACTTTCCGAGCTCGCGCAGTAAAAGTACATCCTGTCATTGCGCTGATGTTCTTTGCCCGCTTCATGTTCTGGTAGGCGATGGATCATCCGTCTTAACTGGACAAATCAAGTGGGCATCCACCAAAGTTCCAGTCGTTTGAGCATCGAATGTGTTTACAGGCAGACTTTCAAAATGGGAACCTGTCAAACTGCAAACTGCACTTGCATGCAATGATTCTCTCACACCTCACCCAAAGTCTGTTATTCCACATTAAAGATGGTAGTCTCAATGTCTAAATACACACTTAAAGTGCCCTATAACAAGCCCATTACCAACACTGTCTCGGGGTTCAGAGATACAGTTGATTTGAAGTGGACACTGGGACCTGTGTCTCATATTAAAGAGTCTATATGGAACGGCACCTCTTCTTTTCAGCCACTTCATTAAAGTCATGTACAGTACATCCAGGAGAACAGGGGCAGTTCAGTTCAAATGCATTAATTGGACGAACAGCAGTAAACCTTTGGAATACTCTACGGAAATAAGAAAGTCAAACTTGGAATATGATTAAAATCTACGTAGTTTCTCGCCTTGATCTATTTTTTTTGTATTGTTAGCAAAACTTGATTCAGTGTCTTAAAACAATATTTAAAAAAGGCAAGGATGATTTGGACCAGACGGCACAGGTGTGGGCTTCACACATCATCAGGCCATCAGAGAACATCAACATCCCAAGTGGCAGCCTCGTCTTTGCACTACTGGAGCTTGAGGGGAACATCTTTTGTATGGACAGACAATACAAAAGTATTTAGAAATGGCAACAGAAAAAGACACTTTCAGGTAAAACAAAGTGTTATTGCTACGATTGTTGCTTTTAGGACAGTGAAACATTTAGATTCCTGCCGAAAAATGTCTATTAATAAATAGACTATTCACTCAAGCTATTTTAGAGACCTCTTTGAACCTCTTTGTCTCTTCAAGATGCTGAAGCCTTCAAACCCAGTCTCACTGACTCTTCATGGTCCTGAAGCCTTCAAACCCAGTCTCACTGACTCTTCATGGTCCTGAAGCCTTCAAACCCAGTCTCACTGACTCTTCATGGTCCTGAAGCCTTCAAACCCAGTTTCACTGACTCTACATGGTCCCGAAGCCTTCAAACCCAGTCTCACTGACTCTTCGTGGTCCTGAAGCCTTCAAACCCAGTCTTGATACTGAAACATGCTGAGACCATGTCCATCTCTCTTCATGGAGTATTTAAATCCAGTCTCTCTGTCTCTGTCCATGGTACGGAAACATTGAATCCATACCTCTGTCTCTTTCCATGGCGCACTTAAAAGCATAAAATAGTGGGGACACAGGCATGTTTCACAACACCGAGGCTTATTTTAGGTTTGACTGTTTAACACCCAAACACTGAAGTCTCACACAAAAGACATAAACACACCCCACTGGCAGACCTTTAAAACCAAATGTATTTCCGATTAAGTCATCGTGCAGCAAAGAATGCAATAAATGAACTCCCCAGACTCATGGGGAGATTTAAACCTCTCTAATGTAGATTCTTTACGACATAGATTCTGACATCAATAGAAATCAATGGCGGGAAAAAGGCATTCAGATATGCACTTAAATGAAAAAGTAGTTGAAGGCAGATGATTGGTGTTCTCAGTTGGAATACCACAACCTGATAATATGACCATTTGATACAATGGGGAGAAACCTGAAACAAGTACTAATATGATTAGACTTTATTTTTTTACTTTTTTTTTTTAAAGCATTTGTTTATTTGGTGTTTTTTGCTTTCAAATGATGCCATTTAAATCGTGCTAATTGTTCTTCCATGTCGACTGCATTCATGCTGAATGCTTTTATGGCACACGGCTCTCTGGATGGGGCTTTTTCCTCATGTTGTGTTGTGTCATTGTGTCACACACGTTTGATAATTGATCATTTGACTATTCAATGCTTTATTGTCTTGTGTGATGCGGGTCAGTGCAAACGTATATGTTTATAATCATGTACAGTATCCTAGAACACAGCATCTTGTCTCCTGCTGCCTTGTACAGGCATGAGACTGGATGGGGTGACAGGTCAGTTTGAAGCCTGCAGGTAGCACATCACTGCTCGGTCTCGGTCTCGGCCGCACAGTGGAAATGGCACTTGACAGCCAGACCGTCACTAATTTGGATTTCAGCATGAAAAACTATCACATATTTATGAGGATTCCTCACAGTAGAGGGGGGGGAGGTGGGAGGGAATAAAAGAATCCAAAAGGAACTAAATATTCATCAATATGTAGTCCATTGATGCAGCTGGTGTTCAATGATTCACTTCTCACAACTTGGATGCGCTGGAGTGAGTGAAGGTGAGCAGATTGGGCAATTTTCCATGTGGCCAGTAATATTGGCATTAATTCATGATTCGTTCCATTGTGCTGAAAATAAACATTTCCATACAAATAAATATTCTGCACAAATAAATAATTAAAATTGCCTACATCACATCATTTGTCCTCAAATCATTATTTTATTTCAATTTATTGTTGATAAACTTTAGAAACATGTATTTTCTATAGTGAAAATACATTAACTCTAAGGCATTTTAGCTTTGGTCATTAACAAAAATGGCAGAGGCTGGATGGCTCAAGCAAACGCAGGAGTTTCACCTGGGAGACCGCTTCTCATGTCCCGTGTGAACCGGAGCCAATGTTGCTTTCCCAATGAGAGTATCTCCAAAAGTCACTAAATCTAGCAAGAAAGTCGCCAAGTCGGCAACACTGATAGGCCGTCCTTTCAAAGACACTCCCCCAAAATGATCAGAAGGAACGTAAACAACCAACATGGCTATTGTTAGGACTCAGGGGACACTCAAGTTGTGCACACAGGTAGACCGGTAGGGAGCCCGTCCAATCAGTTCATACTGAATGAAATGCCTCCTTTGCTGAATCCTATTATTATTAACCTTGGGCCTCAGTTTTCCCATGAGGATCAATAAAAAAGCATTACACACACACACTAGCACAGGCAAATGTCCTCAAGCGATGTCGCTTGAGTCAGAGTCCGTTGGCTTCTGAAGACTACAGGTGTGAAAATGAACACGTGTCGGTGTGGAGTCAGGAAGTAGTCCGCTTACCGGACCTCTGGAGCCCGCTGCCCACCTCTACTTTAGCTGCCACTAGCAGAACACACCTGAACCCCTGACCCAACTGTCAGTGGTTGAGTTGCAATGTGGGTAATGTAGGTGCCAGGTTTTGACAAGGAAGAAGAATATGTCGAAGAACAAAGGCAATATCTCTGGTGTGGCTGCATCAATTGTTTTCTTTGTTTTTTGAAATGCTAAATCAGTGGAGTATTTGCCTTTTTGTCCAATTTACAGGACACTACATTTTATTTTATTTATTGAGAGAAGCCAATGTGAGAAAGAAATGAAAAAGAACCACTGACCACAAAAAAAACCCAACAACATCAGAATGGGACAGACAGGAAGGTCTAATTAGGTTCCACTTGCATGATGCATGATGGGAGGGATGCTGACCTAATGATTCTCAGGTCATACCTTCTCAGTAATGAACATGTGTCTCTCCAAGGTATGTGTGTGTGTGTCTGTGTGTGTGGGTGCACTCGGGTATACATATCACTGCATATGTGCATGTGTGTTGTGTGTCTGCCTCTGACAGCCATTACTGTGTTCTGTATTCAAAGCACATGCACAAACTACAGATCTCTCTTGCCCTGAGGTGCTGGTAGTCCAACAAGTTTTTTTTTTCTTTTTTTTTCTTCCCTGTTCTATTCTTATTTTTCCTTTCAATTTATTTTTGAGTCAGACACGAAAGAATAAATCAGTGTTTTATTTTTTTTTTCTTCTCTGCCTCTTGGCTAGTGTTTTAAGCACCAGCGCTGCCCACGCTGGGCTGTGCTTCATGAGAATAGCTTGGGACAAAATGCACATATGCATACATTTAAAACACCTCCATATGATAGTTTGACTCTCACTCTATGAATCTCAAACATGGCTATTTTGATTCAATTTCAGTCTCATTATGTTCTGCAGCTCTTATTCTGCACACCCTCATAACGCTGTGGTTCATTCATACTTAGCATTCATTATACTCTTTTTTTCCCCCTTTGTTATATCCTATTATTATTAACCCTGTGACTCAGTTGTCCCATGAGGACCATTAAAAAAATCATTACATCCACACACACACACACACACACACACACACACACACACACACACACACACACGCACACGCGCGCACACACGCACACCAGCACAGGCGATAGCAGCACTGCAGCTAGACGTTGGCGCTAGAAACGCGTCAGCATCAAAAGCGTTGTGTGCCACGCGACATCTTCTTTTCTCAACTTTTCACTGCAAGCTGCGCCACCCGTCAATGTCAAACTCGGCCCAGGCCGCCAAAGCAAGACGCGGGCTTTAGGAAGTTACCGCTTCCTTCTTGTTTTGACGCCGTTAGATGTGGCAGGGCAATGACTGTGCAGACAAAAGGTTGCCAAAGAAGTTTGCCAATTAAGTGATTAAGCTTACGGGCTGTATGGGTGGCGGTGGATCAGTGGTAGAGTAGGGTCGTTCTTCAATCAGAGGATCGGTGGTTCGATCCCCGGCTCCACTAGTCCATGTTGATGTGTTCTTGGGCAAGACACTTAACCCCAAATGTCTCCCGTAGCTGTGCCTACGACTATTAGCTAGTCCTGATGGACAGGTGGAACCCTGCATGGTAGCTCCTGTCATCAGGGTATGAATGATGTCATGGAGTGTTAAAGTGCTTTGAGTGGTTGGAAGACTAGAAAAGTCTTTTTATACACCATTTAAGATATAAAATTGCTACTATTTCTTTGAACATGTTGTATGTGTACTGCACTACAGTTCCTGAGAACTGCATTTGGTTCTTTTCTTTACATGCCTGTAATGAGAAACATGAGAATAAAAGCACTTTACGAGCACTTTATTATTTATTATTTATTTGTTGCGTTAGGGGCAGAGTGTGAGAAAATATTTCACAGCTTCTCATTAAACCTTGTGTACATTCAAACACTACGGAGGGTATAGAGCGCGGGGAAATGGGGGAGAAGTCAGGGGACTAGAAAGCCACTAAATAAATGGAAGTCCATTTTACAATCCATTTACCTCAGTCTGACTCCCCAGATGTAGACTGTGGGTATGAGCCTACCATTGGCCGTCTATTACATGAGACATTCTCCTCCCCTTCCTCTCTCCAGGCTATTTATTTTATGAGGGCACTGGAGCTGAACCCGCCCAAGACGACCACATATGTAATGTAAATGTGTAGGTGGGGTGCGCAGTGAGTTCACATGTTCTTCACAGAAAAAGGGCCAAAGCCAATGAGTTTCCGGTTTAAAAAACATTTCATCACACAATCTTTCAAATATAAAACAATATTGCAATGGGAGTACTTTTGAAAAAGTGGATCCCTTCCCCTTTGTAAACGAATGGATGGACGGAGGGGTGGATGGTAGGACGAAGCCATTGGCCACACCCATTGCAGGGCAAAAGTGTTGCGTAGCTGGAATTCCCAGTCTTTACCAGTGTGGAGTGTATTTACAGCTATTTGTGTCTTTATATATTTTTTTCTGTCTGGACAGCGTTGTAACTACACCTCTACTGTCAAATGAATAAAAAAATAAAATAAAAAGTAAAACGTGATTGAAATGAGAATCAGAGAAGCCCATTCGTATCCGTCCACCAAGCAGCGTCCGTTCCCAGCAGGCGTTGGCTGGTGCATCGGCCACGCTATCCTCTGTTATCTCGTCTTAACAGACAGATCTGAGATCTGGCAGCAGAACAGCAGGGGGGGAGGAGGGGCCCAGCTGACGGGTACAACCCCCCACCCCCCGTCTGCGTAGGACATGGTGGATCCGGCCTCGCTGTGAGACATGAGGCCCCACCGCAGTCAGACAGGGCCCGGTGGGCGGTGGCATGAGGGCTGCAGACTCCCTCGGCACTGGCAGAGTAATTAATTGTGAGTGATTCATTTGGGGCTCACAACAGAGAGCTGGTGTAGAGACCTTTTTAAAAGAGCTGAGGAGGTGGTGGGGGTTATCTACACCATTATACGGGCACAGGAAATATCACAGTAGATGAATCAGCACATACACAGGCACACCCAATGCATTTTATTAGAAGTACATTTGAGAAGTATTTCCTTCTTGCTATATAATGGATTAACACTGTATATTTTTGAATATATTCAATCAGTTCTCCCTTTGAAGTCAACCTTTTGATCAGATGCCACACTTAAAATATGAGAAGTGCAGTAGAAACACAGGTATTAAATGTCATTTGTATGAAAACGTCCTACATACAAAAAAACATCTTGAAACAGGCAACCTTTAGTGTGCAACTATAGGCAACAATAAATGAAATACTCTCTTATTCAACTCTAGTGTTTTAAATATAAAGAACAAATTACTGAATTGTGTTTAATGTAAATTAGTTAAATTCTAATCTACAGTCACTGTCCATCATTCTGAGGATCAAAAGAATATATTTGGGTATGTGTAATTGGCAAATAATGTAAATTCTGTTTGATTAATGATTGCTGTTAATTTCTACAATCATTGATGAAGGGCGTCTTTTTGGCAACATGAAAGTGGGTAACAAAGTCACACCAAAAACAACATAATAACGTTTCGTGTGATATCTTACGAAAAGTAAAAAAATGTTTGTGCATTTTTCCACAAAAGTCCAGCAATACAGTCCAATTTCTGCTCGTAACATTCATGCGATCTTCTCAAAATTCACAGGAAACATCTCAGTTAAGTTCAGGCAACAAAACCACTTGGTTAGGTTTAGGAAAAGAGTGTTTTGGGTTAAAATAACTACCGAGCTGCCGTTACTGAAGTACCCAAGTTACGTGACAAATAAATCAACATTGACTTCTCGTTTCACACGGGGATCGAACAGCGGTCTGCTGGCTTTGACCCGTCCACTGCCCCTCCCGCCCGCCTAACTTGTATGTGCTTTTGCGGTTTGGTTCATGATTACGTGGATTATATATGCTTTGCTTTCGTGATGTAGTTTGTCTCTTTGTATCTCAAAGACCAAATCTATAGGGTTGGGCGATTCACAAGAGTTGATGGGGTATGACAAGTACCGACGCTTGGTCAGTGGCCCTATGCTCCGAACTACGGCCCTCTATGGGGCCTTCTCCTATCATGTATTGCGTCTTTTAGAGACTAAGACTCGTGACTAACGACAGACATGGCAAAGAAGTCAACGCTGACATTTAGTTTCACGATGGACCTGAACAGCGGCCTCCTGGATGATCAACCGCCAACGAGGGGAGCTGGTAGGTTGTCTGGCCAAAATAAAAGCAAGAACTGGAATCCCTGCTCCAGTATGTTAGGATCGCTCACACAAACACGTAACAGGTACACACACACAGCTGGTGCGTGGTTTGCCAAATAGTGAAGAACGATCAGTGCATTGGCTTTTTGAGGTACATGTACACGGTCGGATTCATACAAATAAAGGCAACAAGTCCCTTCACATTAAAACGGTTATGCTAGCTGCACTTTAGAATATCAGTCCTTGTGTTGGGGTTCTGAAAGCTTCAAAAACCCACAACTGTTCACACATATACACGCACTTCCACACACAGTCTGTATCTCTTTCCTGGAAACAGTTTGGATATGACCTCCTTCCACCTTCCACCTACCCCCCACCCCCCCCCCCCACCCCCCCCACCTCTCTCCTCTCCAGCATGAGGGAGTGTGGCGGCAGTGTTTGCTATAGAAGAAAGATTTGACCTCAGTTATACCGGGTGGGGACTGAACAAACGGAATCCAAGAAAAATTGGAATTAATAATGTAGACTCTAATATGTTTACTCAACTCAGATGATGGCTTCAATAAAATATGAAGAGAACAGTGCCCCATCAGGGTATATCTGTCTTGTGAGGGACATCAAATCCCTCTCCCTCCTCTCCTTCGCAGCCCAAATGCATTACAGGCAGGAAGCCTCTCCTGTCACCTCGGACCAAACAGAAGAAGGGAGTCGGGGTCACACCATCCATCATTTCTATTTGGGAAAGGTTTCACCTTTAGATGGCATTGAGACAAAAGTACACACCAAATGGATTTGACGCCAGTGGCAAATGAATGATGAAAATGAAATGGGATCTGCCACTGTTCTACACATCATAGGGGGGGGGGGGGATGGGTGAATATTCCATTCATAGTCACCGGAGGGAAGTGATGTAATAACTGCACATGTGAACAATACTCCCCTGATAGGCAGGAGAGTGTATATCATTTTATTTTAACATTATTTTCAGGTGACCACTCAGTACTAAAGCCTCATGGTTTTATAAAATCATGCTTAAAGTTGTTGTTTTGCAGCAATCGGCCAACATAATGTTCTTAAACTCTGTTGAAGGTCAGATGATACAAGTGTTGAGAGATGTTATCCTGTTTTTGAAGGAACAGCTAAACGAGGACTGTAATGCCAAGTTACTAAGCTACTTCTCTGACCTAAAAATATGCTCCAGGAGTTATCACATCCAATAATGGGGATTTGAATGAAAAAGCCCACAGATCCACCTCGATTGTCCCTGCGTAGCGTTTTCTAACGTAAAAGCCTAAATCCTCGTCTTTGCTTACTTTCTTCCAGGCGGGAGGTGTCGGCCGCTCTTTCTGTTGAGTCTGTGTCAGTTACTAATCAGCGTAGCCTTACCAGTGCATTTTCCGACACCCACGCGTGTCACTACTCTGTGAGTAATGGACTTTACTGAGCAACTACAAAGTGCAGCTTTGGGCTTTGTTTGATGCCAGTAGAAAACTTGTTGTTCAGGCCCCCCCGATTGTTAACATATTAGGCGGGGGTCGGGGGGAGCGGGGAGGGAGGGGGAGTGCAGTCAGCCACTTTCTCATCCAGCGTGCGGTAGAAGTTAAGGAAGTGCTGTATCAACGTGGGCAGACAGCTTTCCGATAAGCAGCCAACCCTAAAATGTTGCCAGTGAGAAACTGAGGGGGAGGAGGAAATGGAGGTGGTTAAAGGATCTTTCCTCTGTTGCCTATTTGTCTCACCCCCTCTCTGTCTCCCTCTGTGGGTGCCTCCCTCCTCTCCCCAGACTCCTTAGCCTCCACCAGGAAATAGAGGATTTGTTTAAAGGTGGCAGTAGATCAAAGTCTGGAAGCATCAGGCAACCTGCCAGCAAGAGGGGAGTACTACTGGCAGAGCGCATGGAGGGGGCAAGGGGGGAAGGGGGAGCAGTGGGGGGTGAGGTGGCGGAGTCTCGCAGTAAAGGGAGACAGTTGGGGAGAAGTGGATGAATGGATAGTTACATGGCACATTAGCCACCACAGCGCTCCGTTTCACCAGTCTTTTTCTTTGACGACTTAACTTAATATTCAGACTGAATGGCCGTTTAGTTTCCTCTCCATTACTCAGTCTGGTCTGAGGCTAGTCCTCTCTGTGGACCAGGACCAGGATTGTCCTGGTCCACAGATTGCACGTCATCGTCTTCTGCGTCTCCTCAACATTTGCAAATATCTATGATAACAGAACAAAAGCTTGCAGGTAATCAATGCTAGCCGCCATCTTGCTAACAATGTCTGCTTCCGTTGGGCATTGTGCAATGCACAGCGTTGATGTCGTATCCTTGACAACCCGTTCTCTCTCCCAACGCGTCATACACCGACGCATGAAGGCTCTGTTTAGCTTGTGAACGCGAAGCACCGAGCGCGCAACTCCCTCATATGTAAACACACCGCGACCTTATGACACGCTCAGAGCAACGGATGAAGTATGAAGTGTGAGAAAGTCCACACAGGGCGGGTCAAACAAACACAGGACTTTCATCCAGGAGACAGCTGAACTCAAGACTACGACTTTCAAGGCTCAAAGAGAACCAACATTGTTTCCCACCTACTACCACTTTAGACACACCAGTGTTTTGTAGATGTTTTTGTGGAATATTATTTTTCTCTTTTTCTATTTTAACTGTTTTTTTTTTAAAGCCTCCTTTGCATAGTTGTTATAAATTAAACTGAGTGTGTGTGTGTGTGTGTGTGTGTGTGTGTGTGTGTGTGTGTGTCTGTGGGTGTGGCGTTCCTGCTTCAGCACAGCTGCAGCTGATCCCTCGCTCACTCTGCTCGGCCGAGCCGCCTGTCGTCCATCTCCTCATCGAGCATGTATTTTAAAGCTCCTCCCGTCCTTCCTCTTCACGTTGTCATCAGTGTGGTGGAGATCGGCCTCGGCACTGTTTGTGTAGCAGTGGTTCCTGGTGGATTCTTTCCTCGTGTGCTTGACCTGCAACTAATCCTTGCATGGGTGTATGCTGCACTTCTCATGGTACTGTCGTGTCCATATCAAATAAACCAAAATAAAAATATTCTGGCCGTCTGCAGCCGAACAGATACTGATTCTGAGCCCAATACATGTTGTGAAAGTAGTTTTTAAACCGCGCAGAGAGCAGTGGTTGTAGCTCAGCAGTGAGCTTGATGAATAGAGGCCGGCCGCTCTAATTAATGACTCTGACTAAGTGCTGATTGGATGTGTAAATCTTCACAAAGGTCACGTCTCACCTGTTCAGTCCCTGGCCTTTAACTGCCGCCGTAGTCAGTCACAGTTACATCAGCGACTGTAATTTGAAGAAGCAGAAGCCATTTGGAAACAAATAGATGTACTAGAAATCCATTACCGCAAGTTAGAGGCATGAAAGAGACATGGGAGTGTAAGAAGGACAAATCATCCAATAAAAAAACATGAAAACTTGCGTTTTCAGCGAATATGTGAAAATAGGTGTTAATAAATGAGGTCTAATGAAAATGTTTTTTTTCATCAGTGTGTCTAATATAAATGCAACAGATGCCAGCTTTGAGAGGTTGTAACATTGATGAACTTTTTAATTCATCCAAAAAGAAGGAGGAAAAAAACCAATTGCCTCTGACATTCTGACACCACCTGAAAGGATCTAGATTTTGTCGCTGCACGGCAGAACAAAAAGTAGCTGTGTTCAAGCCTTTCACACTTTTGCCCGTAACATTTATGTGGCTGTGCACGTTAGAAATACTAACACTTCTGTGAGCCGTCTCTCATGGTCAAAGGAAAGGCAGCGCTCTCTTTTTCTCCTCCGGTTCCTCTTGTCTTCACTCTGTTGAATGAAGACAGTTCCTTCAGGCCATTTGACATTATTTCATAAAGGATTATGGAATCTGGTAAATGTTTTGACATCCAATTTCAGAGTTAATATTTTTTTAGGGAAGCGGTTTGATCAAAAGTTGAAATAGAATAGTAATATATATAAATAATTTCTTTTGAGCACCAATAACAAAAGTATTTTTCTCTTTCAACTGATCATTCCTTATTTTTTTTTATATATTTTATACATCTATAGTTTTCACAAACATGATCGTTACTCCTCGCCATCCAAATAAAGGTGCGTGGCAACTGTACAATACCCTTTATGAAGATACTCTGACTTTCATCTATTCAGCACCACTCTCATATTGATTTTAATAAAGTTGGAAAGAACACCGGCAAATAATAATGTGAAAGACTCCCATAACTCAGTCAGCATGAAGCTGTTATAACGCACTAAACTGAGCAATTTTACTAAAACTGTTTCTATTTCAATTTCACTTCCCCTTGTAGACGTCTCCCTCCCACTCCGCCTGTTTCATCCTATTACTATTCTTCACTACTCTCTCCACTGAGAGAAGGATGTGAAGAGCAGCCCGAGCCGGGAGCAGTGGCCAGAGAGAAGAAGAGTCTTCACTCAAAATCACCAAATCAGAGGGTTCAGGGCTTTCTGCACCATTCAAGTGTCCACGTACCTTAGGCCTTTAGTTCGGCCTCAGAGCTCGTCCTTTCCTTTTGTGTTGATGGCGGCCCGTGTGGACAAAAGTGGTCGTGTTCCCGAGCAGCAGATTCTCTTTAGAAAACCTCTCAGACCTGTGCAGTCCTGGTTCTGGTTTTCCCGTGCCTCCCTTCCTCTTAGCGGACTCAGCAATGCGGCCCGAGCCTCCAGCGGCGTGGTGGTCGGTGTCGGCTCCCGACGGGGACCGGAGGAGCAGCGAGGTGAAGCTCTGCTCCTGGAGGAGGAGGGGACACCGCTGCCGGGCAATGAGCGCTCCTCCTCCCGCCGGATCTCCGATTGCAGGTCGAAGGTTACAGCGTGGCCCAGATCTGGGTCTGAACACTGTGGGCTGGTCGCTGACGGAGGCCCCCCCGCTGGAGGCCCCACCGCTGGAGCCCCCCCCGCTAGAGCCCCCCCCCCGCTGGAGCCCCCCCCGCTGGAGCCCCCCCCGCTAGAGCTCCCCCCCGCTGGAGGCCCCGTGCTGGAGGTCCCCCGCTGGAGGCCCCCCGCTGGAGTCTGAGCTGAAGGAGTTTCTGGTGTGAACCTGCACCATGTCATCCAGTATTCTCTCTGATGGTCTCGTTTACCGATGTAGGTCATTCTCTATGTGTCGGCCCCGTGAGAGGCTGGAGACCTGTCCGGGGTGAACCCTACCTTCACCCAATGTCAGCTGGGAACGGCTCCATTGTTTTTCCAAAACACTGATTTATATTCAGATTTGGCATAAAAGGACCAAATAGTTATGTAATGACTTTATAGAGCATTGTGGACCATATAGGTGCTCTTTGTTGTATTCAGGGGAAACTGATAGCTGTCAGGACCAATATATCAGTTTTAAGAAAGATTTTCCTAAATTGGCGTAACTTCAGCCAAAATAGCTCGGACCTTTTGTTGATCATGTTGTGTATGAAAACCAAATCAGGAGGGCGTAGAAGAGCTTATTTGTACTCTACAACACAATTCACAAAGCTTTCTCCTCCACACGTCAGCGAGAACTGATATTCTACAGAGCCTCTCCAACACGTCTGACCATGTGACCCGGGGCTTCATGTAATTGTTTTGGCTCTAGCGATGTCATACATCTCAGGCTATAGAAACATCATGTTAATGAGCATTTGGAGTCTGAATATTAACAATGTTGGTATGGTTGCCTTCCATTTGGTAAATACAACTTCCATCTCTAAAGGACACAATGTCTGTGAAAACCGGGACAAAGTTGAGAAACATTTGAAATCCTCTAGGGTAAACCATTCTGAATTATGCGTGCTTTGCAGCTTTTAGCTAATCAGAATAAGAATAATTTGTACAATACTGTTAGTACTGTCCTTATATTGAGATGTTGGGGGAGGGTATTGCAGTATTTTTTCTACAGTGGAGAGTCCAAAGAAACTATGACACTGAGGGTCTTTTGTATAGTGAAACGGAAGCTTCAATCCCTCCTCCCCTCCTCCCCTCATCCCTTCATCCCCTTCTCAATTCATTTGGTACACTCGGTTGCACAACACAATGATTAAAAAAGAAAAGAAATAAAATGAAAGTACAATTTATGTTAAAAGGACTCATCTTGTTCAAGGTTTGCCTTCATTTAAGCTCTATTCATTACTTCTGTATAACACAACATTCATCTCTCCCCCAAATAAGATTCTCTGTGTCACAAGTCATTCACTCTGAACCTGACAAAAAGCCTTGAGGCGCACCATAAATCTATCCAAATATTGAAATTAAACCGTACCCAAATCTAATTATTTCCTCACTCCACACCGAATTAGAAGCCTGACATGCAGCAAAATGAAAGATTGCTCAAACTGCTCCCCGTTGGCCATCACTCACTTGCCTTTCATCCAAGTGTTTATAAAAAGCAGGGGGTTTGAAGGACAGCGCATCCTTTTTAAAAGGCTGGGCCGGTGAGTGACATCAAGGTCCCATTATGTCTCCCCACTGCTTATTTTAGAGGCCTGATGAACGACAACAGACGAGACGAGCGGAGAGGAGGGGACCGCCGCTTTTCAGGGTCCAACCGTCATTGGTTTTGATGTGATATCAAGTCATCTAATTTACAGCGGCCCCGGCCTGTGCCTGTGCAGTGGAACCACTCAGGGCGAAAGAAAAGTGGGCATCTGAAAAGTGCTTTAATAAAGTCATGAGAAAGTCTGAAGCCACCAAATTAGATCTGTGAGGTTGGATGGAGACAGAAAGAAGGAGGGAGAGAGAGGGGGGAGGGAGACAGAGAGGGTTGTGGCTCAGCAGAGTCGATCAGGAGACAGATTCTTAATGCTCGCCAGCAATTAGGAATCATTACAGCTGATGCGGACGAGTCCTAATTTTCCGCTCTTAGTCTAATAGGCGGGCAGAGCAGGCGAGCAGAAACAGGGGGGGCAAGTTGATCCAGGAGATGAGCATCAATAATCACTTTTGTTGTCAATCAATTATCACAACTGATAATAATGAGCAACTGTTTATGAGATGAAACCAGAAAAATGATCAGCTGCTACCTTGTAATGAATCATCTGCACTCACTATGCAATTCTTCTGTTCATTGGTTGCAAAAAGCCAAGATGGCGACGTCCACTTCGTCGAACTCGAGGCATTAAAACGCTGTCAGGTGACATCACAACGACTACGTCCACTTCTTCTATACAGTTCATGCAGTGCACCTGCTCTTGTTCAGTCTAGGTCTCTCTCCTGTGAGAAGACTCCATCTGTTCACATGCTTTTAGTTCTTGATAAAATGTCTGTTATTTTAAGTCGTTGTGATCCTTGACTCACAGAGAGGAGCACATTTCTTCAGTTCCCAAGGAAACCTTTCTTTCTTTAAGTTTCTGTCCCCATAATTGCAGATTACATAACACATATTTAAACTTTCTTATGAGGTGTATATATATATATATATATATATATATTTTTTTTTTTTCACAGAACTGGAAAGCTTCATGTGATGGTCAGTGACAGTAGTTGTTGAGATAAACCAATCAGCACCACCGACCTGAGGCCATCATCCCTGACTAAAACAGAAACATATTTTTTCCATATTTTCCCAATAACTAGTCCTGGATTTCATAGTTCTTTGCAGCAAACGTTTTAGGGAAGGAAATAAAAAAACAAAAAAAATGTTTCCATCTGGCATGCCACTGAACTCATCATTTTGATAATTATAACTACAGGTTTACTAATTTAAATGTTTTATTATATTTAATTTTGCCAGATCGTCGTATGCCATCATTTTCTATTTCTGTTTTTTGAAACAATAAAGACTTTAGGATTATGTGGGAATGTGTTAGTTAAAAAAAATAAGCATATTACAGTACAAGCTGAGTAAAATACTTGCAGACATACAGTTTGGTTTTACATTGGCTGGACCTGCATATGGACATGGAAAAAAAAACTGTAAAGGAAATGCAAATGTAATGTGATTTTGTCTAGACAATAGAGCATGTTCTGTCGTGTACGGCTCCACAGATACCGAGACCTGGTTTCACCACTTCAGCCGTGATATTTATGGCACATGATTGTACTGTCACATTGCATGCATGTTGTCAGCGTTACAAATCACCGTGTCGCATGTCGTGCCATGGCTTCAAATTACAGCGGCTAAAACCACCAATCTGGCCGTATATAATCTGGCCTGACAGACATGCTTTATTGTGCTTGGAAGTGGCAGCAGTTGTTGCTGGTGTCGAGGAGGAAGAGGTCAGCATCAATCTGTTGCCTCTTCAGACGCTGCTTTATCTGGGAATCTCATCCCAAGGCACAGCCAGACGATCGATGGCCTCGGGCTGGAGAGGGCTTTATACAGTCTGCGAGCGTGTGTGTGCGCCAGCGCGGGTTATTAGACCAATATATGAGGCTGATATTGGCCTTTATTTTGGTCTATGTCTGATTGAATGGATACGATGTAGTCTGATTGATCGAATAAATTGTGATCATGACTGTCCTAAATTGTAAAATTGTAGAATTGATCATGACTCTTAATCTAAACTGATTCGTATGCCACATTATGTTCAGAACACACATAGGCATGAATATTCTTGATAAGGCCTTAACTGCTTTATCAACAGATAATATTCTCATGAAAACACACTATAATTAAAGGTTGTCAAAACGGGATTCAGAGCATATCTATTGCCTCTCCGTGGCTCCTCCCCATGGCGACAACTAAGCCGGCGGCTCACAGCGAACAGTGCTGACTGCCCCAACAGTGCAAACAACGGAAACAGTGCTAACAGTGCAAACAACGGAAACAGTGCTAACAGAGCTAATAGTGCAAACAACAGCAACAGTGCTATAGAGCTAATAGTGCAAACAACAGCAACAGTGCTAACAGAGATAACAGTGCAAACAACAGCAACAGTGCTAACAGAGATAACAGTGCAAACAACAGCAACAGTGCTAACAGAGATAACAGTGCAAACAACAGCAACAGTGCTATAGAGCTAATAGTGCAAACAACAGCAAAAGTGCTAATAGCCCTAACAGTGCAAACAATGGCACCAGTGCTAATAGAGCTAACAGTGTTTTCTTGAGGGGAAAATAATTTAGGATTGAGGTACATTTTTGTGAAAAGCATTGTTTTTATGTAAGTAAATTCATATACAAATTATGTATGTATGTATGTATATATGTATGTATGTGTGGATATGTATATATATGTGTATATATACATGTACATATGTATGTATATATACTTGTATATATATATATATATGTGTATATATATTTGTGTGTGTGTATATATAGACACTTTTTGTGTTTTCTTTTCTGTTCTTTTTACTTTTCTCTGTTAATGACTTGATCACATGCATGTGTGGCAGTTTGAATGTGTGAATAAATGTTGATTGTGTGAATTTCCTTAGTTAGTCAGGTGTTCACCTCACTCATACACATAACAGCAGCAGAATAGCAGACAGTTCATATGCCTGGAGTGAGATCAAACCTGAGACAAATCCAATTTTGGAGTCAATCCTTCGGCATTAGTAGTGTCAAACCACCCAATCTACCAAAACGGTTCTAATTTAAATTTTTGTAAAATTACCTGCATGTGCAGATACCACAAGAGGAAAGTGAGAACATTTAATTTTTTTTGTTGCTATTTCTGG
This sequence comes from Ophiodon elongatus, assembly GCA_016806645.1. NCBI lineage: Eukaryota > Metazoa > Chordata > Actinopteri > Perciformes > Hexagrammidae > Ophiodon > Ophiodon elongatus. The sequence continues at coordinate 1,045,986 of JACSYO010000396.1, read as the reverse complement.
GAACCTTGAACAATTTTGCACTTGAAAATTGATAGCTGTTAGCAACTTCAGTGTAAAATACTGGCATCTGCTGCTCAAACCATATTGGACAAACTTGGTGCGTTGGTGCTAGCAGATATTTTTGGTAAAAACAACAACAACACACATTTTTAAATCAAAGCAAACGCTGCGAGTGTGAATATAAGTGTTGATTAGCAGTGGGTACATGGTTCTTTACTTGTCCAGCTGTATGTTAGTGATGTGTATGCCCGTGTGTGGACATTAGGAGCTTCACAGAGCTGGCTAATCCCCTGTGACCACTGGATCCTGGATGATTGACGGTGAAAACAGCCGGTAGCGTAGCGTAGAGGGGTGTCTGATCCCAGAACAATATGGGCCAGACCTCAGATAAAGCCGCTAGTTGACTTTACGTGGCCGTCTGCCTTTGATTACAGCTCCCCACCCACCTGCCATCATTTCTGATGGCAGGAGAAGACATAAAGCTATTGTTCTCACCGCTTGCCGCCGAGAGGACTGCTTATAGTACTTAATGTAAAATATGGCTGGGTTTATGGTGAGGAGCCGCCTGTGTACATGTCCTTTGTAGTCGCTGTAACTCTCTCATATTGTTCCACTTCATCTTGACAGAGCATTCAATGGTATCACATTTACCTAAAGCCTCATAATCAATATAAACTAGTACAAACTAAACTAAATTAAATCAATTTTTTTGTTGCACTAAAACTATAAAAAGAACAAGAGTAGAAATGTTCCACTCATAAAATTTCATGTAAAAATAAGAAAACAGTGGTGAATCCAGAAATCAATGAGTACTACCAAAATATGAACAAATTGTGAAATACGAGCAAAAAAAGAGGAAATGTGTTTGTACATCGCTTGCTGCATGAAAAAACTGTCTGAGGAGAAGGCTGTTTGTAGCCCGTGAAACGAGAAGTCAACATTAATTTATTTGTCGTTTAACTTCCGTACTTATTTTAACCCACACCACAAGCCTTTCCTCAACCTAACTAAGTTGTTTCCTATGAAAACGGAAGTATATTTTGAAAAGACTTGGTAATGTAACGAGTGGAAATTGACACGGTTGCTTAGTAGGAAAACCAGGCGACAACCTCCGATTCTGAAAAGTGAAGCCAATGCTGAAGTCTTAAAGCTGCATTTTCTCTCCTGACCACCAGGGGGCGACTCCTCTGGTTGTATAGAAGTCTATAGAAAATGACTCTACTTCTCTCTTGATTTATTCCCTCAGTAAACATTGTAAACATGAGTTTATGTCTCAATCTCTAGTTTCAAGTCTTCTTCAATACAGCATGATGTTCATTTAGTAAATTATGGTCCATATAGAGTCAAACAGGGGATGCTTTAGGGCGGGGCTACAAGGTGATTGACAGGTCCCTACCACAGCGTTGTTTGGTAGCAGTCAGGGTGTGTGATGTTCAGGGCAGGAGGCATGCATTCAGCTAAAGGTCCCTCTCCACCTCCAGCAGGAGTATGGAAATCCCAATCACTGCACATGCCCACACAATAGGGATATGTCCAGCTCCGAATCCCTTTTGAATAGATCTTTTATGCTTTCCAGCGCAATTCATCAAGTTTGAATTGAATTAGTACGGATGCTCTGAGGACGAAATATAATTACAATTCAAAGGTGAATTTCAAACCGAATGAATTCAAAAGTTTGAAATGCCTCTGAGCAGCCTCTACTTCAGCGATTTCCAACCACTGTGCCGCGGCACACCAGTGTGTGCCGAGAGATCATCAGGTGTGCCGTGGGAAAATGTCCAATTTCACTTAACTTAATCGGTCCAAAAGAATATTATTTAGTTGCCGCAAATAATTTGCCATTGTTGTGCGTCTGAGCCTGCAATATAGTGTCTGGCCTAGTAATGAAATACTCTTCCAGGCCAGTGGGTGGCAGTAGGTAGCGCAATAATTACCCTGTTAATTTAAAATAGTAGAATTAAATGATGCGCGGGAGAGGTTGTGGTGAAGAACGGCGATGGAGAAACATTTCAAAAAGAAAGATGCAGACTCTGAACTACTGGGCTCTGGGCAACCGTCTAACCAGATGAAAAGCCCAGAACGAGTGGTGGTAAAAAAGAAAGAAAACACTGAGCTCGAGGCAGTACAGTGAAGTTATCTTTCGTTTGGATTCACTTTCACCGGGGATCCGACTGCACCGATTCCGTTATGCTTGGTGTGAGGGGAAAAGCTATCAAACAGCGCCATGGTCCCAAGCAAGCTGTGACGTCATCTCGAGACGAAACACCGTCACTTAGCAACAAGAACAGGGACTATTTTTGTTCGCCTGCGCACACAAACTGAGAAACGGGTAACTTTTATGAGGAAATCCACAAATGTGTCTGAGAAAGCTCTCAAAGCTCTTTAGTAGCTGAACTGGTGGCTGTCGTGTTTTTAAATACACATAAGACGTGAGAACAACTGCTCTTCATTGTAACTCTTTATTCCACGTTCCGCGTGCTGTCTCCCCGATACCGGCTCTGCCCCAGGCTGTCCTTCTCACCTGAATCCCCCCTGGGTCCTAAGTCCCTACAGTACTGTTTCTTACATCCATCAATTACACATACATGAACATCAATGTACCAACATATATTTATAACAAATACCACAGTGGCCAAATCAAAAAGCCCACACATTGTGGCAGAAACATTAATACAAAGCCATTGTGAACGAGATGCATTTTGTAACTTTTTTGGTTGTTGGTGTGCCGCGGGATTTTTTTATTGTAAAAAATATGCCGCGGCTCAAAAAAGGTTGAAAAATACTGCTCTACTTTATGCCTTCTTGTGTGTGTTTTGAAGTTTTATTGTGAAAGACTCAAAAGTATATTTAGCAGAAGTGCCTTAAACCTGTGTTCTTTCTAACGGCCAGCAGGGGGCGACTCCTCTGGTTGTATAGAAGTCTATGAGAAAATTACTCTACTTCTCTCTTGATTCATTCCCTCAGTAAACATTGTAAACATGAGTTTATGTCTCAATCTCTAGTTTCAAGTCTTCTTCAATACAGCATGATGTTCATTTAGTAAATTATGGTCCATTTAGAGTCAAACATACCATAAAGCAGGGGATGCTTTAGGGCGGGGCTACTATGATTGACAGGTCGCTACTGCTTGCAAAGCTGTTCATGACGTCTCTACGTCACTCCTCCGGCATCCAAATATGGTCACTTCCGTTCTCTGGTTGCAAAAAAACAAGATGGTGACGGCCGTAATCCAAGATGGCGACGGCCAAAACGCAGAACTCAAGGCTTCATAACATCAGTCCACAAACCAATGGGGGACATCACGACGACTACGTCAACTTCTTATATACAGTCTATGAGGATAACACACAAAGAATAGAAAAGATATCATCATATGAACCGTTATATGAGGATACATTGCATTATTCTGGAGTCATTGCACTGTGCAATTAGCATAATAATGATAAGTTAAAGCAAAAAATGTGTCTATTGCCACTTTAATATCCAGTCTCTGTTAAATACCACTCCCCCGGCTGTGATTACAGTTTGCTGGACTGTATAATTTGGCCATAGTGAAGATCAGTCTGTTTTGACTGATGTGGCACCATCATAAAAGAAGACATTTCCAGCTCCTCCCGTCACCGTAAATCTGCACCGCCGTAACTGCAGTGCCTCCGAAAGTTATATCACACGATAAAAAAGCAGAAAAGGAGGCCATCTGGAAAAAGGCATAATATACTGACACAATCATACCGCCTTTTTATTTCATCTATCAAACTGGAATAGCAGCCATATTCATATAGTGCGGGAAAAGGTTGAGATATGGGCAGGGTAAGATTTGCACCAGCAGGTGACAGGGGGGTTTAGAAATGATTATGAGTGTCAGACAGTGCTGGAGACTGTACGTTTTTTATCTCCTCACTGAAAACAGTTTATTCAAGTGCTGTCATTTTAGTGTCCTCTTAAGACTGTCGAATGACAGATGTGCTGGAAGTATAATGGGGGGTTTCACACAGAGTGCGTTTGTGTATTGAGTAACAGATAGTGCAAGCTGTTACACAAAAGGGAACTAATTTATTGTCACTGTGAGACTACATTGCCTCATCGCAATGACAATAATGTATCTTACTGTCGGGGGTTGATAGGTTCTTGATCGATACCAACGTGTCAACAATTAGCGAAAGCTCATTTGGGGCTCAATTTATTAGAGGACCTTGATTTTATAGTGCAGATCTTGTAAAACATCCGTTAATATACACCAGCTTGTAACAGCCCACATGTTTTCATTATACATTGATACAATATGGGAAAAAGTGTTTCTCGCAAAATATTGCTACCGAACGACACCTTTTATTGACAACCTATTTAGTGCGTTTTACCTTCAATATCCATCTGTCGGACGTGAAGCGTGATGAATATTTTGGTACGTAACGCCGTATTCTGTTGTAGCATGAAAAGGATCTCGTTAAAAACAGCAACTTTTTGGGGGCATTAACGAGTTGACGGTTGCTTGGGAAATTGCTTGAATCGGCCTCAGTAACACACACACATACACACACACACACACACACGCACACACACAAGTTGACGTAAACCTCCTTTATTCACATACTCACATCCAGGCACTCTGATAAGAAAGATGATCTGCAATCAACAATCTTGGTCCCCATCCAAGCCACAAGCCCTATTGCTTCTCTCTCTCTCTCTCTCTCTCGCTCTCTCTCTCTCTCTCTCTCTCTCACACACACACACACAGTCTTCAGCCTGTGGCCCCTTAATCCTGCTCAAACAATCAGGGCATCACCATGTGCTTCAGGGCTGACATTGATTCATCGACGTTGCTCCATTCAGGAGATCTGGGCTGAGTTTGAGGAATGGTCCGGGTGTTATTGGCCTGCTGGCCGGAGCCCAGGGCAAGGTAAATATCAGTGAGCAGTAGTGTAATACACCAAATGGAGATGAGCCAGATAAACAAGTGGGAGGGTGGTGTTAAGACCCTCCTGTGTCACGGACACATTAACTCTCTACTGCGGCTGACAGGCGTCGGAGGTCCAGGGTATCAGCTGCTCCTCACAGAGGTTACAAAGTTTGTAATGACCTAACTTTAAAGGACTGTTTTGTCCCTCCACAACCCAAGAAGGGATTTCGTAGTTCTGGCCGTGACGTCTATTGGGTAAAAAAACACCTGACACACATCCCTGTACAGACGGAGCATCAGAATGGACGCTTGTTTGGATTCCATTCCGACAAGCGAAGCAACATGAGCGATCAAACAACAGAAAGAGGTTTTTACGCGTAATAACTTTCGTGAACACCAGAACAAAACCTCTAACAGAACCGCCTGGGAGAGGTCAAAGGTCATCGAGCAGGAGTCTGTGGACGACCTGAGTGAGATCAAGGAGGACGTTCATATCTGACACCAGAGACAGGAGCGACCATCGCCACCCATATACAGCCACCTACCACATGTCCTATACTTTGGCCATGAACTATAATAAAGGGGTTTTATTAGGCTGAACTCACCATGAGGGATTTAACCCAATACGTCATTCGTATTCTGGAAAGCAAAAATAATGGAAACAGATATTTCTTCTACCCAACATTGCTTGTTTTTATTCAGGAAAAACTACAGCACTCATCAAATCGATGCATATCAAGCCACGCAAGCTTTACATCTAAACGAAGCTTAGGACCTGTTGTTTTAAGCTGCATTCATCAATTTCTTCCTTTAAAAAAAACAAAAGAAGTTATGTGTCTAAATTCTGCAGTCGCTCCCCCCCACTGAGTCAGCCGACAGCAGGCAGTGGGTTCAGAGCTCACCGATCCCGGCTATCACTCAGGAAAGCTCTAGCACATGGAGGGGGAGGAGGCGACGTGTGCGGGAGACCAAAGCCTGGTGTAGCAGCTGGAATTCTTTCAAACCAACCGATACATCAAAATGAAGCTTAGAACGTGCAGTTTTTCTTTCTTTTTTTTTGCGATATGTTTTCATTTCCCCCATTTAAATAACCCAAATTTAAATGCAAATCTCATTTGCAGGAATGCATTTAGATGCAGATATAAGTATCGAGAGGAATTATCTCCATGTGGAACAATCTCGCACCTTCAGTGCCAATACAGGAAGTCGTGTGCCCTTTATGTACCGAAGCAGGAAGCAAGGGTGTGTCGTGCATGTCTTACAGCAGACATGTGGGCTCTAGTGACGGGGTGTTTTACACCGTTGCAGGTGATGGACTTTGTTATTTACAGAGAACAGAATTAGAGTTATAGGAGTTAGATCCTCTAACCCTAACCCTTCGTTTCACTTGTCATAAGGTAAAAGCTCCTGCACTGAGCTTAATTGCAAAGCAACCATAGTCGACCCTCTATAACTGTGCTTTTAGTCCCTAAACGTGGTGGAGAGTGAGAGAAAGGGGGAGTAGGCGGATGTGTGCATTAGAGAGACGGATAGATGGAGTGAAAAGGCATCCAGAGGAGGGAAACATGCGGCTGTAATCGTGAGGCTTTTGACGGCTGCCAACTCTGAGAGCAGTTTCTTTTTTTCTTTTTTTTTTTTACAGGGCCATGCCGGTGAAATGTGAGCAAACGTGGACTCGTGCTACTTGTTTGTGGCCGCTGAATAATTTAAGAGCAATGGTGCTGGAAGACGTATTGCTTCATATGTCATGTAATGGGCTGCGCTTTGGGCCGATGCGCTCGCCGAACCCCTGAGGCCCATTCCAGGTCCCTTCCTGTGTCTGGGTAGCCAGAAGAGATGAACGGCGGGAACGACGTGTTGCTATTTGTGTTACTGTGATCTACGCGATGCATACAACAGCAGAATTGATGTGTTAAATTTAGCATTCCCCAGCAGGCTCGGCTATCTAGCGACACATAAAAGGAGTGTTTGACAAATCCTTAATATGTCTGGGACACTCACAAAGCCTACATGCAGAAGCAGCACATGATTATTCCCCCCTTTCCCTCCCTTGCACCGGCATCTGCTTATATTTAGTTTGGACCCTTTTTGTCTCGTTCTTTTCCCCCTCCACATGTAGTGCTCCATCGTATCCCTTGTGCCTGGCTGGTGCGTGGACGATTCCCCTGCTCGACCTGGCTGCATAGTGAGAAGCGATGGTGCTGCTGAAAGGTCAGTTTGAGGCAGATTGATGAGTCACCTTTCAGCCCAGCCCCAAAATACACATAGAGAAGAATGTCTTTTATGGGCTTTTGTAAGAGTGGTTACAAAACAACTATGTGCTGTTGCTATGCGGGGTGATCGGATCAGGACTGAACTGCCAGGTGTTGCTTATCACGTTCTTGTTTTTTTCTTTTTTTACATTTCCCAGGATAGCATTAACTTTCTTTTGTTCATATTATCCTCAATTTTCTCCAACATAGAAACACAGGAGTTTTAAAGCAGCAGATTTATGTCATGGCTGCCAGTTAAAGTTTGTTTTTTGTTGTGAAATCTGATTCATTTTCTTTTTTCTATTAGTTTGGCAAGGCAGATGACTCTGAACACTACAACTCCCATGAGCCTCAGCCACCGTTGTTTTGGAGAAAGAAACCAGTCGGCGGCAGAGGAATTAGGGTGGTAGCGGCCATATGAAATTATTAGTTTTTTTTTTACAAAACCCCGATCCGATTGTTGAATCATGTAAGCTGCAGATTGTAAAATATTTGTTATCAATAGGGAAGTCTTTAGCTTCTGCCTGCTGTATTTATGTGGTTGCAGTGCACATGCATAACCACATTTTAGGAATTGGGTGTTTCCGGCCAAAACACACATCGTAGGTAACTTCACACCAATGTTTGTACTTTTGACTTTTAATAATTTAGCCGGGTATTTTCTATCACACAGTTGTTCATCTTTTGTACTGAGGATTCAACAAGGACATTTTCACATCCATTCAAGACGTGTCAGGCTCCAACTGTCAGTCACCTAACATGGTCTTTGATTAATGTTGTTGTTTTCAGCGTTTGCAAAGAAAAGGGTAGTTGAATGGAACAGAAAAAGAAAAATGTAGGAATATACAGTAATGCTTTGGGGGGTATTGAAGTGATTAATGAGGCGGAAGAAGAAGTACCGAACATCGTTTGTTGTTTTATCGTTTAGTTTTATTCATGCTCTCTTCATTGTTGCTTTTATTTTCACAAGAAAAACTAAAAACCTCTCAGCCTTCTTCTCTTCCACACATATCCAGTGAAAGCTTGTTGGAAGGGTCTGTCTCTCATTCACACGGGATCATTTTTCTCCACCACCCCTTATGAATTCACAGCGGTCCCGTTCTCAGATCTCGGCTCCGCCGCTGCCTGATTTATTAGCGGTTGACCTCGCCTCGCACCGGAGACGGGATCCGCTACCTACAAAAGTCCGCTTAACTCATTAAAAAAATACTGGATGTATAATTAATGCACAATTATGCAAATGTTATTACATTTTCATATCCTTTTCTGAGTAGAATTAAATACATCATATTGAAACTTAAATTATTTACAAGGCTGGAGATGTCGTTTCACAGGCAGAGAGTGAGAGAGAGGGAAAAAAGAGATGCGTGAAGAGGAAGGAGGAATGAGATGAAAAGGAAGAGAGAGAGAGCAAGAAAGAGAGAGAGAGAGGGGGGCGGGGGGGGGGGGGGGGTTCAGTGCTGACCCTTGGTCGATGTAAATCTCACCTAAAATTGTTTCAGGCCGGCTTGGAAATCAATCTGTATGGCATGGAATTACCAGCCATCGGAACCTCTGGACAGCGCTGCGGAGAAATCCGGGGCATGAATAAATATAAGGAGAATTTTGTGACTATCCCAAATGTATGGAACATTTAATTTCACACTAAACGTGAACGTGTGACTCGGCCCATGTTGTTAATTTATACGACTGTGTTCACACTGTTTGGGTCATGATTGTCTGTGTTAGGCCATTTCCATCTACTTAGCACTGGTCTCTCAAAGCTGCCAATCACACTGATCTTACTACGGTGTTGAGCTGGTGGCCATCTTTCACTTTCCCATCAACAGTTAGGAGGTGACTAAGTTACAAGTGTTTACAATCTGTAAGATGACATTTTTGCAATTCGCATCCTAGAACGTTAGTGGAAGTGTCCGTGACATAGTGGATCCTCGTAACACTGATACTGAAAATAATCCCTTTTTTATTGAATGATTGCACAGGAGACAAAGAAACTGAAATGTGGTACCATGTATTAAAGCTGCACCAATCCAATTTATATTTTAACAGTGAGGTTAAAGTGTATGATCAATGTGAAACATGTCACTCATAGTAGGAACCCACATAGAATTATCGCTAATTGCAGTTCCCCTCCACTCTGACTCTAACTTGAGCTAAAGGTTGACGGCCTCCTTCACCGCTGGTGTCCAGTCACTAGGTCAGGCACCAACGGCCTTCTGACTCCACATTGGAGGTTTTCAACACAGTTGAAGTTCCACTCAGATTCTATGTCCCTTGCGGACAGAGGCCTCACTGAGATGTTCCCAGTTAACCTTTACTACCCTATGGGTTTACTTTATCTGTCCAGCAGTCTCCCCCCCTGCCATCTGACCCAACTCACCACCAGAGAGGTGCCACATCCCTAAAACCAGTCTACAATCCTTCGCGGTGAGCACGCCCTGGTGCCAGCCTTTGCCATTGCCATGTTGCTCACTTGCTCGCTGCTGAGCTCCCCTCCCAGGTCTGGCTCCAGCCCTGGGAGGGGCTAATCATGGCCAATTCATCTAGGGTCGATGAAACGCTCTTAGTCTGGCCCTTCCCACGGGACCAATTTGCCTTGGGAGCTATTGGCAAGCTATTGGCCAGCACAACGCAACTCCCAGTATCACAAATGCCTCCATCACTATAAGGTTGCAGATTCTCGGTGGGGAATCAGCTAACTATTAACAATCCAATCAGATTCATGCATAGCGTGGCTGTTGTAACCTCACACTTCTCACTATCACTCATGCCAAAACCCTTTCCTGTGCCATTTGGTGTTAATGGTAATGTCCATCACGTGTTTCTGACTAAATCATGTGTAAATAAATGGCTTAAAAAATCATACTTGAACATACAATTCAGCTGGGGTGGTGTGTTAGCCTTTTAGACCCTAATTTTAATCAAATTGTTATCAATACAGTGTTTGTAGATGTTGTTTTCTCTTCTCCTGAGCAGTTTTGGTGAACGGACACTCTTTGTACATTTACCCCACTGTTAGACCCTGCTGTGTCCTTCATTTAGCAGCAGACACGTCTGCAGGCAGATTAAACAGCTCTTGTTAGACATGTTGTCTTTAAAGCCAATGAATGCAATGTGTCTTCTCCCCCAGCCCCGCCGGCCCTGGAAGTATCTACCACCCATCACCATGACAACTAGGCAGCCAGAGGGTGTAACATGATCTACCAGATCCAATTAGGAGTATGGGATAGGATTAGATTTGAATAGATGTGATTGCATTAAGGATAGATTAGGTTTATTGCGTTATTAGCTTTAGAAGGGCAGGACGACTGAGCTCCAGATAACTGGTGGGGTGGTGCTGTGCAAGCCCGTCTGATCTGTTGAAAGCAGAGAAAAGGATTCAGCAGTTGGATTGTTTCTTTATTCATGACAATCAAATAGCACGGGGAAATAGACACATCTTCAATTGCCAAGCCTGTCATATTTGAATTCACATGTAGCTAATTTGCAACAGCGATTTACATTCACACAACATTCATTGCCTTTAACCCTCAACCCTGGAGACCCGGGGTTCACGTTTCATCTCATGCCTCCAGTCAGTGATGACATTTTCAATATTTTAGCCTTAATCTGCAGGCAGATGTTATCGTAAAAAAACATTAACAATGGAAATGTTGCTTTCATAGTCTGATATGTTGAAAAACTGAACTGTGAACTGTGTGGTGAACGTGATTCTAAAGAGCATCTGGTGCATGTGTCTTAATTATGCGAAATGGTTCGACTAAGAATGAATACAATTCATCTGAAAGACTCCTTTGTTGAGTCTTCACTTTTGGGCAAAACAGAGAGGATGGAGGTTTATAGTTTCTTTCTACAACACAACAACATTTGAAACAGTTGATATTGATGGATGAACTAATATCGTTTTCTGAAGATTTTGTCCGCATATAACAAAATGTCAGATCAGGTGTAACTGTTAATTAGCTATGCAACACTTGGCCCAAGCAAAAAGGATGCCAGTTCACTCCAGACTGAAAAATCAACTCAATAACTGAATAACAATGACTAGATTGATTGCAATGCTATTTTGTTTTACAGACATTCGTGGTCCCACGGAATGAATCCTACTTAATTTGGTGATCATCTGACTTTTCCTCTAGCACCATCATGAGTTTGACATTTTGGGGTTTGGTTGACAACCATAGGAATGCCCCACCATGTAGTTTGGTAAATAAATTCTTCAGGGTGCCCAGAGGATGAATCCTGACCATAGCAGGTCAAATGTTTTACTGATTCAGCAAAATAGCTTAATTTCTACTGGTTATATTGGAAGAAAATTTGGTACAGGCACTCATTGTGTTGGCGGGGTTGCCATGATATTTGGTTCACACATTCATTGTGAGCATACTAGCATTCTGACGTTGGCATTTACAGTAGCGACAAAGTACCTTTACAGCCTCACAGAGCGTGGCCAAGTCTTGTTTACTAAATTACAAGAGGATTGATGTGATAAAAATAATTTGATTGAACCACACTGGTTGTAGCAGTAATCAATCATTTTCATTAAACTTGAAGCAGGAGTACTCGTTACAAAGTAGACCACAAGTATAGATGCAGGATGCCAAACTTTGAGTCCTCTGAACTGCACTGAATCTCTGTAAATGTATTACGTGTTATAGCAATGACTGAACATACATTTTTCCTTCTAAGTAGTTAACAAACGTGCAAATGCGATGTTTTTAAGCCAGCAATCCATAATCCTAATATCATTCTGTCAATGTCATTTATCTGCAGTTTGACAGTTGTTCCATCACCAACTGCGACATTACTTCAACAGAAAGTTTGCCAATTTTAAACCAACTTTGTATTGTGGCGGTGTGCAATTTTGCAAAGGTTCCCTGAGAATAGTGCTGTTGTGATTGCTTTTAAAAATCATGTTATCATTTAGTTTTCTTCTGAAGTCAGTCTACTCGCCATCCTATTAAATTCATCATCTCGTTACTGCGGTAAGTTTCATCCTATTATTTTGAGGTCAGTAATTTTCTTGAGATAAAGATATAATGAACTCATTACATCGGGAAAATGAATGTTGTTTTCTTGCGATAACAAAAAGATTTGCCTTTTATGTCAACAAAACTAGAAATGAGAAATGAGTAACCATACACCCGGACACTGCCAATGATCTCACCGTAGAAAATACAGAAACACTGGCCACAGCTATCCAGAGCTTGGATTGCCACGAGTTGACAAGCAGGTGTGAACGACTCAAGAGGGCACACAATAACATCCCTTTAATGGGTAATTAAAGTAGAATCTGTAATGGTTGATTCTCACCAGTATTCGTATCCGCAGCTAGTTAGAATGTATAATGTCCTTCCCGTTTGACTGATTAAATTCCTGTTGTCATTGTACAACAGCCGGTATGATGCGTGAGTTACATCTGCAATGTGTAATTTAAGGGATGCATATCATTACACATGGGTCAAACAGCTTGTGCGCCTTCCTTAATGACTGAAATCTCCTATATACCACACAGGCTCCATGCTGATCTCGTGTGGCTGGTGTCTCCAGGATACGTCCTGATGAGACCTTTCTACCCTCGACGTGATTTCCTCTTGATGATTCAACGTAGTTTTTTCGAGATAAGAAGATAATTAACAAAAGAAAACTCCATAAATACAATATTTAAAAAAAGAAGGTGATAACCCGTTTCCAACAGCTTTAATTTCCTTACATAATAGGATAATTACATTGTGATCTTGAGGGAATAGGATTAAAAAAGGAACCGTAACAACAGCCAGTATGGGCTTCTTTACAGCAGTGACTAGTTTCTACATTATAAATATCCCTTATACACTATCCTCACGTACAACCCTGTCAAGCTATCAAGCAGATACGTATGTGAGGATCAAGACACACTAATGCGTTGCTCAGATTTTACAGCAGAATTTCGTTGTTTGTATTCCGGGGCGGCTGTGGCTCAGGAGGTAGAGTTGGTCTTCCATCGGTGCGTGAGTGTGTGAGTGTGTGTGAATGAGCTTTAGATTAGATCCCGATGAGCTGGTTGGCACCTTGTGCCTTGAGCCTCTGCCATCAGTGTGTGACTGGGTGTGAATGGGTAAACGTTGGCATCTAGTGCAAAGCACTCTGAGTGGCTGGAAGACCAGAAGGGCGCTATAAAGATGAGAGGGACCGTTTGATAAAGCTCTAGAAAAAACACACTGACGGTTTGTGTAATCGTTTTATTAGTCACACGAGAAGGTTAAATACACCAAACAGCTGCACCAAAGGCTTTGTAAATCTGGCTCCACGGTTCATGTACAATATGTCATACACAATGTTCTCCTAACCTTAAAGGAACCCTGTGGAGCTTTTGACCACTAGTAGCGCTATGGAGCAAAGTTTTCCCAAGTGGCTCCCAGTGTTGTTTCGCTAACATGCACAAGTACACACATGATTCACAGTGGTTTCCTGCTATGCCACTGATTGACAGTAGGTGGCGGTAACCCTTGAAGAAGAGCAGCAAAGTGCCACCAAAGGCAATAAAGAATGAGATGGATGTAAACAAAGTAGGATTTGAAACTAATTAGAAATTGTCTTAAAAAATATGTAATGAGATGGGAAATGCATTCAACACATTTTTTTGTCCCATGAGGACACAAACAATGTGTTTCGGTGAGAAAAACCAAATGTAAAACCTAACATTGTCTCAAATAAAAAGACTAAACAGGGGAACCCTCACCTCAGAGGTGGTGGCAAATCAGAAGACTCTCATGTGAATCATTTTTATAACAGTGATATGGGTCTTTCACCCTCTAACTCTCTTTTATCCCCTTCTGTAAAACAATCAAATGTACCCCCTATGAAATCCAGTGGTGCGGTGTATAAGGCTGTCCCTCGTGATCGGAGGAGGGGTTTGCTAATATCTCCCTCTATCTATTGATCAGGGGACAGCCGGCATGAACAAATGGCACTATTAGCGCAACAAGGGTCTCCGACACAGCAAAATAACAGACTGCACATCAATCCGGCCAGTCAATCAATTTGGCACTCTACTAGTCAACCCCCCCCCCACCATGTCTTGCTTTATTCTCATGTCACAAGGAAACAGCCTTGTCTGTACAGTATGCAGCTGTATTGGTGATTCAAACGAGCGCGCGGGGGGTGGGGGGCAGGTGGGAGGCAGGTGGGGGGTGGGTGGGGAGGTTGCACTCAACAGCCAGAATTACAGTTGTATTACAAATCCATAATCACAAAGGTTAACTGACCGAGCTGATTTTTTTGCTTTTTAATTAGGCTATTTTTAGAGCAAAAAGGATTAAATCAGTCAAGCCTTACAGTTTATTCTTGACCATGGAAACAATTGACGACACAATCAAAACACCCATGGTCGACTTTCTTTTCATTGACACATTTTGCTGGTTTTTGTAATAAAATGCACAGAAGTAGCTTTTTTTGTAAGATATCCTATTGCATGAGAACACATGATTTAATTACAGTATATGACCACCTTTGGTGCATCTGCAAATTTACAGGCTATAGTTTGCATCCATAATAATAATAATGTTTAAAATGGTTTCATTTTCAATAACTGTCATTTGTCTCCCGTCCGCCCCAATCCTGAATTCTGGGTCTGGTAAATGTTAGCACACGCTACGTCAAAAACTCGACAGCTGAAATTCTCATTATGATTTTTTCTTTCTACAAAAGACAAAAGGGAAGCGTTTGGTCTGTTTCACCTTCAGCTTTACAGTAAGAGCACTCAGCTTGTTATCCACCATCACTGCTGATTTCATTGATCCAGGAGGTTTCAGCCCCTGGCCGATGCAGTTTAGCTCATCTGAACCTGAATCTGGAAGCAGCTGCTTCTCTGTCACAGCTCCACGCAAACATCAGCAGAGAAATGGTCCCTCTCAAATCTCATCAGAGCGGATACTGAACCTGTCAGTGTGGAAGGGAAAGCTAGTGTTCGGCGACTCCAAAAAAAGCCCTTCATGAATCTGAATGACACTCGGCACAAAGGTGCTGAAATGCATAAAGTATTCCCACTGACTGGTCGACAGTGTTATCCCGGCCCTGTAGTTCCTTATTTCTTTGGATTCAAATGATGAAAATGTTCAAATGGTCAATACAATACGAGTCTCTGCATCAGTAATGGTCTCTTCTCAGTATCACGTATCAGCACACAACTTAAAGCAAAGGACAAGGGAAAGCGGCATTTCAGCCAAAGCAACATAGAGTTGTGATTGGCTCGCCAATAAAAATCGAACTGCAAAGAAATGTGACATAAAACAGCGAATGATAACACAAGCTATCATTCCCTGTCCAAGTACAGCTTCACAAAGCTGCCCCACACAGACATGGGGCCAGTGGGAGCTGGCCATCCAGCCGCCATCCTTCCAATTAACAGGCCACCCACTCACCAACCAAGCTACAGCCACCCTATTGTCGGCGCTTTCTGTGTTTTTTTTGTGGCAAAAAAAGCCAAAATGTCACGATTGAGCAGAACCCAGTTCCTTTGGTTGTTTTCCACGGGGCCTTTTCCTCTCGTAAATGTGTCATTCACGTTTGTCCAGGTCCAGGCGTCTCTATTGTCATAAGCAGTCATGGTAGCTCTGAAGTTTACGCCATGGTAGATCTAAACACAAATTAATAATATCAAAGAGTTGGATTTGTAGTTGGGGCCCGAACAACAACAACAGCAGCAGCAGCATACCTATCTGGACCCTGGCGGTGCCGCTTGCTGTTTTCTGACTGCCTGCTCCACTTGTGTGCTAAAGCTCCACCTTTCACCCGACATCCTCCATGATGGGGCTCACAGGCACCTATTAAGACAGGGGGGCTGTAATCGTCTAATGTCCACATGAGCACACACACACACACACACACACCTACACACACACACACACACATACACCTAGAACCATTTACTGGCCCCAATGAGCCACTAAATGGTCGTGATGGATAGGTGTGGGAGAGCCGTCTCATTTTCTCTCCTGGACCATAAAGGGCTGCTCGGCCATTTTCAGCAGCCCACTGGTCAAACAGCCATCCATCTCACCTTCACACGGCCATAAATCTGACTGCTCCTTTAGCCGCCTTTGCTCCCTCCTTCTCTCTCTCTCTCTCTCTCTCTCTGCCTCTCTCTCTGCCTCTCTCTCTCTGCCTCTCTCTCTGCCGCCGTCTTTCTTTCTTTACTCGCGTCTCTTTATCTCGTTCTGGCACCGCTGCGTTCCAACTCTAAACCGGAGAGTCTAGCAGGAACCCTTTCAAATATAACTGGTCCATTGACACCGATGTCTTAATGGTATTTGGCCAACACATATAGGGTTTTTTACTAATTGGTATATTTCATGGAGGCAGGGGAAGCTCTGGAGATGAAAGTAATCTGTTTGGTTGAATTAAATCTCGTTGTGCAGCTCTGAAAAGCTGTTTTTTTTTCTGGCAGTTAAATTAATAACGATGATGGTTTATGAAAGCCCTATTTTCATGGTATTGGCCATCATTTGTATCTGTTGTAATAACATTGTTCTAACCAAGTTAATTGCTTTAGATAGATATGGCTTATAATATTGATATACATCTCGATATTTACATATTTACATATTACAAAACCCTGTTTGATTCAACCCTTTGATGCATATGATCCTACCAGCCTCATCATTCTGGCGATCTAATCCGAACACTGAGGTGGTCTACTGTCATTTTGAAGTCAGGTGGTCTTTTGAAATGCATTCTTTATTAAGTGTGACTGATTTAAATATTCACACATTTGATATAAAAACAATTCTGTTTGCAGACGGGCGTCTTTTTTAAAATTATCTAAGAATTATTAACATATTATTTGTTTTTATTTCTTTATCTAGTATTGGCAGACTGACACACTCACCGATCCACGCTCATACGCTCCACTGAGAGGTGGAGAGAAAACCGACTTGACAATTTGTTCGCCATATATAAAGCAAACAACATCCAATGTAGACCAAGCAACAATACATTCTATATATCGCCCACCCATAAAAAATCAGACCGGTCGAGAACCCCGAGCAGTGGGGGGCCAATGTGGCTGCAACGTCAGGTCCATTCAGCTCCGGCAGGTTTCCTTTGTTGCATCTCCCTCTTTCTTATTTCCAATCATCTCTCTAAAGCTGCTGCAGTCATACAACAAGACAGGTTGTAAACATACCACAAGGTTTCTCTTCTTTGGACGAGAAAACAAAGGTGACGGATTTTTTAAAAAAGGCCCAAACTTTTCTTGTAAAAATCCACATACTGCACACAGAAATGAAGTAAAGCCTGGACGCCCCACTACTTCTGCTCCAGAAGGAAGAAAACCTCATTCTGAACCACATTGACACGTCGGGCACCTTTCGTACATGGCCCGTCTGTAATAACGGCAGCACAGGGAGAGCAATATTACAGCTCCAAACATGGAAATATGACTGCTCTCTTTTAGGGCTTTCTTTATGTGCATTTCATCTGCCAGAGTCAAGCTACAATGTGGCCGTGTGACTGTTTCCTTAACGAACAACAGAGGTTACATCTTACCTATATGGAAGCACACAGGCAGCAGTAAAAGGAGCCACATAGAGCAGGTCCCAGACAGGAGGGATGGGAGGAAATTGCCAGTGGGATTTATAGGCATCTGGGGCATATGGCTGAATGGATACAGCACTTTATGATGAGAGGAGGAACACAAAGATGGATTCCTTTCAGACAGCCTCTCAACGGTTTTCTCAGCGTCGCCTTTATTCTCCACAAATGTCACGGTGTCTGCCCAAAAGGTGGAAACTGCTACAGTACAACAAATGTTTCCCCTGCCTCATTAAATGTACAGTCGCTTTGTGTAAACTAGGCATCATCATCAAGCGCATGATACTGAAAGAGCTTTAATCAAATGGGTTATGCTTTCGAGTGAAGAAAAAGATATATAGCCAGTTTATTTACTTAGTGGGGCTGAACCAATTAAAAAAATATCTAATTGCGATTATTTTTTGACTAATAGTGCAATTAAATTATGATTAGTGATATTAGAGGGAATGATCATTTGAACATAATTTTTCTTATTTTCATTGTTAAACATCAAAATCTTTTTGGAGTGTCTTCGACATGCGTACAGGAGGATCCCGGGATCAAGTCGCCAAACTTCTGATGACTGGACAACACGCTCTTTCTTTGAGCCACAACCACTGATTATTAGTATTAGTATTATTATGTACTTATTACAAACATGTGTGTCGATGAGGTCATGTGACCACTAAGTCATTAGTATAGTGAAATCAGTGCTGGGGAAAGTGTCTCACAACAGAACAGTGCATTGACACGGCCAATAAGAATGAAACACACCTGATGGTCCACCTGAGGTCTGCCAGTCTGGAAGTTGAAGATCCAGCAGCACAAGGTGGAGCTGAGTCCAGTTCTTCAAGCTTAGTGACGAGTCTAGAGTCTAACCATTCCGTTAGCTGTTCGTAAAAGACACCTACAGAAACAATAAAAGGGGGAAAATTATTTTCCCCATAGACCTACAGTTGATGGTTTTCACCCACTATGTCTCTTCGGCGATGCACTCAGCTGTATTATCACTAGCGGCCCCTACCGGAGTAGTGAGTGAGGCCTTGGCAGGAAGTCAATGGCATTAAAAAACAGGCAATAAAAGGTGTTTTGAGAAAGTGTGAGTCACTCGGGAGGTCCTTGAGCATGCAGCCATAAATTGGCATGCAAAATATAATGCAGTTTGCTGCAGCATAATGCGAGAATAACCGTGGACAGACAGAGGGGTGCACTCACTCACTCACTCACTCACTCACTCACTCACTCATTGGACGAATACATTTCAGCCATCGCATGATTCTCCTGGAAGAGATAATAAAACGGTGGTTTAGTGTAAAATAAATAAAAAGTGCAGTGCTACAGCAGCGTGTCCATCCATTTCTGTTAGTGAAGCTTCGCGCCGCAATTTTCATCCAGCCAAGTCAACTACAATAGCATCATTTATTATTTCCAGGAGAGTTGCTGCAGGATTGTTTGTTCATCAGAGTCCATCCTTTGACAGTTCTATTTAGTTTAATTTGTGTATGATTTACCAGTCTTGATGATTCTATAATTAAATTGTCAAAGTGAGTGAAGAGACGGGGCGTTAATATGGGAGATAAATAATGCACATGGGCATATTTACCGTTCAGCGTGTCTATAACATGCAGATTACGTCAAACAGACCAAACCTCAAGGTTCATTTTACTTGTTCAATTAAACAACAAAGAAATCATTTAATTTAATAACTCTAATTAAAACTTTATGTTCTCAGATTGTGTTAACGTGGGCATGATGGATGGCAGGGCTTTGGTCTATTTGTAGGTTTTCATCATGTACAGTATTCTTGGTGTGGACTTGACTTCAGATGGCCCCCTACTCCAAAGAATACAATCGTAATCAAACTAGTATAATATATTATGGTAAAAAAAAAAGTATAGTATTTGAGCAACTTGACATCTGAGCTAGCTAGCTAGCTTGCCAACTCCCTAGTTTGCTAAGTCTAAACAGCCCGGTTGCTAATCAGACAAACTTTGAGATCTGCTCCAGACGAACACGGTAACTTAAAATTGGATAGTGCGACACATCTAATGCAATTACTTTTCTTTTGGACTCTCTCTTGCCTCAAAGTTCAGCACTTTCATGATGGTATGACTTTTCCCACCTCGGCCTTCAGAGTAGATTCTTTAAATCTGTCTTATTGATCGTTTCTCTGATTATTTGTTGGGGCCTTTGTTTGCGGAACAGAACAGAATGGCACTATAATAAAACTTAGCTTTTAAAGTACGCCACAGACATCACCTTTTTCCACCTCAGCTCTTCCCGCTTCAAACCGTTGAGAAGTGCACATAGAAAAAATAGAGTAGTAACCAAAACGGTTGTTATAATGTGCTCATGTACGAGCCCGTCACTAAAGAGTAAGAAGTCGTGACGCAGAGGTTCAGGTTTGTTTAGTGCTTTTTTTGGGTCATGGTTTGGGTTTGGTTTGTTTTCCACATTAGGGAGAAGAAAAACATTTCTGATTTCCATTTCAATCCATTGATAGTAATGTGATATTTCTATATTTCATGTAGCCACAACCCTGATTTTACTCATGAAATAAGGCTACTTAATGGTCAAGTAGGGCTAAGTTCAGATAATTGCCTCTTCTACGTCTCAATGAACAGGCCTGCTTCTAACAGTGGTGCACCAGTTCAACAAGCCCACAGTTCGGCTTGTACGTTATTGAACAGTTCATTTTTTTACAGTTCGCTTTCACACCCCAAGTAAGAAGCTGACTGAGAACATCCGTTTCCAGATTCTTTAAATGTATTAGGTCAGCCAGTTGTGAATAATTGTGTAACAGCGCCAGCAATTATCCTCTTCTAAAGTGGTTGGTGGACATCTGATTCTCATCCATCACCAAACTGCTTCGACCATGAACAATGACGACGTGGTTTGAGGGAGTCGGCTCCCCCCGCTCTCCAGCGTCTCGACTGATAATACACTTCCTCTGCTTCCCGTTGATTAGATTACAAAACCTCAGCCCGTGGCGTTGAGTCACGTGTCTCTGACTCTACTTTGTGCTCCACCGATCCACAAACACAGAGCCGTCGGTGTGTTTCGATTACATTGGTGTTTGCTCTCGTGGTCATCTACCTTCCAGCTTCGGGAGGTGCACAGCTCCTCAACATCCCTTTTTAGTCAGGGATGTTTGTCCCTCTTATTGGAGCTCTAATTATGTCGTCGGGCTCTCTCGGGCTGCGTGTCTGCCTGTTTTCCTCCAGCGGACATGCTTTCACAGGGTTTTGGCTATGCATGATGACAGCCTCTGGGAGTGTCTTCCCCTCTCTCGCTTTCCCACCCAGAAAAAATAAATCCCCCCCCCCCTTTCACAGAAGAAGACAGCGAGGCTGGGCTCTGAGCCCAGCGTGACGCAGCGTCACACGGAGAGACAAACCGTCCCCCTCCCCTCCCCTTCCCCTTTCCCTCTGCCCTCCCCCTCCCCCTCCCTGACTGCCTGACGGATGTGGATGGCTGCTCATGTGTGGTGCTTTGAGCTCAGTGCATTCAGCTACCGTAGAGCTCCATCAAATCCAACCGCTGCAGTTAGACTTCTGTCTTTTCTCAAAAACTGGATATGGGTACGCGTAGAGAGCATTTCTCTTGGTTTAGAGCTTTCTTTTCTTTGTACACAACAGTCAAATTGTTCAATATCACGAAATGTCAGCTTGAATTGCACGACTGTTGATTCTTGACTTTGGAAGCAATAGTCTAACAAGAAAAAGAAACAAACAAAAAAAAAGAAACAAGGTCTACCTATCAGTTTTTTTTCAACTGCATCCTGCTGTCTTGATGGAGATGATGACCAAAGCTACATAGACAAACAGATGAGCAATCTCACGGAGGAAGACTGTGAGAAGCAATCGAAAGCTCCCAAAAAAATACCAGTAAATTGATCCAAAGTTAAGATTGTCTGTGTCAAAAAAATTTTTTCGGAATACTAATTGTTCTGTCTAAAATGTGAAATTCCCGCTGGTTGCCAAAAACATCCCAGCTAACGCATGTAATCCCTGGATTCTTCCCAGAAGACATCTGTCAAAGCATATGAGATTATGTACAGACGTGGGCACATGAAAGCACAAAGGACCGCATCAGGTAACGACACAGAAAACAAAGCGAAGAGGCTTATTGCGTGTCTTGTATGGCACGATGAAAAACAGTCAACTGTCCAATCAAAGAGAGGGAGCGGAGCTGTGGGTGGAGCCTATCGCCGCTGATGGCAGCCACAGTAAAACAGCTGCCACTGGCCAGAGGGACACGGCTAGTGACCGTGTGTTGAGCTACGTTTGACTTGTGAGAACAAATTGGGGTTCATGTTTGACTCAGATCTGGGTTTGTTTTTTTCACAACAGTCTGGAGAGCACAAATCACATGGAATCTGATCTTTTCGATTCTGATTCGGGCCACTTCCATATCAGAATCGGGCATCGAGGCTTGCAGTGGCTCAGTAGGCTCCATCTGTGGGCTCACCATATTCACTTCCCAAAGAACAAATTGTTTCCATTTTTAAAAAAAAGAACAAAGCTCCCCACCACCTCCTCATGAAAACTAATGACAGTTTTTAATTTGATTGTTTTTAATCCGATATTAAAGACAAAAAGCTATAAGTGTCTTTTTGCATTTCTTTTTCATTTAATCATTATTAGTATCGTCATTTTAAATCTTCCATCAGATCCTCATTAGAAATGAAATGTATCCCTCCTTATAGTAGTAGTCTACTAAATGCCTCTTTTTCATCCCGTTTCTACGCAGCCATCATTGTTAATGAAATATGAGCGTATTACAATTTGCCACATTAGCATATATTACAGTCTTGACTAATAATGCTCCTAATCATGCACTTCTTGGTTAACTCTTTGTGACATCAGAGAAGGATAAATGTAGCGCTGGGCTGAGGCTGCTAGATGACATCACCAAACCTGTCCGTGAATGAGTTCCCAGTGTGAACGCCAAGCGGGAACCTCCGAGGCTTCCAAATGCAGTTCCTCAAACGGCCACTTGAGTCTGGCTCCAAAAGCGAGTCAATCCCCATAGACCTTTATGTGAAAATGCCCAACTTCACAACAGAAATAAACATGTTCACAGCCTGGTACAAGAAAACGGTTTTGGTTATAGTTAATATTCCCGTTCATGACAACTCTATGGGGGTTGAATATGTATACAACTCGCCTGTTTAAATCATACGAAGGATTAAAGTCATCTATAAGTAAAGGCTTGGCAGCTTTCAGTGACAGGGGACAAATTAAATTATTGTTTTTTTAAATGTCAATTTTTATTACTGTTAGCACAATATAATTCTGCCCCTTTAAAGGAATGTTTGTATATATAAATATTATAATAATAATAATAATAATAATCAATGCAGCCACAGTTCTGTTTGCTCTCTTCTCGATGGCATTAATATCAATGACTGGCAGTAAAGACGAAACCAAATGTTTGATACCTTTACAGAGATAACACTGGAGGGAGATTACTATCCTGGAGGTACAGGCGGATACATTTTTCACATCACTTCGGCTACAGTTTTGTCTCAGAGTCTCATGGAGAGAGATTTTTCCTCAGCAGGCATTATCAATAAAAAAAGAAAAGTCCCCCCTCTTTAACGTAGGCCCGCCTGGATATCCAAAGCATCTGCTGAGCGTCTGCGATGCAAAAACTCAGGGCTCAGGCTGAAGTTAGTGTGCAGCCGGCGCGGTGTCGCTCAGGGTTTAACAGCGCGTGTTGTGTTGTTCGACAAGCGTGCGGGATAACAGGCGGCCGTGTTTGAACGGCATTAGGCCATAAGGAGCCGACGTGATTACATTTAATTAACAGTTCCCTCATCTGGGGCCTGATTACTGACCAGACGCTAACAAAGGCTACAGTTACCGCCACCGCACAGGTGTGCAAGAGCGTAATAATAATTGTGTTTACGTCAGAGTGAGCCGGCTGTTGGCTCTTCCTGAGATCTATGTCGTAGAAATTGAAATGGGTTGCTTTCATTCTTTGTCTCCCTCTCCATCTCTTCACAGAGCTTAGCTCCCATCCACTGCTGCACTTCTGTGGCCCTTTACAAAGATTTCAACAAGTTTGAAATCTTATTTTCCCACTTAAAGCTTCAACTAAGAAATATAGATAGGATACTTTTTTTTTCCTTTTTTATAATTTAGGAACTGCAAAATGCATATTTATGTCTTAATGCTCCTTAAGGCAGCGTACGTACTAAAAGTCGTCATGGCAACAAGTAGACTAATTAAACGGATTCAATCATGACTCCAAATCAACAATAAAAAAGGTTAAATTGAGACAGAAACTGATTTTATCTGAAGTTACACCTTTTGTGCTCTACTTATTTTTCTGTGGTATACATTTATTAATCTACGGATACATTAGTGTTAGGGTTAGGGTTAGTGGGGAGGGATAGAAAGGTAATGACTTTGAGGAAAACAGTTCTATAGAAAACAATAAAACTCAGTAGCACACCGTCCAAATATGTTCTGCAGAACAAAAAACGTGTAATTAAGTTAAAAAAGAAACAAAAAAACTAAGTTTAAGGATGTATCCATTGAGAGCACCTACAATATTTTGAAGCCACCACATTTATACATAATAAAGTGTATTTTAGGGAGACATGAAGACACAGGGTTTCACTGTGAATCATAGAGATTCAATGTAGAGCTGGGCTGAGCGGATACACACACACACACGCACACACACACACACACACACACACACACACACACACACACACACACACACACACACACACACACACACACACACACACACATTACTGATAGACAGTGAGGAATAACATGAATTTTATAACCTCAAAGATGCAAAAAGGGTTTTTTGTCTGTCTGAAGGTTAATTGCATTGAAGTCGAATCATGTGGTCCGACAATGATGATGATGATGATGATGATGATGATGATGTGTGGTGGTGGCGGTGTCTGGATGTCAGCTATGGTAGCTTCAGTTCCACTCGTCACCAGCAGAGGGAGCTCTGGCTATGTATTCGCAGGAGTGGACGAGGAGTGTGTGTGTGTGTGTGTGTGTGTTTGTGAGAGAGTGTGTCTATTTGTGTATTTGTGTGTCTGAACCCAAAACCATGCCTACATGTGTGTGTGCAAGCATGTGTGTGCATGACTGCATGGAAATTTCAACATGCTGCGTTGTGTGTGTGTGTGTGTGTGTGTGTGTGTGTGTGTGTGTGTGTGTGTGTGTGTGTGTGTGAGTGTGAGAGGGAGGAGTGAATGCTTGGAACCAGTCCAACACAGTAATGCCTTTTACTTTCAGCCGATTCTCCCAGTAGAGAGAGAGAGAGAGAGAGAGAGAGAGAGAGAGAGGCTGCTTTATGCTCGCCGTCAGTTGGTTTCCATGACGATAATAACCATAACCAGATTTTCCATTCCTGTTCCGTTTGCTCCACGTGTGTTCCACTGTGTGTGTGTGTGTGTGTGTGTGTGTGTGTGTGTGTGTCCAGGTTATGATAATGTAAAGCTGGCCATTCAATTGTAATGAAATCATCAGAATGAAGCAAAATAAATTTGATAATTGACTTTTTTTTTCTTCCCAAATAAGAAACATGAATGTGATGATGGGACGGCGTTAGAGAACATGTATCACTCGGCTTCTTTACGTCCGTTGACACGTGTGGGAGCTGATTGATGATTTTCAATCGATGACACACAACTCACACACAGCCACAAGCGTAACCATGGATACCGTTCACACAGCGCTGGTGTCTAATATTTGACGTTTGTGAACTGTCAAATAAGCCCGTTCTCCATCATTCAGAAATAAAGATGTCACTTCTTATGTCTTTTTATAAAGACGGATGTTTTTGTTGTTTCGGAATGCCGGATGCTGCCGAGTCACGATCTAAATGACGTGCAATGAAATGCAATCAATACGTATCACATAGATTTGTCATTTTGGAATAAATTCCTGCAGAATTTCCGTTATCTGAGATTAACTATGTAATTGGGTGGTAATCGTGGGGCAAACAGAGGCTGTGTTCAATCAGCACACTTCCAATTAATTCGCTCCAATTAGTTGCTTGTGTAACCGAGAGAGTGTTTTAGTCGCACAGCGGGTCAGCAACATGAAAGTTTCCACAGCAAAGAATACAATTACATTCATTATTATTTATTTCCAATAATGAATTACTCCATGAATGAAGAGTTCAAATTGAGCTTTTCCTTCCTGGAAATCCTCATCTTCCTATAATTAGTACCAAGAGTTCTTACCAGGAAACGTCCTGGGGAAGTATCAGGAAACGGTAGCGGCGTGAATTAAAATTTTACTGGAATGTTTGTAGAGTAATTAGTAAACTATATGGATACAAATCATCTGTCAAAATGGCCGTGTCTTATTTTGGCTAATGAAGCAAATTAAACACCTGATCATAAATCAGGATCACACCGTGCAAAAAATCCAAATATCCACTGTTGCGTATGTCATGGCGTATGTCATTTCACTCCACCCATAATTATATTAAATTATAAAAAAGTAGACTTGATGTTGTCCCCTGCTTTTTGTGTTTTGGGAGTGAAGGCTTTGAATCAGTTTTTAGGAGTTCATTTTGGAAGCTATATTTCAGCTTGTGATAATGCAGTAACTTCCTGTTTACACTGATGATTTCCTTTTGATTGGCCGAGGCCACGTCTTCCTGTTTGTTGCACGGAGAGCGTGTGTTTGAGGAGCAATGTGACTCCGGAACAATGGCCGTTGGTTTCTTGGTATAACAGGCCGTTGGACAGATGGTGGGACATTTGTTGGACTATTGGGTCTTTGGAATGATGGACCTTTGGAAGAAAAACTTTAATGTCGACGGTCAACCTTCTAAACCCTCCTCTAGACGTTCACTAAAGTTTTTAGCTTCCCCTCGCAGGCCAAACTCAGACAGTAAGACAGAACTGGTAGCTGTGCTGAAGCTAATGCTAAATGCTAATGCTAAGTGAGCAGGAACAACGGAGACAAACAGACAGAGGTCTCGATGACGACTGGGTTCACTGAGGAGAGTCGCTCTGGTGTGTCTCTTGTGTGTGTGACACAAACTCACTGGAGCTGCCTCGGACCGGTGTTCTGTCTCACTGGACCGGCCACATCCCAGTACTGAAGTTCAGACGTAGTGGCGGCGCATGTATTTCGCACACACGTGATAAGAAACGCTCTGGCATTATGTTTCCCTCAGAACACATCTATTCCACTGAACGCTCGGCGTGAGATGACACTGCTGTGTCAGCAGACGGATACGATTGACCGGCTGGAGTGGCGTCCTCGTCGTGAGCGAGATCTCGTGTGTGTGAGTGAGCGAGCTGGAGGCTAAAGCGGCCTCTGCAAAGTCTCACAGCACTGACACTGGAAATCAAACGGCCGGTCCCATCCTAATGTGCACACACACAATGAACAAACGTTCAAGCACCGTTAAATGTTAAAAGCAGCAGCGTGGACACACCCTCAGACAGACACACACACACACACACACACACACACACACACACACCCACACCTCAGACAGACACACACACACACACACACACACACACACACCCTCAGACAACACACACACACTCACACACACACACACACACCCTCAGATACACACCCTCAGACACACACAACACACCCTCAGATACACACACACACACCCTCAGATACACACACACGGAGACAGGCAGGTCTTGCCGCACACATCATAGGGTCAGTGGCACACATCGGCATGGATTATCACACTGTCACACTCCAACGGATAACAAGCTGCAGACCACTGGTGGTGGAAGGGGGAGGAGGGTGTGTGGGGGGTCGGGGGGGGGGGGCAGCAGCCAAAGAGAAGAGGAGCAGGGGAGGAAGAAGACACAAACAACGCACACCTTTCTATGTGCTCCCAGCCAGCGGCGTGCATTACTTTGCAGTTGATACTCCGTGTGTGTCTTTGTGTCTTTGTGTCGTAAACATTAGCATGCGACGCCGCGCCTCGTAACCTCTAATGCATCTTTCATCCTGCTGGTGTATTTGCTCGTTGCGAGTGTGAATGGAAGTGAATATAAAGCGTATCATGGCCTGCGCTGCTGATCCTGCACGGGCCTCTGCCGGATGAATATTACATGGAACATACCTTCGGGTTTTATTTTAACAGCCATCGCCGTGGGATGCATGTAATATTGAAGGCGGCCTGTCAGAAGGGGATGAAGCCCACTTTGACGACCTGTATGCAGCATCTCCGCTGATACTCGCACTAACCAGACAACACAAGCCCCTCTCTGCTGGCGGAGTAACCCTGTTGCCAGATGTGGAGATGTCCCTACCGGGGGGGGCCACAGCAGCCCCCGACATGAATACTACTGTAGTACAGTTTGCAGCCGGGATTACACTGATGTATTGGGCTACAAAGTTTGAGACACTTCATGTGTCCATCTGTGGAGAGCTCTTAAAGCGACAGTGCAACAAGGGGGAAACTGAGGCTTTTATTGGAGACAGGCTGTTAGTGGACACAGGCCTGTGATTCTTGTTCCCTCACTTTTACAATGATGCTTCAGGTCCAAGATATTTGTTGTGGCTCTGCCTCCGTTTGCTGTGGTGACTCAAGCTGAACATTTCCTCCATCAGTTTCAGATGAAAGGAAAACAGTCACTTTATTGGTCACAATAACACTCTTTTCAGTAACATTTACATATTAGCGTCACGACTCTTTTTGAGTAGAGGGAGTGATGGCTTCTACAGGAACTGTTGCATTTTGAGTCGTTTGTAGCCTTAAGTGTATAGTTTGGATTACTTGAAGTAAGGTTGTATGAGGTACTTTGTGTATTACCAGGCGACAACCTCCGGTTCTGCCGAGTAAAGCCAATTCAGAAGTGTCTTAAAACTTGTATTCGCTCTAATGTCCACCAGGGGGGCGACTCCTCTGGTTGTATAGACGTCTATGAGAGAATGACTCTACTTCTCTCTTGATTTATTCCCTCAGTAAACATTGTAAACATGAGTTTATGTCTCAATCTCTAGTTTCAAGTCTTCTTCAATACAGCATGATGTTCATTTAGTCAGTTATGGTCCATTTAGAGTCAAAGAGACCATAAAGCAGGGTATGCTTTAGGGCGGGTTTACTGTGATTGACAGGTCGCTACTACCACAAGAGACGTATACGGTGACGCTATGTCACTCCCCCACATTCTAAATATGGTCACTTGTTTATTGGTTGCAAAAGAAAAAATATGGCGACCGCAAAATCGCCACACTCGAGGTTTCAAAACATCAGTCCACAAACCAATGAGTGATGTCACGATGACTACGTCCACTTCTTATATTCTATGTGTATTACCTACAGTAGATGACGTTTGGAACACCCCCAGTTTAGAGAAACCTTCGTATTGGTTTTTATTTTCCAACACCGGAGGCGGCTTCTTGATTTTAGCCACCTAAAATAAAATCAGTTAAAAGCTCCCGTGCTGGTACTCCTGTCTGTTCCTACAAACTCCACCTACTGCAGTAATACACTAATACCTCATACAACCACACTTCACATAATCCAAACTGTCCCTTTAATGTTGCTCGGCTGGAGAAATCAAGAAGATGAAGAAGAAGAAGCGGGGCGAGAGAGACACCAGAAAAGCACTTACCTTAACCGATCTAATTTCTTTTTTTTAAATAAACAAGATGTGGATGCCAGTGAGGCCAGTAAGTGAGTGAGTGGATGTGTTGGAAATGTGGTGGGTAAAAGGAAGCAAACCAAGTGCATGCAGAGAGAGGACCCGAGGTGGCAGCTTTTATTGTGAGGCCGAGGTAGTGAGGCCCAACCAGTCTGCTCCATAATGAGATATGGTCACGATATTGTGACCAGATGCCATTAAGTGGATGATATCTAAAAATACAGATTGGGTGAACAGCTGAAAGGACTAGCATCTAGTATCAAGCTCCCTGTAGCAGTCATGTTCTATTTGAAACATTCCAAAGCAACACACCACAGCACACTGTTCAAATGTTGTTTCTACTCGGACTGCTTCTCCAGCGTGACCCGGCTGGTCCACCTGCCACCTCTCCATCACCGTCAGCTCTGTTCCTTTTTTTAATTGTTTGCTTCATTTTGTTTTTTGTTTTTTAAATGCTGTAGAGACGAGAGAGAGAGAGAGAGAGAGAGAGAGAGAGAGAGAGAGAGAGAGAGAATATCTCATTCACCGCCTCTCTTCGTTAGCAGAGCAGATGGTGTGAGTGAGCAGGCCGGTCATTTCTAAATCAATAGCCGGGCACATGGGAGTCACTGTGTGTGTTTGGGAAAAAGCCCATAACACGTACACTGTGGCACTCACACACGCACACACGCACACGCACACACACACGCACACACACGCACACAAAGAGGCATTTCCAAGTATGCACACACCGTTCATGAACACACACAAGGAACACCGAAAAAATATAAAAGAAGCGAATGCAGAAATAAATACACATTCATGCAAAGCACACAGCCACGGATACATGCGCACAAACACATACAATTATCTCGACACACACACACACACACACACACACACACACACACACACACACACACACACACACATACACACACACAACAAATAGGGGGCGGTAGGAGAAGAAGCGAGGGACGGAGATGGAGAGTAAACCAATAGCCCCGCAGCTTATTTCTGCAGACAAGCTGTTGTTTAATATGAGTGCAGCCGACGTCTGCCCCACGACAATCATTTAAACCTCCAGAGCCCGCTCGACTGGAGGAGATGCAAGTATCTCTCTTTGTCTCCTCATGTGTTACAGTGCTCCTCTCCTCTTTCTCTCTCTCCATCCTCCGTATCTTCCTCCCTCCCTCTCTCTCTCTCTCTCTTTCTCTCTCTCGCTCTCTCTCGCTCTCTCTCTCTCTCTCTCGCTCTCTCTCGCTCTCTCTCAGCGAACAGCAGCAGAAGCCGGAGGTGGCGGGGACATATTAATGTTTCATTAAAGTCATAATCCACAACCTATTGTTGCTCGGTGCTGTTGTGAACTGATGACTGTCGGTGAGACGGGAGGTAAAAGAACTGATTTGCTGAATTGTTGGTTGCATTGTAGTTGCTGTTTTTTTGCAACTAACGCGCGTCTTCAGTTGTTCGGTTGGACTCTTTAGAAGAAACAATGCTAGTTGGTTTGATTCTGTGCTGTGTGAAAGGAAAAGAAGGAACCGTCCGCGTGCCCAACACATTCTCATCTCCAACTTGTCAAAAATCAACATTTGCTCAGTGGCTTTACACCATGACGCTCTACGTACCGCTCAAGCGTCCATTTTGGATGTGGGACGACGTGTTGGTTTCCACTCGTTTTATGCATAGTGTCTTTTCTAAATAAATCAGATACCCACGTAAACCAACGCCTGTTTACTTAATTTTTAGGTTTACTTGGTTAAGTACTGGAAACAAAATCGGTTAGGAGTCAGGAATAGATCATTGTTTGGATTAAAATACTTACCTTTGTTATGCAAAATGAGTATGTTTGTTAGCGTTAGTTAAGTACGTGAGTAAGTTACATAACACAACTTGGATTAAATATACAATAGTTGATTTGGTTTCACACAGGACATGAACAGTGGTTTCCTGGGTGAAAGTCTACGTTGTTTGGCACCATCCACCAGAGCCTCTTCCCTAACTGGACTTTCCCGCTCTTTATACTACGTCAGGGTTTCTGACCGTCTAATATCAAGTGGATGAAAACTGGTAAATACCCTGATACAAACAGACAACGATAGCTGCAGTGGTTGTTTGGCCCCCATCAGCCACAAGGGGCAGCAATGTGCCTATTTCAGCAGTTCCGACTTGTAAAAGCCTCACAAAGATGGCATTTATGGTTTATTGGTAATGTTCCAAATGGACTAGGTAGATTTTATGCCAATGTTTTAGCACACAGTTTGTTGAGTAATAGCTGGCCGCTATCCTTACGTGTAACAAGGTTGTTCTGCAGTATAAGTCATCATACTTAGTTGGTGTTGCCCTCCTAAAGGCAGAACCCGAGGACAGTTGGTCCATCTGTTCAACACTTCAGAGTGTGAACATCTAACCAACCAGATTGCCATGAAGTTGATTGTGGATATTCCGAGTCCACAAAGGATTATACCTGAAATAATGATTGTAGTGACCCTCTTGCGCCACCTTCATCGTACAATCTAATTTTATAGGCAGATGGCCATGCAATTTGGTGAGCACCCAAGGCTAGCTGTTGTTCCACCCCGATGCCTCAAGAACAGCTTCAGTGCTCCGTGTTATACAGTATATTCTCCAAGTGTGTGGAACTCTACTAGAGGGATGAGCGGCCTTCATCCAAAGAGATTCCCACCATTTAGTGTTTTGATGATGCTCATGCAGACGGCTGTCTGGGTGTTCGGTTGGGTTGAGATATGATGACTGTGAACATCGTTTTTAAGTTTATTCATGTTCTCAGGAGGATATAATATCCTTTGTTTTGATCCTCTGACTTCTCATGTAGCACCATCATCAGGTCAAAATTAAAATGTGTACATACATTGATTTAGAGGTGACCCCGAGTAGTTGATGGCAAAACCAATTCTGCTGGACTAACCCACCAGAGGCCTGAGCAGCTGGCAGTCTATAGCTCCGTTACCTAGAGTCAGTTACTCAGGGTGCAGTGCAGGGCCATTGTATGTCAAGGCAAGTGGTTAGTTTAAGAAGCCGTACATTGCACTTTTCACTTGTGCTGTCACTTGGACAGTGCATTTAGAGATAGTCTCAGATCAGACTCCTGAAAACCATACTACTTGTGAGATCTGTAAAAACAGGCTAAAAGACGGCCCTAGGAAGGTAAACTTTGAGGAATTGACAACCATGCTGTTTTGAACTCCAGGCCCCTATGATGACGCACCAGAGACCCAGCTACTTCCACCATCTCAGGCAACCAACGTGGGCCGCAGATCAAGGTACCGACAGAAAGTCTTAACCAGTTTATATACAATAATCTGCAGTGCTGTAATTCGTAGATATCCCATGAAATATGAAATAGATTGGAACCAGGAAGTATTAAGACTGCAGAATCCCACACAGGACCGGTGGAAGGGGAGGTGGATGGGTCAAACAAAAAACGGTCTTTCCCCAGAAGACCACTATTTGTGCTTTTTCGAAACGCAAAGTCAACTGTTATTTTTCGTGTCACTTCTGTACTTAAGTAACGTCACTTCCATAGCTATTTTAACCCGGTGGTTATTTACTGGAGTCAAACGTCAGGGGAAACGCTTGGTTCCTTCCTTTGCTCTTGGTTGCCAATATTGTTTGTTTCTCCCGGATGTGGTCCTATTCACGATAGAAGTGCAGCTTAACTCAGTGACACTGAATCACAAGCTGCAAAGGGGCATGCAGAGTGGATGAGGAAGACCAAACGTTTTTGTTTTTTTATCTCACACCCCATGCTAATTCAATTCTTTTCAATGTATTTTTTTTCTTATTCCAGATGGCCCACTCCTATTGGGTTAGGACAAGCAAAGTTGACTAAACACGTTAAGTTAAGTCACTTTTAAGGTTCGATTGTTGCAGCATGTTTTGGCCCTAGGTGGGTAATAAAGAGCAGCACTCCAAGAGCAGAAACAAAAAGCTACACATTGAAATAACAACAATTTTCCAGCACAATCAATTGTCACGGTGACAAGAAACGAGAAAGGCTGAAAATACCCACAATTATTCTTTAAATGCTTCCATGTCAACAGCCTTTACTTTCACTGACATAAATTAAACAGTGTACCGACTGCCACTGGGGAAGTGGCACAATTGATGAGTAAAGCATGTGAAAATGAGCTGAAACCCAGAGGAGCTTCTGCGGAGAGTTATCAGACCACCTCTGAGTGAGCTGAACACAGGCAACATTTGGGACTGAAATTAAAACCGTGGTTGAGGAGGAGAATCACTGACATGATCAGCCGGCTGTATTCAAATTAGGAAATAGTAATTACAAATAATTAATCTTCAGTAATCCCCTCTGAACGGAGCTTTGGTTTACTCTAACCAACCTCTCTCAGAGTGTGGCACCGCAGATCTCCAGGCTTAACATTTTGTCTGGTAGTGAGTCTAAAAGATATTTGAGAAAATAAGATTTGTAGCAGCCAATAACAGACCAAGAGATGTAATGATAATGGCTGGTAAATAATAAAAGTGATTGACCGATAGGTTTCGTTTCCTGCTCTGGAAATGACCTCAAACTAACAAACCATCATCTCGTAAAAACAACCAAAGATTAATAAGGCATACAGTCATTTCCTGCAATTGACCCTTCGTTTAGTCCTGCACCTCGAGCGCGGACTGGCCAATCATAGCATAGCATCGGCCAGCTGCGACCAGGATACAACAACTATCCGGCTCTGCTTCACAAACACTCTCATGCAATGGTTTGAGGTTTTCTTCATTTTCAGGCTGCTTTAGTGGATTTGGAGCTCGTCATGGTTGAATGTTGTGTAATAGTGATACTCGTTACCAGGAAAGGTTGGAAGGAAATATGTTTCTACAACGATACTTTTGCCTCGTATGTTAGCACATCATTAACTAGTGTTAGCACTTCTATGCTATGCTAGCTACTGAATGTATACTGGATGTACACTGCTTTTGGTTTCTAATGATTGTAACATTGAATAATATTCAATAATACATTTCATTTTTGAGTTGCCATTTATTACTGCTTGTTGTCATCTGGATAACTTTGATGTGTTTAAAGATATTCTGACCAAATCCAGCACAAGTTTATTTGGATTGATCGATGTAGATTTATCTTGAAAATGTATTTTTCTCCAAAAATCTCTCATGTCTCATAATGACAAGTATTTAACGGAAACAGTACTTGCATCAGCATGAGGCGCTACAGAAAAATATATAATATTGACTGAAACATGTTTGTGTGTATAAAAAGCCTAAGTATTCCTCTGTTTCATAGAAGTCCATTGTTGTCCAAGTTAGATTGTCATCACAATTATATTACTTATTTTGACTCAATACTGAATAAAGCTCAAAATGTGGATAAATCCACTGCTGAAAATAATCCTAAACAAAACATTTGTTCCACAAAATAATGGGTAGTTTTATACATTTCCTGTTTTACTTTTTCTTGTGTAATACTGGATGCTTTCCAGAAAATAACATCCAAAGCAAAGAACCTGAAAAAAAAAATCACTCTTTTCTACAACGAAGACACTTCCTAACCTGTAAGCACAATACTTAATGGTCATCAGTGCCGGCGTGTTCATAAAGACCAACTAGATAAATACCCACAGCGGCACTTTGGCAAGTACGCCAAAATATGGGCCAACGATTCATGAGCAAAATTGCAGAGTAACTAATAGTAGTAACCGCAGTCTCGCTAGTTCACACTTCTGTAACAATGATGAATTGCTGAGGAATGTGTCTATCATGCTTCCCTATCCCGCCTCCAATGGTAGCCTCCAATGGTAGCCTCCAATGGTCGCCTCCAATGGTAGCCTCCAATGGTAGCTTCCAATGGGCGCCTCCAATGGGCGCCTCCAATGGTAGCCTCCAATGGTAGCCTCCAATGGTAGCCTCCAATGGTAGCCTCCAATGGTAGCCTGGCCTGCTGACCCCCAATTTGACTGTCTTCGAGGAAAAATCACGTGGCTTCAAGTCCGGTAAAGTTAACTTCACCACCAAACCAAGAGGCTGCTTACTTGCACACACACGTGTGTGTGTGTGTGTGTGTGTGTGTTAGATCAATCAAATCGATTGTGATTTTGCGATGTAAACAGTATAAAGGAGAGTACACTGAAAATAAGAAAAGTTAAAAAGTACCAAGAATTGTACTAGTGCACCGTAGGAAATGGACTTGGTTTCTTTTCACCACAGCTGATTATAAAACATTTATGAATCCAGCATATTTACACAGAATCTCAATCCGACCAAACTGTTTGGATTGATGAATTAATTTCATATCTTTCCAGTGAGTCGATCTAAGCTTTGGTGAAAGCTAGTGTAGCAAAAGCCGCTTTTATTAGAAAAACACTTTGCTTGACTCATCATCTTCCAATAGAGCCACCAAATAAATCTACTCGTCCACACTCCCTCAGGTGACTGTAGACAAAAGGTGAACATTTTGCAGCCTTAGCGCTCACCTTTGACAGCAAATCAACACCTCCGTGCATTTTCACATCTCCCAGTAGCAGGATAATGGGATTTCCCTCCATAACCACATCATTTAGGAGGGCTCTATTCCTCTGCTGCAGTCTGGATCACACAGCAGGGCTCTGTCTTTTCACAGGGCTGTGACCAAAGTATAGACTCTTTGAAGATGCAATA
Organism: Ophiodon elongatus; assembly: GCA_016806645.1. Taxonomy (NCBI): domain Eukaryota; kingdom Metazoa; phylum Chordata; class Actinopteri; order Perciformes; family Hexagrammidae; genus Ophiodon; species Ophiodon elongatus. The sequence continues at coordinate 1,010,030 of JACSYO010000396.1, read as the reverse complement.
CAAATCTCTGAGATCTATTTATGTTGTTGTGAAAACATCTCCTTCAAACAACTGTCTCTGTTCAAGTTTCTCACCAAAACTACATTTTCTGAGATTAGACGTGAACACATCATGATAAAATCATAATTCACCTTCACCCAATATTAATTTTCACTGAACAGAGCCTGAACGCATCACAATGTAACCGAACAAAACCTTCGTATGTTGGCCGTTAGCGGCGCTGCTATGGTTACCAGCGCTGCTATGGTTACCAGCACTGCTATGGTTACCAGCGATGCTATGGTTACCAACTCTCATCCTGACAAACACTGATTGATTGTTTACAATGTAAAATTATCAAGAGATCGGCAACTAGAAAAGCATAAATGTCGATGAAGAGATTTTAACGTTGTCTGCGATATAAAACAGGTCAGTAAATACCCCTCTGGTGAATTTAGAAGCTTTTACGTGTCCTAAAAAAGGCGGTTGATAACAAGAGTCTAAATGAGACGACTAGAAGTCCTCGCTAGAACACTGCAACCGTGGTGGAGTTCCTTTATAGCCTAACGTTAGCTTTTTTACTTCTGGCGATTGCATTCATGCTTCAAGAATCATAAAAGTGGTGTTCATCTGTGAAGGTTATCTTTATGAACAACACCTGTAAGTTTCATAAATGTATGTTTGCAACAGAACCTATTTTCTGTCTTTTTCAAAGAGAATGGTTGTGTTTGTGTGTGTGACGTCACATTTTCAAAAAAAGTGTGCACGACTGTGCTGAAAGACTGCAGTAGAAGTTCAGCGGCAAGAGGCAGCTGGAGTCTTCGATGTTATTGAAGGATGCAGCCATCGTCCAGCCTCTGCCGGTCCACATCATGGATCCATCCGCTCAGCTCTCAAAGAAGGATACCTCCTGCTGTTGGTGGAAGGATCTGCTGCAGGTCCTGGCTTTCGTTGCAGGTTTATTTGCTGCCTTCGTTTTAATGGTGCTCATCCCATGAAGCGGCACAGTACAGGGGCTCAGCGGTTAACGCTGTGGCTTCACGGTTTCTCCCCCTTCATGGGTGCTTCGATTTCCTCCCACACTCCCAGTATGGACAGTAAAAAAATACACCCACATGTATAGTTTAATGGCATTTAATGACTGTTTATACTTGTAAGAGCGCGTATATGTTTTTGAATTTGTTCCATAGCTCCTACGGTGTTTTATGAAGATTGGTTGTGAAGGAGAGGAAATAATAAGTTCAAAATAAGGCTGACGGTTGAACATAAATAAATGCTTCTGGAAACATCAGCAAGCTTTGCCATTGTCGGGGTTGTGCTCCGCTACAGTCGCCCCCTGAAGGCCATTAGAGGTAATGCATGTTTGAGGCGTTTCCGTATTGGCTTTACTTTTCACAACCGGAGGTTGTCGCCTGTTCAGAATCAACATTTTTGTGATTTGCCCCGTGTGTTAATTGATAGAAAACGTATCACATTGGTTGCTATAATAGATAAGTTGTATATAATTTCTAGCACACAGGGTGGTTAAGACAAGCCAAGTAGGATATAAAACGGATGAAGGGATGGACTTGTCAGTGTTTTGAGCACCGTGACCAAATATCCATTCAGCCACATCGCATTAGGGTGGAAGCAGCTATATATCACAGACACAAAAAAAAAATCTATAGTGACCACATACCAGACAAGTCAGTTGATCAGTGTTCAATGTTTGTGTTCTCGTTATTAGAACACGGCCGTATAATGTTCTGCTTTGCTCCCCTCACATCATTTCATTCTTGCCGTCTGTCACTTCCCTCTGTGTTCCTTTAACACATGCACCGCTCGGATCCTAATGGTGCAGCTGCTGCAGTGAAGAATTGCAGAATAAAGCGAAGACGAGTTTACTGTTGCCGAAGGCGATGTGTGTAGTGTGTGTGTGGCGTCTGGGCGGTGAAGGTGCACGAGGGAATGCTTCTGTGCATATGTACTGTACGTGCAAGCATGTGAGTGTTCATCTCGGAGAGATAACAGCTGTGCTGCCGGGAGAGAGATAGATCGAGAGGGAAACAGGGGAGTCAGGGAGGGGGGCAGACAGAGAGAGAGAGAGAGAGAGAGAGAGAGAGAGAGAGAGATGACTCCCACAGGTGCCTCTGGGTGCCTAATAGTCTGAGAGATTCTGTCACAAAATATTGCCTCCACTGTTCTGCAGGGGAGCTTTAGGGAGATTGCGCGGGTGGAGAAGGATGAGGCGGGGCGGGGACGAGGACACAGAGGGGTTGAGTCTCGCTCTTTTGTTGGTGGCTCCCGGTCTCCTCCTGGACCAATGACAAGCCGAAGATGTGGAGAGCTTACTATTCCGCGGAAGGGTCTGTGTAATAACGGTGACTCCCCGCTGGCACACCAGGCCTGGCTGAGGCACACTTTGAGGCGTGGTACATAAACTCTCTCCCCCTGGCTTGCTGCCATCATCGGGCCGAAATGATTCTTTTGTCTTTGTGTGAGTATGAATGTATAAAATACATGTTTCCCCCTTTGTGCAGAAAAACGTTGAACGTAGACTTCATCAGTCCCG
>JACSYO010000396.1:892500-1002500 GCA_016806645.1 Ophiodon elongatus | reverse complement strand
GAAATATATTTGTGAATCTCCACCTCCTTGTGTGAATTCTTTTGAGACTGTTCGACCGTGCTGTTTCACACAAAATCCACAAATCTGACTTGTAAAATAAAACAAAAAACGACTCACAACAAGTGATTTGTATCTGTACATCCTCATCTGATCTGTGCCTCTTATTTGCATGGTTTAAAAACATTCACAATATTTAATCCATGGGTCTGGTCATGGGCTCCTGGGCTCCTGGGTCTCCAGCAGCATAACGCTGGTGTTGGCTCCACGGGGACCGTCGGAGCAGCGAGGCAAAGCTCTGCTCCCGGCTAGAGGAGGAGACGCTGCTGCCGGGTGCAAAGCCCTCCTCCTCCTCCTCCTCCTCCTCCTCCACCCTCCGGACAGTAACTCGAAGGCGGCGGCAGCGAAGCCGAATCTGGGTCGGCCCGAGGTGGGCTGGTCGCTTTCGGAGGCCCCGCTGGAGTCTGAGCAGAAGGAGTTTCTGGTGACCCTGCATGAGTTCATCTCATTTCCGGTGGCACGAAGAATAACTTTATAGAGATAAACAATTGTCGTTATTTTGTTGTAATTGTTATTTTGTATAATTGTTGTTATTATTACAACATTGACAGGCGACTGTGGCTTAGTGGTGAGCAGGGTTGTCCTTCAAACAGAGGATCGGCGGATCAATCCCTGGCTCCGCTAGCCCATGTCACTTAACCCCAAATCACTCCCGTAGCTGTGCCTACGGTGTGTGAATGGTAGCTAATCCTGATGGGCAGGTGGCGCCTTAGCCCCTCCCATCAGTGTGTGAATGATGTCATGTAGTGTTAAAGCGCTTTGAGTGGTCGGAAGACTAGAAAAGATCTATACAAGTACAGGTCCATTTACAATCTTATAACTGATGGTGTCGTTTACTGAGTTAAAAGGTCCTCATAGTTTCACACACACAGCTCAGACGCCTGTTGATGCTCCACACAAGCGATCACATCCCAGCGACTGTTCCTTGATGTCTTCTTGTGTTTGTACAGCGTGTTGTGTTTCACAGTTACATTTCAGAACATCAACAGTGAGATGGAAGGACATTTTTTGGGGGGGGGGGTGGGTGCCCCACCATGGCAGAGCTATTTTGACTATCATGACTGATAGGGAGTGGGAATAAATGTGTGCATGTGGCGAGTTTTGGCCTGATACCAGTGTTTCTGCGCTGAAGCTGCTGGCGGACTTTGCCAAAAAAAAAAAAAAAAAAAAAAGAAAAAAAGACATTCCAAATTTTATTCAGAGAGGGAAAAAACGCCGCGAAACTTTCTCACAAACACAACACAGTGCTCGGAGAATACCGCTTAAAACTGTTGGGGATGGCAGACGTCCCGGATCTGGCTCCTGACCAAATGTGAGTCAAGTGATCTTTGCACCGAGCGCTCTGTCAGCCGAATCTGTTCGTAACTCTTTGAGATATCTTGCTAATAAACACACAGACAAAAAAAAAACACAAAACAGCCTCCTTCCAACTTCAGTGAATACAAAATGTATTCTGTAGAAATGCATTGTGTCAGAGGGAGAGCAAACCAACTGGGCTGGATCCGAGTTTTAATAAAAGGCCAATATTCGGCCCTATACATCTGCAGCATTGTAACGCTATGGTAGACTGGCTGTTCTCCCCCTCTCAGCGTCAGAAACAGCTTTCAGTGGCAGAGTGGGTAGCGAGCAGTCTGTATATATATATGTACATATGACAGATCACAGGCATTGGCTAAATAGGAAACAGAAGGCTCCATTCGGGGTTCACCCAAAGGTCTGCCTCATCCCGCTGCCACAGCCACGCATTCATTCTAAAATGGCTGCGGGTTATTTGTGCATTACAGGCCTACTTTGAGCGATACCATTCTCAGTTTAATGTGGAAGAGGCGGGAGGCGGCGAACCAATCCGTCATGAGCTCCTAAAAGTCACATAGTGAGAAATGACAGAGTGCTCCCAGAACATTGTTCAAACCCCCCAAAAAGGCCAACCCCTCCATAACTGCTCTATAAAAAAATATAATACAAAAAAACCCACACTGGGGCTGGTAACCCGTCTGTCTCTCTCCGCCTCTCTCTCTCTGTGACAGGAATTAGATGGCAAGATAAAAAGCATGCAGAGGAGAGCTGACATTTCAGAAAACAGAAAATTGTAAAAAGAAGGGCACTGAGCCCCCTGTAAAAGGCCACTCAGTTAAACTAAGCATTTGTTTATTCGGTTGCATGAAACCCTATTTGTATTCCCTTCAAGAGCGACAGTGAAAGTGAACGGGGGTCAGCGTAGACACGCTACTGTTTAAAACCCTGGCAGGGAATTAATGACATCTCCGAGGCAACAAACAGCTCTGGTACACTTCTGGTACAGCTCTGGTACAAGAGAAGCTCTCTGGACTCCATGTGAAGCCGCTCCCAACTCCACTGTCCAGGCAAACTCAATATGTGTGAAATATTTACACAGGCAACGTTCAAGTATTCCACTTTTTTCTACTGAATGAAAGAACGTGGCGTGATGCTGTTGAGCTGGAGCGGGTCACATGACAGCCAATGTCAGAACCAACCACATATGACGGTTCAATGTGACACACAAACACATAGAGCTAGTAGTTAGGATTGCTATGGCAACCATGTTCTTACTCCCAACTTGTCAAATACGGCAGCTTGGCCAGTGGCCCTATGCTTCAAACTATGACGCTCTGAGACGCTCTAGGTACCCCCCCACCCCCTCTTTAGGACGTTTGCATGACGTAACATGCATACGTGATCCAGATGTCAAGAAGAAAAAAATATATAGTGAAGAAATGTGGATGATAACATATATACAGTATGTGTGGTTACAGACCTGTTTCTGTAAACATAACAGGTTTATTTACCATGCCATACATGAAATTATAACAATTATTTACTATATCAAGTACCTTTTGTATACGAAAGGCAGCTCAAAGTGATAAAAAAAAGAGCAGGCAATTTAAAGCAGCACTGATCAATAGTTTTTAAAGGTGGTTAAAGGTGTCACTTGTAGTATCTTTAAATAAATGTTGCTCTGCGTCTGCTGGATGTAGAAATATGCAACTGCTGAAGCGTTCACTATATCACATTTATTGTGTGACAATATGTTAATGTTGAGTTAAGAGCTGTTTGTGCTGCCCACAAGTGCCTGATTGGTAAACCCAAAGTCAACAGAGAATGTTGGTAAGCGGCTTTGAGAGGTAAATTATCCAGTATTGTTCATTTTAAAAGGTGGTAATATGAATGCTGCGTTTACAGTTTGTTCCACTGCACCACAGTATCCAAAGAAATCATTTAATGCAGCTTTACACTCAATAAATATTGAGGTGTCTTCAGAAACCTTGAGGGATGCAATTTGCCCTTGGCTGCACATTTTGGATTCTGTATACTGACACCTTCTGAAAATAAGGCACAAGCAGCCTGTTTGCTAACAAACAGATGATGTGTGTTCTTTGCCTTTAAAAAAAAAGAAATATTCTGATTCTTTCAGGTTTTCTGATCTTGCGTATCAGCAGGCCATCATCTTGTATGAATGTCTTCCTAAAAACCTATGAAAAATAATTTGGCGGCTCCAAGTGGTGCTCGGTCAGTGCAGACATGAGAGGACCTTCGACAGGCCATGTCTGAGGCAACTGATGGCAGCAATGAGAAGTAAGATAAGATAGAGATGAAGAACCTGTTGGTCACATCCATCCAATACCGGCGAAATGCAGCATTACAGTTTTTTAATCGCCAATCATCGAAAAGGAACATTTTACTGTTGTGTGTTACTGTTTTATCTCTGCACTCCAGCAGTATTTATTGGAAGATGAGGATGTGAAATTACAATCTCAAGTGAGGTTGGCATGGTGTGTGCACAGTTCAGGACAGGAGGGCTCTCAGAACATCATTCGTACACATCTTGCGAGCGTCAGTAATATCAGTGAGGTGCCTGCACAGAAACCAGAGGATATTTAAAGCGATCCAGTCGGCAGAAAACATTCTGCATTGTACGTTTCTGCAAACCAGGGAACCAAAAGTATCACGATTGCAGAACCTCACAAGGCCACGGCGTGGGCGTCGCAAACCGATTGGTTAACTTTCGGGCAACAAAACTACTTTGGTTAAAGTTAGAAAAAAGGTGCGTTAAGTGGTTTGTGTTAAAGGAACAACATAATAATGTTACAACCCAACAACTCAACTACCGTAAATAAATGACAGCAGCGCTTGGTGGACTCACTCACGTAGCATTACATAACATTACGCAATAAGTCTAACAAAAGTAAAGTCAATGTTTACTTGTGGTTTGGAGACACGAGCGCCGGTCTCCTGGGTGAAAGTCCAGGAGAAACAATACCAACTATTTATTCTGGCTACTGAGCTGCTACAGGGGACTACAGATTGCATTTTGTTGCGCAGCTTTGTGTCGTAGAATAATAACAAATCAACCATAAGCCTTGATGTATTATTTTTAAATGGATTGCCGTATTTGTCTTTCATGGGTCTACTCAGTCTATAATTACATTCATTACTGATTTACATGACCTGCCACTGTCATTTCCTTCCAAACAATTCCACGGCTGCGGATAAAGAATTCATGTGGGTCAACAACTATCACTATCAGCATCTTCCCAACAGCCGCAGTGGATGAGAGCGTGTCGAGACGTCGTCAGTATCTGGAACCAGTTAACACCATCGCTGCGCAGTCCGATGAGGATTAGTTTGGTCAAGTAATAAACAGCAAGGTGAGACGGGCAGGACGTCCAATAAGGCTCCTCCGTCTGCCAGCTGATTAGGTGTTGCCGCCTCATTAATCACAAACAACAGCTTTGGCACACGGTAATTAATTAATCCATTTTAATCAAATCAAAACAAGATGGTCCTGTTGTTTGGAGAGGAGTGTGGCTGCCGGTGATGGGAGAAATCACAGGTCTGCGGTGTGAGACCCGTCTCGGGTGAGCTCTAATTGAGATATTGGCGCCGTCTGACCAGATGGGTTGAAAGAAGTGACTGAGTGACTTTTTCATTAACACACTTCCACTAGCAGAGGAAGGTAGGCCTGAGTGGCAGTGTTTACCAGAGGCTACTAATGTGCACTAATCCAACTCACACGGTTCTGCTGGCAACATGGGACGTTTTTTTTTTTTTCAATCCCAAGCATATTTCATATTTTTGGTTCATCCGGTGAAAAGGACTCGGCAGCTACCAAAATAGGCCCACGTCTTCAAGCTGTCTGGAGTCCAACACAGGACAACATCACTCCTGACAAACACCAGATAGGCTTCATCGGGCACTGTCTGGTTGTGTGTGTGTGTGTGTGTGTGTCAAATAGTATGTTTTATGAAAAAAAAATCTTTCTTCCGCTTTTACCGCTGGGAGTGATATGTTTCCCTCCCTTCCAATACAACCTTTATCTTCCTCTTAAAATTGCACATAAACAGCGCTCTCTGTGAAGCAGTGGAAATTTCTCTCAATATGCAAAACTGTGTTCACAGGCCCCTTTATGGCCACCCTGTGATGTATTTTTGAGATATGCAAATATGACATTTCTCTTCTGTGATTGCTCTCCAATCCCTGCTCTCCCTCCCTTTCTCACTTTCCCTTTCTCTCTCAAGTCAGTGAGAGGTTAGACGTCACCTGTTCAGCTGTTCAAAACATTACAGCAGATTGCAGCATCTGTTTGGACAACTAAAAAAAAAAAGTACTGCCACTGTCCCTTTTTAGGGTAGACGTAGATTGGTTTAAACGGATTTTCACCAGATTTGATGTTCTTAAATGTTGTGGTGGAGTTGTGCACCATTGTTTAATAACCTTTGGTGAGGACATAAAAATATGGTTATGAAAAAAAACATTATTTAAGACTGATAATGTAATAATCTGCCTAAAATGTTATAAAAATGGTGCAAAAAAAACAAAACTTAATCATGTTTTCTGCAAACCTCAGTTCTAGAAGGAGCAATGCGGATTCCCTCCTGGCCGTGGTCTTGGAGAACGCTTGCGACCTTGTCCCCCCAGGGAGTCTCATAACTGGAGTGAGAGCTGTGTCTGTATTTTCAGCAGGAGTCAAACACACTTTCAGGATGTTGGACAGCGGAGGTTGTCCCTTGTCTGCGATTCTCAAGGCACAGCTGGGGGTCAGGAGAGTGGATGGTTTGGGGACGTCAGAATTGCGGCTCTTTGTAGATGATGTGGTCCTGTCGGCTTCATCGGACCGTGACCTGCAGCACATACTTGAGCATGAAATGTGAAGGGTGATGCCTGGGTATCGTTGAAAATATTACGATGCCAGTACCAATACTAGTACCCTTAAAGTGATACTGATACCAATAGAGTACTTTATTCGATACCCATCATGTGAATTAGAGCTGTGTGTGTCCCACTGGCTAGCTAATTGCCGTGGCAATGCACAGCGGTCACACAGCAGTTACGGCTGATAACGCCGTCCCAGACCCACGACAACGGGAACCAAACAAATAGTGTTTTTCTTAGAGATCGATTGCAGGTATTGTTTGACTGGAAAAATATCCATACTACGTGGTACTGGGTTATTTCAGTCGATACCTTAAATGTACCAATACCCATCCCAAGATGGGAGTCAATACTTCCAAGTCTGAGACCACGGTTCTCTGCCGGAAAACCGTGGATTTCTCCCCCCTGGTCGGGAGTGAGTCACTGCGAGGAGTTCAAATATCTCTGTATGTCCTGTCCACGAGTGAGTGTTACCAACAGTAATGCAAGTATGATACTGGACCGTTGGTGAAGAGGGCGCTGAGTCTACATTCCAACCCTCACCTAAGGTCATAAGCTTTGGGTAGGGACTGAAATAATGAGAAACAAGACCACAAAAAGAGCCAATTGAGGTGTTTTCCAGCAGCTGATCAGAATGCCTGCCGGGCGCCTTTTTGGATGTTTTGGGCACTTCCAACTGGTAGGTGACCTGGAGGGATCATATTCAGTAGCTCATCTTCCCTGAGAACGCCTCAGGATTCCTCAACAGAAGCTAGAAAGCGTTGCTGGGGAGAGGGACGTCTGGACTACCTAGCCTAGTGCCAGTGCATCCCGGCCTCGGACAAGCGGAAGAGAATGGATGGATAGATGGTTTCTATAGGGACTACATACACTATAGTATAGTAAAGTATAGCGTGGAATATAACTGTAAAATGCTGTTTAGTATAGTACAATCTAATTGTCTCTCTTGCAGCCTTAATAAAGAGAAACATATGGATGCCTGCTTTGGCGGAGACGAGGAAATGAACAGATATAACATAGACGCCATGACAAAAGATTGCAGGAAGTGAAAGAAAAGCCCAAACAGCAGCAGCAGCAGCATGGATGTGTTCCGGCTCGCCTTCCTCTCGCACTCGCACACATAAATCACAGGCAGGACTGTCCTTGCATGATAGAGCCAAATTATTATGGCTAAACACACAAGAATACGGGATGATTAAAGTGTCTGGAGCCTTCTTAGAGGAGATGGAGACATGATTTATTACCCTCCACACAGCAGCAGACTGAAATGTAAAAAAAGACTGAATACTCAGAGTGTTGCCTGTTGGCTCCCCGAGTGTCTCAATGAAAACATTGTACAGTAGGTGGACAGTTAAGGACAGGCACTAACTGTTTGCGGAGACGGTGTTGGGATTTTAATACCATTCATGTCATCCTTCCTTCTACACCTCCTCAGTCCGGCTTCTTGGTTTTCTGTTTTATCCTGAAGTGGGTAGAGAAGCCAAAACTGCCCTCAAGAAAAAGCACTGGTGCTTGGTCGGAAAAAGTACTCAAATAGTAGTTAAAGTAGTCATTAAGATAACTACTTGAGCAAGAGTATCCACTCAAAAGACTACTTCAGTGGTGAGTAACTTCACGAGTAAAGAGAAACATACATAGACACACTGTCAGAGCTGGATTAAATGGATAGATTACACTAGACTACATGTAGATTTTGATATTTGTTAAACAAATACAAGGACTTTTATCTACCTATTACATCAATACTGTATTAATTACACTAATAATTTAGGTGTGAGTCCAACACATCCCCCTGGATCTGGATGTAGTGGACATAGTAGTAGCCAAATCACTCCACAATCTCACTGAAAACAGACCAACTGCCCATTTGGATCAACAAAGATTCACCAAAATATACCACAGCAAATCATGAAACAGGACCGTAACATCTGAATTATAAGGGGTGCAGATCACATATTCATAACTTTTACAGATATACAAATGAGGATATAATGATGGAACATTTATCATGTATTACAGCCCGTTCTCATTTCTAGAGCGTCAAATACCGACGCTACATTACTCTCTCAAGCGTCATAAATGGCCACGCTTAGTTGAACGCTATACCATCACAGAAACAGAGGTACTAACCACAGACCAACAATCACAACTGCTGCTTAATTTGGTCTGAGCTGAGGTCCGCCTGAGCTTCATCCACTATTTAAAAGCAATAGTCCAACGGAGGGGGAAAAGTGAGGTCAGTGATTTTTTTTATCTTATCTAAATCTCCCGCTGTGGCTTCCTTCATTATTCTGCTTAGACGTGTGGCATGGCTGCGTGACAGCAGAGAGCCACATCAGACCTGGGATCAGCAAAGTCCCTGCCTTTTAACACAATGTGCAATGCATACAATAATAAATAGTGGTACAGAGTAAACGTATTGATTTCAAAAGGCGAACAAATATGCTGCATTAAAAACTACTCCAACAAGCACAATTTACTCAGAAAGATCGAACCAGGGAACGTATAACCATGTAAATGCAACTAATTAATAACCACCTCTGGTTTTATGTGCAGCAGTGGATCTTCATCAGAAAGAAACGCTAATCTGCCCGTCGTTCCTTTTAAATCGCTGTTTCCCGTCTGATAGAGAAACCCCGGCGTTGTTCTGGTGGCCGCCGGGCATTTCTCTTCATCCTGTACCGTGAGCGGACCTGATGGCCTGCCCTTTTAAGGCCTTCAATTGTGATTACTTGTCGCGCCGCTAATCTAATCCACATATATTATCAATAAGTGAAATGTCACAGGACAATGAGAGAAATGGTGTCTGGTTAACCTGTCTCCGTGGCCTATCGGATAAACACTCCCTGAGTTGTAAATAACCCACGCATCGCTGCTGCCCGTGAAGATTTATTAAACATTACATCTGCATCAGTGCCGCCTCAGCGCCAACACACCACGTTGGATTGATGTTTTTAGTTTTAGTTTTAAATGAAGACAGAGTAGGAAAACCGTGTCACAGGTCAAGGACGTTGTAGGACAAAAATAAAATAATGAATATGAGATAAAAGCTCAAACGTCAAAATTCTAATACATATTTACAATAATCAAAGAGTACATTGTTTTCCAGAGAGCCTGAGCCTTCAGAGACGTGCTGCCTCCTGCATCAGTTAATCTGAACAAAGGCTTGTTTACAGAGAAACCCTCTCTAAAGTCCTATTCACACCGGATTGGTGTAGCCTGGGTCCCTCATGTTATTTGTTATAATTGCACAGATTATTTGTGTTCTGAAAGAAGAAAAAACTGTCAATCTACCATGTCCATAATTTGTAAAGCCCCCACAAATTACCTGCCATACTTCACCTGACAGAGGAGGTCGTCCGATAATGGAGGTCCTGTGGGAATTTGCATGTCAGTAATTTAAGCTGGTATTTTTTTCTGCCCACTCCAAGGAAATCCTCATTTTGTCTGCTTTTGAATAACCCTCCCCGTGAAAAGGTTTTTTAGAGTGTGTTTGTGTGATGGTGTCTGATGCCTCCTGTATGTGCTGCTCTCCATCGCTGTACTCAGGTCTCAGGTCTCATCTCAATGAGAGTACCTGGTGAAATAAAGTTTCTAAATAAGAAACATTCTTCAGCCCCTTCAGAGCTGCAGCTTTCAGTATCAAACCGACTAGTTCCAAGGCCGTGTTTGGGGGACAATGTACAGTGTAGCGGCGTATAATAGACTGCAGGTGTCGAGTGCTGGCCTTGGGCGGCTGTAAACGAAAGCAAGAGCGTGCACACGCCGCAAGAAAAGATTTGCTTCGCTAAGAGCGCTTAATGGCCCCAGCCAGAGGAACACAAACAGCGCCGGTGGCACCTTGCCACGGGGCTGCGTCCAACGTCGCTGTGCTCGGATTTAGATGTGCTTCCTTCAGATACAGACGGAGCCTCCCTCACAGCACCGGGAGGAACGAAACAAAAGGCACCGCCCTTGGGGAAGAGATGCAAATTGCACTTTGGAAAGCTTGCGCATGCACGCTCGGCTGCGTCTTAACAGATTGCCCTTATATCCTTAATTTCCTTTTACGGAGAAACAAAGCAGACAGCGCTGCACTAAATATCTCTTTGGCTGTGCGAGGAGCCACCGTCCTTACAGCGTGTTCTCTATTAGAATGTATTACGTTTAAAGAGGGGCCAATTGTGCTGAGGGTGCTCAGGATGATTTCCAGCACTGAAAGAAATGTTTATGCATGAGCCCCCCCCCCCCCCCCCTCTCGCCCCCCACCCCCACACACACACTCCTCTCTCTCTGATGCTGCGGGAATTCTTTTTGGCATTATTCAATTTCACCGCTCACCTCTCATCAACGTATGGTGCTCCGTACGTTGAGGAATTCAAACCTCCAATTTGCATTTGCACTGATGATTTCTCAATTGACATTTGGATGAACCTGCCAAGGAAAACACATGGAAATGAGCCCGATGATTACTAGATTACTAATGTTGTGTGTGTATGTGTGTGTGTGTGTGTGTGTGTGTGTGTGTGTGTGTGTGCGAGACAGTCTTTCCCCGGACTGATGGGTGAGAAGAGGAGAAGCTGAGGCTAACTGAAATATGGAGGCGTATCGGCCGAGCGCTCTGTACGGACACGCCGCCCATACATCGCCGTTACAAGCAATCAGATAATGAAGAACGCGTGGCGGTTTGAAGTGATCATTTATTTGTGTGCAATTGTAGCAGCCTTATCTAATAGGAAGTATATGCAAGTGAAACTATTTTTTAAAATACTTAAGGTTCAAAGTTAATTCTTGGAAACTTGTCAAACAATTTCACCTCGAGGTCCATTTAGTAGCTGTTCCTGACATGGACTCGTTTCCAGAGCAACCACTTCGAGGTAGGGTTGGTAATCTTCTTTAAAAGCAGTATTTTAAGTATGTTTTTGATGAGATTCTCATTCTATTCTGACAGTAGTCAACGAATCAAATGCTCTGCAAAAAAAGAAATAAAGAAAAGAAAAACGTGCTATCGGTGACAGGACTGTAATAAACCCGTCATATCATTTAACCTGAATGTGATGAACGTGTCTGTCTGCACGTATTCTACCCGTGCACTCATTGCTCATCACCAAGTCTTCCACAAGCAGTTAGCTTAACAGCTGTGAGTCCTAACAGTAGCCATGTTTGTTGTTCATGCAGGTATCATGATGATCATTTTGGGGGCGTGTCTTTGGAGGGAGACCTGAGGGGGCGGGCTGTCAGAGTTTACAACTTGGCGACTTTCTTGCTAGATTTAGTGATTTTGAAAACAACACAGTCAAAACCTGGCCAGCCACATCCCAGCTGATAGACCATCAGGTCATAAAGACATTTAAGCAGATATGTAGAGATATAATAACTGGTCACACTGGTCCTGAGGGTAATCAGCTCTTTAAAATGCCATTCAGATTGATTGTGTTAAAGGGCTACGTTAGTCTTTTTGAACTCCATCACTGTCGGACACGTGAAGGTGCCGTTGCTGCAAATGTCCTCGCCATCGACGACAATTTATTCAAACAGCTTATTTCTTAAAATATGGGTTCAGCAGGAAGCTGTACTGGGGGGATTTATGTTGTATTACACTCGCTCTCAGACATGAATACTGATCATTTCCATGCAAAAGTGAGTTTTGCTAGTGAATGAGCCTCAGGTCACACGGAGGATTGGTTATTTTAGCGCAGGACTTGCTGTGATTGCAGCGTTGAGTGAAGCTTATGAAGGTCAGCGGCCCCATCTAGCCACCGCCACCGCCACCGCCTAATGGCTCCTCTGAAGGCCCGGCTACTCCGCCTCTGGCTCAGCAAGCAGGGCACTAGCTGTTCAGGCCGCATGGAGTCAGAGGGTAAAGCACTGAGGGAAGTTCAGCAGATGGGTTCAACACGACTGCCGCAAACAGCTTGAAAAACATGACGCAGGAAAAACTGCTACGAGGTGGGTCAATTGAAAATATCTTTTATCTTTTATTTATTCATTTTTCCCTGTTGTTTTTCTGCCCTCAGTTCACGTGTGTCGTTGGCTGATCGTAGGAAGAAAGAAACTACGTGGCCATTTCAAGAGGTTGATTGGGTTCGATGGGTCCGTAGGACCTGTTCATATTCAAGGGGACGATGTCAGGTCAGATAGTTGTATCTCACAACAGTCTGCGTTGAGAAATTCCTCCACCTGTTTTCATCTGCATTTTCAAAATGAAAGGCTGATCATTCTAAATACGAATCTTGAAATATTGTCAGGAAAGTATAACACTTTTACGCTTGTCTGAGGTGGAAAAGTTGATGACGCGATAACAGCGAAACGCAACAACGTGCAATGGAAACCGATTTAGCGACCACATGATGAAGCACATGAAGCATGTGACTTTAACATCCACCGGAGCGTCTTCTTCTCCCCATCGCTCCACACAGATCTGATAACCTCCCTCTCATTGATACATGAAACAAACAGAAACGTCACATTTCCATATATTTTTGGAAAAGCAGAAGCCTGAAAAGATGCAACACAAACCTCCCCCTAGTTTACCCACATGTTACTGTCACTTCAAACTCAAGTTTACTCGGAGACGCAAAGGCACCAGTTATACATATGAAGATGAGTCTAGTCATCGGGGGAAAAAACAGTTGTAAATGCCTTTAGAGGAGCTTTGTAGAGTTTGAGAAAACAACCCTGGTGATGTCATCAGGGTTGTCCATTCTACACTTTTATTCACAAACTTGATGAGCAGCGAATGTCGAATGAAGAATGATATTCGTTGCGTCATCAGAAATGTAGCATCCAGCGTTTGAGGACGTCTCCGCCTCTGCTGCTTCCATCTGGACCTTTTTTGAGCAACATGAAATCATGTAGTAAAGGAGTAACATTTAATAGTACGACAGGGATCACAGCATCTGAGTGAATTCCATTTGACGAAGGTTTTCAGATCCCTGTAGCTAGTTCACTCTACCTCCATGCTTTCCACCATTTCTCCCTTGCAAGACTGCATTTGGGAAACATTACTTGATTCCGGCTCCAATTACACAGCAGGACCAACGATCAAGAAATAAAGGCTTCTGTCTGTTCAGGGATAAATCTGGTGGATTGTTATGTGACTAGCTCAAATTATTTGGAAGAAATAAATTCATGGTTAACTCTTAAAGATCCCCAACATTAGGAGTTTCCTTTGAAACCCCATGTTCACTCTGTGGCAATTTGTGGTTATTTGATTAATTACAAAATGTCTTTGTTTCAGAGGCCCCTAATGACCTTTGACTGCCTGCTTTGTTGCTGCCATGTCTCCATTTATTTAAGCTAATACTTCATATCATCTGATAGAAATGATGGTCAAAACTCGGAAAATACAACCCAAGTTGCAATAAACTAGAATCTAATATTTTAAAAGGTAACATGAATGCAGTGAAACCAACTGCGAACAACAACAAACCACAAGCAATACCATTCCAATGGAACGAGTCAAAAGATGTCGGTGCAAGTTGGGGGTCCACTTTGAAAACGTTCCCGTGTTTCTCATTGACTGAGACTTCTATATGATGGCGCCCCAGTAGAGAGGGGGCAGTCAGACGCTGCCCTCGGCTCTTGGTGTAGTCGCCTTACATAAGAACGTCAGACGCTATCAACATCCTGTCAGACCCCGGGATGCCAGGGACGGTTACATCACAACCCATGCCTTGGAAAGAGGCACATTAACTTTGCATTGGCTGTAGAAGGGCTCCTGCAAAAGCCTGTCTGCACACCGTCAGCGGGCTCCACTGGCTCACAATGACTGCTGAGCCCCGCTCTGCCCCGGAGGCTCCGCTATCACAGGAGACCTGGGGAGCCTCAGCAGGATCCTGCAGCCTCAAAGATCAGTGTGCCTGGAGCTCGCCTGGAGCCTGCCTGTCACGTGTGTGTGTGTGTGTGTGTGTGTGTGTGTGTGTGTGTGTGACAAGATTTGACTTACTTTGAAGTTTTTTCTTTACCTAAGAATCAAAAACGCTAAAACGCTAAAACAAAAAACAACAAATGAAATATGTCTGATGGGTTAATCAGGAATGGTATTGGGATCCGGGCATGCAAACCAGTTAGAGGTGCACACGCCGCCGACTGGACAAAACTGGAGCATGCAATGTTTACCCATATTCCGTATAGTCAAATATTTTGGGCTGCAGGTGGACATCCAGATCGGGTCAGCATGGACCCTCGCAGACATTTGGTGGAAGCGAACCAAAGCAGATGTGGAAAGTATGATAGCAGGGCTATATATATATATATATATATATATATATATATATATATATATATATACTGTATATAACAACATTAAATGACAACTGTGCCTAGCTATGGTCTTAGATTTTGGATATCGTAATATGGCATAGGTTTAGCCTTTTCCTGGTTTTAAAGGCTGCATTACAGTAAAGTCATGTCTCACCAGACTGTTCCAGCTGTTCTGTTATTTGCCTTTACTCACTTAGTCACTCCGTCTCTCATTATGGTACTACTCAACATTTCTGTGAAAGCCCCAACAGTCAAGCCCACAATAATCTTCGCAGTACTGACGTCGAGGTATTTGGTCAGAAATATCGTGATATTTGATTCTCTCCATATCTTTCATTGTCACAAGGCCACGTTATCTTTCATTGCTTCCCTTCACTCATTCTGTGCATCAAGTGTCTCTGTGTTACAGACAAGCCGGGTCTTTACCACTCGCACTGGAAACGTTGCTTCACCCTCTCTGCTGTTCTAGTGCAAGTGTTCGTCCACACCCCAACCCCAGTTATTGTCTCCCAGACCGGCCGCGCCTCTACGCTGAGGGGCAACCAAGTATGTAATGAAGGTGAACAAAAGAAATACACCAATTGGTAGAAGAAACTAATCGTGCATTAGGTGAAACGGATGAGATTCACCTGCAAGTCAGAGAGAGAGAGAGAGAGAGAGAGAGAGAGAGAGAGAGAGAGGTGATGGGCCCCAGGAGACGGCAGACAGCTTGCAGCTCTCTGTTTCCCCATCTTCATGATGATGAGGCACCCTGGGTGCTGCAGCTGTGCCAATATTGTTCGAATGGGCCCCACATCAGCGTTTGAGGGTAGCGATTGGGTGGGTGGGGGATGGGCGGATGGGCGGCCGGGCGGCGGGTGATCATATTACTCCAGAAGACTCGGCGATCAGGCTTCTCTGCCCGCCACGGAGAGCAAAAGGAGAGTGGAGGGACTTTTTGAAAACAGGAGGCTTGAGAATTACAGAAATTGGATCAAATTTCAAAAAATGCCTCTAAATTCGAAACCGCCCCCCAAACTCACCCCCCCCGACCCCCCGACTGCTTGGTATTCAGCTCCACCGGTAAACAACCTAATAAAAAAGGAGACAGCAGGAATATGAAATGCAGCGGCCCTCTGCACAGACACTGGCAAGCACATGTTCACACACTGACGCTCATACATCATCTGGAAGTAAGTGATGGAGCCGGAGGCTGGCTGTGTTTCCAGGCGTTTCTTAGTTTCATGAAACAGCTGGTAGTTTGTTATCAAATGTTACTCAAACAGGAGGGGACAGGGCATTGGGGGCTATTTACACACATTTGATCTTCTAGTGCAGTGGTTCCCAACCTCGGGTCTGGACCCCTCCACTGGTCAAAACTAAAATACAAACTAAATGTTACCTTTTAATGTCCTCACCAAGAAAAAAAAGCAATATTTTTTTTCTTTCTTGGGGCAATAATAATAACAACCAGACGCACAGTTCATTTAAATACAAGCCTCTACCAAACAGTTGAGACATCGCTACATGGTGAAAGTAAAATACAAACCACTCGGTTATTAAGCTTCTAATTCTTTATACCATAATGTGTCAATTTGTTACCATGGCATTAATAGTATTACGGGTACTATTATTATTTCTCGCATTTACTCTAAATATTATGTACCACATTTACAGTAGACTACTTTTAAAACATCTCAGAAATGAAGAATCACAGTGATGTCATTTTTTTTATTTTAATCAAATGTATGGTGGCAATACATGAAATATGTGCTAACAACAACAGTGAGAGTTCATTGGTTCTTTTTGTTATCTATAAAAAAGTGATTATCTAAGCATCACTACATTCATTGGTTGAGAATGTAACACAGTAAAAGACAGTAAAAACTAATTCTTAAGGAATTATTTCAGCATTTATATAATGCAATAACATTTAATGTATCATATTCACAAAAACAAATGATTATCTTAGCTTCACTAACTCCACCATAAAACGGCAATTAAACTGTTGACAATTGAGGCTTGTTTTTAGAAAATGACTTTGCCATGAGACTTTTTTTTTATAAGAAGTCGCATAATTCTGTTCGGTAGGACCTATGGAACGATATGTCAAAAAATGATGTCCTCATTTCTGGAGGCACTCAAAATGTTCTCTACCAAACAATCCAGCAGAACATGAAGGGTCTGACCTCTGAACCAGCAGTTTAAAAACAACCGAGCCGATCAGAGCTCTAAAGGAGCATTTCGATTGCATCGCTGTTAGGAATGTTAAATACGGCTCCTTTAAGAACGAGGACGTCATCGTCATCATCGGTCTTTGGAATAGGAATTCCCCACGCGGGTCCTGAGGATGCAGGACAACAATCACCAAAACTGTCCAATCAACGAGTTACCTGTCAGTCTGTATAACTTCATGTTTACTCCTCTCGGAACCTGATCGGAACTACAAATGCAACAATAACTCATTATTCCCCCTCGGCCCGGACCGAATGGACCCCACTGCACGTGTGAAGAATTTCTTTTTTTCAATTAACACTTGAACTGATGAAGGCACTCGCAAATGACGGGTAGTACCAAATGTAAACCATACTTTGGTGTTTCATTTTTACCATTTTCACCAAAGAGTTCATCAAGCTGTTTTTTTTTTTTATTTATTATTGACAAAGCTTTAACAAAAGGCACAAGTTTTGTTGGAGTGAACAAAATAGTGGCTCAAATTCTCACGAGCTGCCCGACACAGTTTAAACCTGCCTGATTACATAACAAGTGTGATAGCAGCATCAGCACCTGTTGGATTTTCCTTTGCGTAGTCAACACACTCACAGGAGATGCTGTTGTTGTGATGCCAACTAATTGACTGTCAGGTTAAGACTTTTATCTTCCAATTCCACCCTCTGCCTTAACAGCGACAGGCACTTATGATATATGAGGCTGTGGGACAATGAGGGTTTTCCTCCTCTGAGTTTTTTATTTTTTATTTTCTTTATAAAGTGACACGAGAAGCTGCAGCGACACTTTATTTTAAGTGCACTGTGATGTCTAAGCAGCAGATTATAAAAGCATTAGAAGCAGAGATCAGCTTTCATCACACATCAGGGAGAACATCAGCGACATCAGAGAATCACGTTCTCTTTCATATTGTGTCATTAACTAAACAGCTTTCCCGTTAACTATTCAGCTTCTCACAGATTTTGCACATTATGTTTATTACATGAATGAGTGAATGACATTTTTTGTTATTGTGGCATTCATTTCACTATGCGCGCCCCGCTTTGGCCTAACCTAAACCATCATTGTAGATCGTTTGGAAAAGGGAAGGCACTTTCATAAATGGTCCTGTACTTGTATAGATCTTTTCTAGTCTTCCAACCACGCAAAGCTCTTTAACACTACATGACATCATTCACACACTGATGGGAGGGGCTAAGGTGCCACCTGCCCATCAGGACTAACTAACATTCATGCCTACAGGAGCAATTTGGGGTTAAGTGTCTTACCCAAGGACACATCGACATGGACTAGCGGAGCCGGGGATCGAACCGCCGATACTCTGATTGAAGGACGACCCTGCTCCACTAAGCCACAGTCGCCCAGACTGTGGTTTAGTTCAAAAAGTTTGCTTTAAAAATAAATACTTCTCAGGTGATTGCATCTGTCAATCAAACTCTCCAGTTGGGAGAAGAGCGAAAACACCATCAGGAAAAGCTTTCGGCTCTTCTCCTCTTTCAATGAAGAAATTCTGATGCGATGTCCTAAACAAACACCATCGATTCTTACAAGCTAGGACCAGATTGCAGTGCATACTGTACATTTCCAAACGACAAAATAAAGTCGATAAAATAGAGAAACAGCTGAAGCATCTTTACGGTCCGATCTTCTGACGAGCACGTTTCTACCATTTACACCAGCTCAGTCGCATCGGAAGAAATGTTGGAACTTGGGATACGTTGAATGTGGTCGTTTTTGCATTTAGTCAGGGCGAGTGAGGTAGTGCTACGAGCAACACGTAGAGAACGTGACATGGTATATCGAGAAAGTTACGTGGTAAAATAACAAGTATATCAAGCGAGAGGGTCCACTGACTGTGTGTGTGGGGGGCTGGTGGACGGGGTCAAACCATCACCGGACGTTCACCCAGGAGACCGCTGTTCGTGTCCTGTGTGTCCTTACACTTGTTACCTAACTTTACTTAAAAAAATGTGTATGGGTGGGTGTCTTATTTGTGAGAGTTACATAAAACCATTGTTTTTTCTAAACTCAACCACGTGGCTTTGTGCGTTTCTGCAAGCTAGATATGAAACATATGAAGCATTTTTCGGCGTCAAAACGTCGACATTCAACATGTGGTTTGCAAACAGCCACGAGTAGAGCTGACATCATGTTAGTGTGGGAATCTCGGCAATTGGTGCACACGCATAGTCACATGATACAGTTCATATGACCAGCATGTAATCAGGGAATGAGGAGATGACCAGCAGGTGGTCAAGAAACAATAAAGGTTTATTGTCCTTATTGTCAGAGAGCCCCTGGTTGTGGTGGACTGATCCTCCCGTGCGGGGATGCAACCCAAGTGTTTTCTCTGGCAGCATTTGAAACGAGCGCAGCCTGAAGTTGAGTTCATGACCCCAAAGTACATACCAGAACTCATTATCTTTTATGAAGTTTAAAAAAGAAATGGTCGTCACATTTAATTTGTGATGTCTCATTTTTCCTTGATTGTATCAAATTCTTTATTTATATTTTGATATGTGTATTATTTTTTTGATTAATGTCTGTTGATTTTGTGAACTCTTAAGATCTTTCGTGTGTTTTGTTATTGCCAATGCCTTTTTTGTACTATTCTAAATGAAGTTGTATTTGTTAGTTTAGTGTCTTTTAAAAGGCAAGTGAAAGGTAAGAAAAGCATACATGCACATTATATTTACTACTTGTAATAACAATATGAGCCTGTCAGTTTAAAAAACCCGCACTTTTACTGGAAGTATATTGACGGTGCACACACATTACACCCCGTTTAATGGCTGCTGTCTGCAGCGTTCTGTCTCAATATTAGACCAATTATAAAAATTGTTGTCCCCATCAGCCGCTGAGACACAACAACACGGGAGAACAGGGTATAAAATACCCAGAATATTGACGAGTTTTAATCAAAGTCCCTGTTGCATCTCACGTGGACCTCCAGCTCCACCCTCGTCTTCATGAACAACTCCAACCACAACATCTGCATGTTGTGATGTTGTTTTGCTCAGGTTTACATTTCAACAGGTCTCAAAAGATAGAATTCAATCCGTCGCGTGATGTCAGCGAAGACGGGATCAACCGCGAGGACAACAACACAAGAGCTCGCACCACTCTCCAGCACCCAGAGGCCCGGCGTGCACTCGCAATACAAATGCAGCTCCGCCTCCGCAGCCCACCGGCCAGTGGGTGGACTAACGTCCCCACTGACAGCCACTCTCTGGGAAGACAACTGAAGAATGATGTCTCCAATCGAGCACCAAATTGGAAACAGAGCGGGGGTGGGGGGTGGGGGGGGTATTGAGGCTATTGCCTGGATAGCGACACATTGATTCAGTACAGTGTGGAGGCAAAAGAGACAGCTCTCTCCGAGTCTCTGTCCCACTGGAGAGACATGGGAACTTCTGTGCAGTCACATTGGAAATCAATACGTGTTTCTAATCACATGGAGTGTGAGGTTGTTTTAATATCGGAGTCTGGAGGCGGGAGGGGGGCTTCAGGGGTAAGATGTTTGTAAGTGTGTGTTGTGTCTGTATGATTGTTGTTGGTACAATACATGGCTATGCTATCATAACTGTAATGACTCATTTGTGAAATTGTGGTGAGAATTAATTTTATCTGGTGTTCCATTGACCCGCGTGTCACTTGAGAATCATCTGTTTGAAAAAAGAATGATGGTTTTGTCTGTCTGAAGGTAATATGTGGAGTTGAGTCTTTGATGAGAAGATTTTGCCTGAGCAAGATTTATAGAAAAGGCATGGCAACTAAGACAGAGAGCCAACATCCATCCATCCATCCATCCATCCATCGCTCCATCTCTCCATCTCTTCATCTTCTTCCGCTCATCCGGGGAGGGGTCATGTGGGGCAGCGGGTTTAGCAGCGTAATCCAGCCGTCCCTCTCCACGGCAACGCTTTTCATCTCTTCCTCGGGGATCCCAATGCGTTCTCTGGTCAGGCCCAGACCAGCTGGTTCTGGGTCAACCTCGGGATCTCTTACCAGTTGGACTTATCTGGAAAACTTCTAAAGGGAGGTATCCAGGAGGCATCCTGATCAGATGCCCAAACCAACTCAGCTGGCCCCTTTCGACGCGAAGGAGCAGCGGCTCTACTCCGAGAACCGTGACCTCAGACTCGGAGGAGTTGACCCTCATCTTGAGCGCTTTGTAAACCTTCCCAGTGCGTGCTGGAGGTCACGGTCTGCTGGAGCCAACAGAACCACATCATCTGCAAACAGCAGGGACGCCATTATGAATTCCCCAAATCGGACTCTCTTCTTCAACACAACAATACTTTTGTGTCATGGAAATTGAATGTTTTGAAAAGTGCACTTTGAATTTGTGGAACTGTATGTATTGATTGGTCATGTGGCCGTCCTGGTTGTTGCTGCTGTTCAGTGTCTTGTAAGCCCATATGGGCTGGGCACCGTTGGGTGCAGGACACTTAAATAAACAAATCAATCAATCAATGTATGTATGAAAAGTGACATTGTCTTGACTTGGATGTTTTTTTTTTTCCAAAGGCAAAAATAATCTAATTTCGGGAAAGACAACATTGGCACAAATTATCCAGCGTCAGCAGTTTCAACTCCCCAAAAAACCAGGTGTCTGTGTCAGCCCTCCACAGAGCCCATATCAGTCAGAACTGGTCTGAAAGCCTCTCTGCCTCCCCTGTCAAGATGAATGAGTCCGCTTTGACAGTAAGTTACGGGTTTGATCAAATAAAGTGGGAAAGTCTGCTGCCGCTCACTTCCCTCCTTGTTCAGCTTAGTGCAGTTGCTTGTGTGTGGCAGCCATTCAAGCAAACAGGTCAGTCCCACGCCATTAGTTATTCAGCACAGTGTCAAAGCACATAAAATTCACATTCCGCAATGCACCGCAATCCATGAATGTTTGTGATATTCTTGCTGAATAAATTTGCATAATATCACATTGACATTCTTCCTACAGCTGTTGCCCGCGAATGATGGATCGCTGAAATGCATGTAGACACGGAGACATGCGCTTTGAGAAGAGCTTTTTTGGAGTCGATATTTCCCCCCCATCCCCCTCCCACCCCGTCTCCCCGGTGCCATCTCCAAGAAAGTGTCAGCTCGGAACTCTCCACTGAGGAACGGCGAGAGAAAGGAGATCAGACGTGGTGAGAGCAAAGTCGTCGATAGCAGCGGGGACGTGTTCTTCCAAGGATGCCTGGCACATCTGCCAATCCCCCATGTCACCAGCGGCCATGTTGGCGTCCTGACATGTCTGACATACGCTTTGTGTTGCCTTTTAGGATGGGCGGCTTTCAGTCTGCTTAGACACACACACACACACACACGCGCACACACACACGCGCGCGCACACACACACACACACACACACACACGCGCTGTCACTCTCAGAGAAAGACGGGAAAGGACAAAATGAGTGGAATCAAAATGTCAAGCTGGAGGTTCACTGTGCAGCATGACGGGTAACACTGTCTCTTTAGCACACTGGGGTGATTTTAATAAATGGGTTCTCCGACCCTGCAGAAATATTCATTCTCTGACAAGATGACATTTTATCTCCCTGCCGGTTGCCATGACACAAATGACATTTGACGACATTACTGTTCTCTGTTTAAATGTTTCAATTTCAAGCACACAAGGCTAAATTACCGACCTGAATACCGGCCGTGCATCGGCAATGATGTCTTACTCGGGAAGCTCCGCTGTAGCCTGCTTCCCGCCTGCTTCCCGCCCGCTTCCCGCCTGCGTGTGTGAGTGCGTTTCCGTCCTGTGGATGCATCAGCGCACGCATCAACTCGCACTCAAGACTAATGTGGCGGATTAGAGGTGAGGGAGGTATTGGAGGCGAGGCCCGGCTCACGCCTCCTGCAGCACATCCGGTCCCTTCTCCCCCGTCACCTGCGCCGGCACAGACAACCGGGCCCCACGCAGGGCCCGCTGTGATGACATCACCTCTGAGCCTGTCACTATCCTCCTCCTGATGATGCCTTCGATGCGACAAATGTGCGGCAGGGACACAAACAGAAAAATAGTCTGTTCATGTAGATTTCAAACCTCTTTTTGTCAGTAAGCCCATGTAAAAGAGTTCGGTCACTAAGGCCCAAATATTGCCTCTGGGTTCTGGGCCTCAAGGTTCTCAAGAGCAAGAACTAAGTCCTCATTTCGTACTGATTCCTTTGAAAAATATCAATAACGAAATTCTATAAATACAAACGTGGGTCGCTGCATCACGTCCAAACATTTTCACTAAGTTTTGTATCATATTTCGTGTCAAATCAGCCCTGACACGTTTTGCTGGTCCGTGTCACATGACCGGTAGAAAACAAGCTTGTTTTTTACCGGTCGTAAAGTTGCACACGTCCACATGAAACGTGAGAGAATGGCAGAATGGAAACCTAATGTAGCGTGGGCCAACTTCACCTGCAGATAAAAATGCAGCAGGATGACTATTTGTGACAATAAAGTGCAGCATGAGTCACCTCTTCAAACGTTTAAAAACAACACAGCCTGAAAGTTAGAAGGAGACTTATTTTACAATCATAGTGTTTCTGTAAAATACTGCTACTGCTACTACTTTTTACACTTTGTGGCACAAACATTTTGATTTAATTTGATTATTTTATTAAATTTGTTATTAATGGCCGCTATGTGTCATGTTATTTTTTGTAATGTGATGATATATATATATATTTAATTCTTAAAAAAATATTCAAAACTATATATGCTGTACTATATATACATATATATATATGTATATATATAATTATTCTTTACAAAAAATGGCAGCGTGATGTCCACCTTGCAGTGACGTCTCCCCCTCTCCCCGTCGTCTTCCTCCTCCCCGTCGTCTTCCTCCTCACCGAAAGTGAGCGACGAAGCTTCATCAATCCCTCCTGGTCCTGCTCTGATGTCGGAGTGCGTTAGTAGTTTAACCTTCAGCTAGACCTTTGTGATTCCATCGGTGTGAGGCTGAGACGCTTGATAAATAGGGGGCCCTGAACGCAGAGTCCCAACGTGTACTCAGTTCAGTGGCGTCTCCCCTTTGCCTGCGTGCTTTTATACCGTAGAGGACTCCCCATTTGAGTGGCACTCATTACAAAATACGGACATTCCAAGTCGTAAAGTATGCTTTTGTCAGTGGCAAAATAAGTCTGTGGTGGCTGAAGAGCTCATTTCACCAACCTATTCCCCTACTTAGCCACACCACATTGTTTGTCTCCATATCACATTTGACAGGCTTGTTTTTTTTTTTCTTCCCCCTCCACACCTCCTCCTTTTTAATAACAATATGTTTTTTGACTCGTATCCGTGGTGCGGTGGGCGCCACGCAGGATGTCAGTCCGCTGTTATTTCCTGAGCAGCGAGCAGCACTGATAAACGGCAGTGATTTGCTGAGCGTTTGACAGTTTGCTTATTTCCCTTTCGCTCAGAGGGCCCCTCATCAGCTAATTTCAACGTGGCAGCCTCAGAGGCGCAGGTCTTTGGGGAAATGTCATTTTTAATTAAATCCCAGGTCCTTTAAGATAAGCAGTTAGGCGTTCATTTCACCCAGGGCGTGACGTTGTCGGGAGCCCAGGAGCATGACGTATGTCTGTCAAGATTCATCATTATGCAAAAACTGCCCCGTTTCCCCCCAGACCCACCTCTCCTTCCCCCCAGACCCCCCTCTCCTTCCCCCCAGACCCTCCCTCTCCTTCCCCCCAGACACCCCTCTCCTTCCCCCCATACCCCCCTCTCCTTTCCCCCAGACCCCCCTCTCCTTCCCCCCAGACCTCCCTCTCCTTCCCCCCCAGACTTCCCTCTCCTTCCCCCCCAGACCTCCCTCTCCTTCCCCCCAGACCTCCCTCTCCTTCCCCCCAGACCTCCCTCTCCTTCCCCCAGGAGAAAAGCCGTGAAGTGATCGTGACGTTAGAAGAAGACGTTCAAAATGAATATGTTAGGGTGGAGGGCTCCTTTAACACACCGGGGAACACTTTAGTCCTGCGGTCAGTCAGACATTTTAAAGCTGCCCTTATTAAGATATTTATATTTAAAAATGAAACAAAATCAAACGACTATAAAGTGATAAAGTGGTCGCTTGCACACAGAGAACTGTGAGCGACTCTGCCGTGGCCCTCAGCTCTGTGGAGCGCTCTGTCTTTTCACACTTCATTGTTTGTTTTTGTACGTTCTGTGACTTTGCTGTCGGTTCAGTCTGACTGATCCATCTTTTTATTCACTTCAAAAGGCTGTGATAAAGCCACTGTACTCTACCCGCTCAGCAGCCAACAGCAGACGGAGAGCGTTAGAGACTAGCTGGTGGCACACAGTGGTGCGTTTAGCAGCTAAGGAGACAGATGTTCCCCTCAGGAGCTGGTGGGGACCAAAAACAGAGCTAAAAGAGAGGGGAAGTTGTCAGGAGTCGGACACAAACACCACTCCGACTGCTCTGCGTCTTCTGGGTGTGTAAGGAGGCCAGTGTTTGGTAACACATTCTTTATAATACCTTGAAGATAAGATGATCCTTCATTAGTCCCACAGCGGGGACACTTCCAAGGTGATAATGTATGGTTTTTATGTCATTTAGAAGGTGATAATAATTAAATGCTGTGTTTGCAGATTGTTCCGCTGCCCACAAGTGGACAAAGACATAATTTAGTAGGCTACCTCTTTATAATATCCCGAGAACACTTCTTCTAATGTCAAGAAGACATTTTAAAGACGTCCTTAATGCAGCCGTAAGAGCACAGAGCAACGTCCAAGCAGCATAATGTGAGTGGATCCCAGCTATCAGAGTGTAAAACAAGAAACCAACTCTAGACATACTCTAAAGGACCGTAGAAGAAGCTCTGTGAGATGAATCTTTCTTTCTTTCTTTTACTTACTTACTTAGTTCTTTTAAGTTACAACAATGTTCCCAGTCCAGCGTTTGTGTTGAAAGGTCAATCGCCGTGATTATGTTTTTCCATATTAGTGAACATTTGTATTCCTAACAGCTACAACCATACGATAACTTTATCATGGGCTGTGGATTACGTTATCTGAATGTTGGTGAAGGCAAAATTATTTTCAGCACATTTATATGGTTGGGCCTGCTGTATAGTTAAGCAATAAGGTACTCGAGGCAGTACTGTATCGTCAATAATGTACTGTTCAAGGGTGTTGTTAGGCCCGACGCGTAGTGGAGGGCCGGCAAACCCTTGAACAGTACATTATTGACGATACAGTACTGCCTCGAGTACCTTATTGCTTTTATAATACGGTTGCCTGCGACATTATAAATAGTAAGTAAATAGTAAACTGCCTTTCAGCACAAAATAGTTGTAGCCACCAAACGTTGTGTATCGCATTTCAGTAGCCTAGAGAAAATAGTCCCTGTATGTGTGGCTGTTGCTATGCAACAGACAAACAGCATTGGGAACATCACGTTTGTTAGCCTAGCTAGATATCGCACCATCTCATTCATTCACATTGCTCATTTTATAAAAGTTGCCATTAAAATAACAAAAATGACAATGGGACACTTTCAATAAAATAATATTTAATTTAAACATTAGGCCTAAACATTCTAAATCAATCATGAATGCTAAAAGAAAACTAAAGTTACGAGTGACTTGGGACTCGATAGACTAACATTAGGCTGTTGTTAACGTTTGTTTATGTTGATTTGGATATCTCCATTAATTGTGCATCCGTGGAAAACGTTTCTCATGTCCCCTTCGTCTCTGATGATATCTCTTCCGACTACTCTTGCTCTCTTTGCCGGTGGCTCGGTGTTGGAAGTGCCTTCTCAGCTAGGATAATAGTCCAACGCTGTCTTTCATTGAGATTTGGTGCCCAGTAGCTTTGAAGGGAGCTTTCAGATTTATAGCATGACGTCCACCTGAATTATCGTCTTCGGCTAACCACTCATCAAAAGTCATTCCCCCCAAAATATCAAAGTTTACACGAAACATGTTTGGTAACTGTCAAGCTTAAAATGACAACTAACGGTCGCACAAAATCTAACGTTACCTGTTATTTTGAGTGCGCACTGATATGGAACGCTTAGGCAAATGTAAACAGGTGTACAGTACATTATGGCTCAATATACTGTATGTATATGTTTTTGGGGACAGCGGACATTTTGGATTATCATAGCAGGAGAAGCACAGGTATGAATAACGTTAATGATGGCTCTGTATTTAAATTCAAGTATTTCTAATGAGCTATGAGTGTGACAGTGAGCCAGCATGCACAATACCAGTTATGGGATCCGTACATGATTTACTTTATTATTTACACCAGTGCTTTTTTTCTACGAGGACTTGTCAAAGTATCTGCTGAGAAAAAAGGTATATTGTAGCTGATGATTACAAGTCACATGAACTGACCATATAAGTTACAATTCTATAGAATGAATCCCCAATAATTAGTTAAAATTATTTATTATTCTATTTATTTATTCTTGAGATTCAGGTTTGTACAAATGTGAACAGAAGCCCTATACATTTTATTTAAATAAAACGTCCTACTCCTTCTTTGTCATTTATTTAAGTATTCTAACCAATCCTTTTTTATTTCTGGCAATTTATTGAAGGCACTGATCATATTTGACAGCAATTTTGCGATCCCGGTTACATTTACTCTATACGACGTGTGTTGTGGTCGCTGTAACTTCAGACCGCGCGACCAGCAGCTTCGACACTTTCCGCCTATTTCCGCCATTGCTTCGTCTTGCCTCCATTTTACTCTCGTGTGTATGTGTGCGTGCGCAGGCAGTGTCGGTTTAAACTGGAAAGAAAACAGGACCGAAAGCGGACGCTCTGAGAGATTTCTACAAAAATGGACGGGTAATATTTCCCGAGCGACGCTCCCTGCACCCCGTTAGACTCGTGTCGAGGTGCCGCGGAGCACCGCGTGTATGAATGTGCGTCATTTTGAGCCGAAGCCGAGGAGGAGTCGTCCGCTCGTGTTAACGGGTTTCCATAGCCACGCGCTCTCGTCCGTTAAGGAAGTGTCTAATGTTAGCATGCTAACGCCCGCTGTTTATTCCATTAGCGGCATTGCCGCCGCTCGCAATTGGGAGAGACGCCGGGCGTCCCGAGTGGACGTGTTAGCGCGGTGGCTAAATGTACTCGCGTCCACGAGAGTAACGCAGCTGTGGTCTGAACGTTAACGTAGCGGCTAGCGTCGTCATGCTAACTAATGTAACGCTACAGTAACGTCGGTCCTTTGTGTTGTGGCTAGCTTAGCTTAGCTTGGCTGAGCGGCTCCAGTAAATGTACGGAATATTCTGATATTGTAACGTCTATAAATCCTGGCTTGAATAAATATGTGCAAACACGTCCATTGCCCCGCCAAGCTGCCCGGTGTCGGGACGGTAGCTATTGTTGATTATTACTCCTGAGGCGGTGTAGGCCCAACGTTACCGTGTTTGCTATGAAGTGTGTACGGGTGCGTGAAGTGTACTCGGGTGTGTCGGGTTAAGACTGTGGGTGGACACGAAGCGTGACTTCAGTGTTATGAGTCACGCACGGTGAACGGCTGGAGCAGCCTGAAACCGGATCGTGTTGACGTGCGAGGAGGGAATATAACGTGAAGCGTGTGAACGAGCACGTTACGTTACTGGTATCAGACAGCAGTCTGTCCAGAACGAAGGGCTGGGAACCAGTGGGAGTGATGGTGCTGAGGGGCTTGTAGGTGGAAGGGCATTAGCTTTATTAGGGCAATTCTGTGACTTATTGATACACTGATCTGTTAAAAAAAAAACAACAACCTCAAACTACTTTGCAGTTTGTTCTGTGATGCATCAGAACATACCATTGTCACCCAACAATTCAAACTTAGTAATAGACACCGTAACAAGTTTCATAAAAAACAACAGTGCATCTGACAGTATATCGTGTATTCTTCTTTTGTTTCTGTTTTCCATTTTAAACCCCTTGATTTTGACCAAATGGAAATTGTTTTCTCTTTCAGCATCAGCGATGTTGCGGTTGGAGTGAAGGTGAGTTTCTTGTTTCGCTCTTTGCTCACGTAATACACAAACTTTGGACACTTTGCTACATTATGAACCAACTTGCACATTATTACTTGTATGCTGCTGCGGTTGATCAAAACACACTTAGAGATTAGGGACCTGGATAGAGGAAAATAGAAACGTCACAATTAACCTTTTAATGCATTGCTGTTTTCGTCTAATATTCCTACATACCTTGGGGGGGCGTGTCGCTAAAAAGAGTCTGCTGTAAGTGAGCCTGGGCTGGAGTTGTAACTTCGGGGCTAACCCCCCTTCGTTTGAATCAGCAGGTGGCTGGCAGGACACAGGAACTTGGCCTGGGTCTTGAGGAGTTGTAGCGTTTATTCACCAACAATTAAACTGTCCACACACTGCACGACTACATCCACAGCCACAACGTTACTGCCAACTTCATACTCGCCCTCGCACGCTCTCTTTCTCTCCCTCTCTCTCTTGTCTAAAGGAGTTTGCTACTTGTGTAACACATAAAATAAAATAAAAATCTTAAAAGTGCCATTTAAAGCCGGGTGATGAGTGAGCGTGGAGGGGAATGAGGATTGTGCATCATCTGTCTTTGCTCCAGGCTGGTATCAACCTCATTGGATTGTCCAATCACGAGTGTAGCGTTTCATTTCCGCGGGCCAATCGGAACTTTGACCTCGTCTGCCACGTGACGTCGACTTGAAGGCCACCTCTACTCTTGACTTTGGCTAGCGTGTCTAGCGTTTCTTTTCCTATTGGACATTCACGTGCATTGTTATTCCTGTCGTGTTGTGAAGGACAGCACATGAATGGCTTCGGCTAAAAGGAATTACGGGAGTCGATTTTTGATGACCGGCGGCCTGAGCGAGTAGCCGCTGCCTCACAGAACAGCTCGATGTTCAGAGCCAGCTTCCTCATGTGTAACGTTAGCTTAAAGAGCTAGCATTAACTAACTTCTCGACTCTGCTACTAGTGGGTGGAAGTATTGTACTTTTTACTCCTCTGCATTTATCTGATGGCTTTAGTTATGAGTTACATTGCCGATTCAGGTTAACAATTCAGAAAATAATCATCATATAACTGATTAAATTAGTATGTCAATAAGGTGTTATCGGCCCCCAGGGGAAATACACAAGCTACCCAGCAGTATGTAAAGTAAGAAATCTAAAATATGTATAAATAGATTAAAATTAGCTCTGCATTAACTAATTATAGTCCAATAATTTAAGATTATTCTGAAATGGGTCATTCTGCATTATGAGTAGTTTTTCAGTGTATTTTGATGCTTATACATAAACTAAAGTGCAAGTTTATCTGGTGGCCCATCTTACCTTTGTTAGCTTTTGTGATTGAAACAATCAAAAAGCAATAATAGTTATTGTGTTTATTGAAATGAGATGTTGTTTTCTCTAAACGCTCCAGAAGGCTGAAAATCAGCCCCCCTACCTGATTCTAGTTTTGTATCATGTCGCCTCTCTCACTCCTCGAGAGTTTGCATGTCTGATCATACAAGACTATGGAATGTCAGCATTTACATTGAAGACATTTTTATTAACTTAAATGATTAATTAGGTATCGTAAATATTGTCAACCTCAACCTTTTTTTTCACATTTAGAAACCACTAAACCCTCTTCACAACAAACATCCCTAAAATACATATGAAGAGGCATTCCATGAAGATGTTACATTTCTTTTTTTCAACACTGTACCAGCATTTTAACGCTGGAACAATCCGATTTCTCTAAAACATGTTTTGAGCTCTCGTGGCATCAGAAAGGCTTTAATGAAATGGGCAGGGCTCGCGTCCCTTCTGATCACCAAACAAACCTGTTTCCTCGTGTAAGTGCATTGTTGTTCTGGCTACCTAACCTGATTTGTTGACTGCCTGCTGCATTTCCGTCTGCACAAAACAAAGTTAAAGTCCACTCTGGAAGGGAAACGGAACAGTCATAAAATCCCGATTCCGCTGATACGGAGGGTCTTTGTCTTCCTGTTTATTTCATCAATATTTCAGAGTCGGAGACAGAAACCGGGGGGGTTGCCAGCTGTTGGGAGAGAAATCATTTCTTGCATTCTTGCAGCCGGTGCCCCGTGTGCTCACATTTTGGCCCCGACGTTATCAATTTATTTGTGTCATGTTGCTGCGGCGGGGGCCTGCAACAGCTAGTTTACAGCAACCATAAAGAATGTCGGTGACAAAAGAACAATTGGTTCAAATTTAGTCAGACAGACCGAAAGCTGGGGTGTGTGGAGCTATTATAAAGTTGTGTGTGTAATGGGTCCCCAGCCAGGTTCCCTCTTCATCCCATCAGTCAGGTTTAAGAGCACAGGGCGCCCGTCAGCTCCAGCAAGCCTTCTGGGACCCCGTATAGCTCAGGACGAAATGACACATCTTGACATCTTAAATTCAGCAAGATTAAACCCACACCAGAAGAGGAGGAGCAGACCACTCTTCTTCTGTTTTATGTCCCTTTCCACCCTTTTTGTTCCTTTAAACTGTCTTCAGAGACTTCTGCTTTATTGTCGTCTTTGAGGGCCCATCTTGAAAATGGAAATAGTTTCCCCTATTATTTTTCACAACTGTGCCTGACCGCCTGTCTCTGTCTCTCTCTTTCCGCAGAGGGGATCAGATGAGCTGAGTATGTACAACAGTCCCAACTCTGGCGTGAGCAGTATCAGTGGTGAGTTTGTTCCGACCACCCTTGAACCGGGGGGGTGGGGGGGGTTGATGGAATTTGCAGGCGCTCGTTCGTGGCAGACGGCATGAAAAGGAAGGAAAAGATGAATCTGTGTTTGAAGAGTGAAACGGGCTGCATTGAACCGTTTTCCCACGGGAGCTATTTAGTGTGTGAATAATATCATGCTCCTCAGTAGGTGGGCACCCACTCACCGCGACGTGTGACTCGGCCAGACGTCGTGGGTACCGCTGCATTCAATGCCTCCTCGCTGTTATCGGAAGAAAATCCCAGAATTAAGAACGACGGAAAGAGTTCCACACTGCCAACAAAATAAAGGCGTACACAAGGGTCTTTAATCCAAGTCCCAGTCTGCCATCGCTACACAACCCCCCCCCCCCCCTGCCGACCCCCACCCCACTCCAAGCTAATGTCACTCCAGGGACCTGTCTAATAAAGTGAGATAAAGATTCTCAGGCTGCCTTTCATTCGGGTAGCTTCACAATATCCATCATTGGTGATCTTGAATTACCAGTCTTGCTGATATGGATGGACGTTTTATTTTTATTTTTAGATGTAGGATTTCCCAGTGCTGCTGTGATAGCCACTCTCATTTGACATGAGGAGGTCGTAGAGGTCCAACGGATCATAAAACTCTCGGTTCGGATCGTGTCACGGGTCGGAGTCACGAGAGACAAAAGGGAGCAAATAGAACTTTTCGAGATCCCTGATCACGTTTTTTTTGCCGACGATACTATTTTGTTGTTTGGTTATAGCAGCTGCTCTAAAAGGCTCCAGACTATTTCTTTTTATGTCAATGTCCAAAAAAACACTTTGAAGTCATTAAACCATCAGAAATTCTAAACGTTATCCTTTTACTTTTGTTAAAGTCATTTATAGTGTTTTTGTCTTTTATAAAAACACAATTCAAATGTTAAAGGAAATAACCGATTTGTATTTTCATGGATTAAAACTGTCCCTGCACTGATCAACGCAATTAACCGACGTTTGTGCTGGCCTTTCAGACGGGGCGTCCAACGGCAGTGACAGCAAAAAGTTGCGGGTGGAGGAGGCGCCGCCGTCCCGCGTGCTCCACATCAGGAAGCTGCCCAACGAGGCTTCGGAGACGGAAGTCATCGCCCTGGGCTTGCCTTTCGGCAAAGTCACCAACATCCTCACACTGAAGGGAAAGAACCAGGTGAGTGGTGGACACGGACGGACATGCTGTATTTGTATTCAGCGCGTAACCAGTTTAGATATTTTCCTTTTCTGGGGGAGCGTTAGATTTTCTGCCTTGATTTTCTTCACACCACGTTTTCCACTGATATCTCCCTGTGTCACGTGTGTGGTTTGGACTCACTGGCTCTTGCCATCTTGAACTGCTTCTGAAACAAGCAGCGCCACACACAAGCTGACCAAAAGGCCTTTTGTGTGCCCGCCAAGGAGGGGAGGCTGCAGGGGACACTTGTCCCCCAGATTCCTGCTTTTGTTCTCCTCGCAGCACCGGCAGCCACGCGGCCAATCTTTCATCAATCGGCGACCGCCTCATCGAGACGTTCAGACAACTTCTCCTGTGTTCGCCTGCTAATGTGCTGCATCTGTGTTGCCATGACGGCGGCGTGAATTAATTCAATTATCAGAGAATCGCTTCTTGGCAACAGTGAATTGATTTAGTTTTCTCTCTCTTCACTCGTTCCAGGCGTTCTTGGAGATGGGGACGGAGGAGGCCGCCATCACCATGGTCAACTACTACACCACTGTGAATCCTCACATCCGCAACGTCCCCGTGTTTATTCAGTACTCCAATCACAAAGAACTCAAAACCGACTCCGGCAATCAGGTAAGCAGAGCCGGACTACCGGACCCCTGTGTCGCCAGCTTTAGATTGAGAACTAGAGCTTTTAATCTGGCCCTCTTCATACTTCGAAATTCTGAAGTTAGTTGAGGTAAAAAAATAAAATGATGTTGTCTGTGTCTTAATTACCAACAGCCATAGGTGTGTTGAGTATTTGATCAATGTTTGTTCTGTTCTCTTTGCGTTAATCAGTCAAATGGGTCACCGTTGTTAAAAGGTAGTGATGACGTCTTGTGTTTGGCTGTAGCGGACCCAGGCGGTGCTTCAGGCGGTGTCAGCAGTCCAGTCCGGCGGGTCGCCAAGCTCCGACGTCCAGGAGGCTCTGGCCGCAGCCTCCAGTCCCGTGCTGCGGATCATCATCGACAACATGTTCTACCCCGTCACGCTGGACGTCCTGCAGCAGGTACGCAGCGGCCCGGTCGGAGCCACACATCCTCCGCTTTGTACGCCAACGTTTCTAAGATTGTATCCGTTTGTGTTCAAATCTTTGGTTTGCAGATTTTCTCCAAGTTCGGCACGGTCATGAAGATAATCACGTTCACCAAGAACAATCAGTTCCAGGCCCTCCTGCAGTTCAGCGACCCGGTCAACGCACAGCAGGCCAAACTGGTACCCGCAGCTCCCACCAGCCACGTCACGC
The DNA here is from genome assembly GCA_016806645.1 of Ophiodon elongatus. Classification (NCBI taxonomy): domain Eukaryota; kingdom Metazoa; phylum Chordata; class Actinopteri; order Perciformes; family Hexagrammidae; genus Ophiodon; species Ophiodon elongatus. The sequence goes on along the minus strand of JACSYO010000396.1, from coordinate 968,687 downwards.
ATTGTTATTATTCAGCAGCTGCTGTTGCTTTGCAAAACCAATATGCACCGTATCTGATGGATATATGTTTTTCTTCTGCTCCTGCCAGGCCCTGGATGGCCAGAACATCTACAATTCCTGCTGCACGCTGCGTATCGACTTCTCCAAGCTGGTCAACCTAAATGTCAAGTACAACAACGACAAGAGTCGGGACTACACGCGACCCGAGCTGCCCGCCGGCGACGGCCAGCCCAGCCTCGACCACACGGTGGCCGCCGCCTTCAGCAAAGACTCCAACTCCCTCCTCGGTAAGATCCCAGGTAGATCACTTTTTATTTTTTTTCATAATAATGATGATGATGATGATGATGTTGTTGTTTGTAGTTGTTTGTGACCGACTGGTTGAGTTTAAGTCTCACGAGACAAGTTGTATCCTTGTGTCTTGAAAGAGCTGCTCTCCATTCCACGGTTGTCTCTGTCTACTTCCTTGTCAGGAGCCCTGAACCCTCTGAGCGCGGCGGCGGCGGCTGCTGCTGCTGCAGGCAGGGTGGCGCTCGCTGGACAAGCGGGGTCCAGCGGGGTCCTGCTGGTCAGCAACCTCAACGAGGAGGTCAGTAACACACCTGCACACACACACACAATCGCACCTACCCACCATCTTCATCCATCTGTTCTTTATTTCTTTATTTCTTCTTGTGGGTTGTGGCCAGTCCTCCCTGTGCTACTATTCTTCATCGTCTTGTGTCTGATAAAGAACACAACTCTAATCGCGCTCTGAACTAAATGGCCTTATTTGGCGTGTTAGTCTGGTGCCGCTTCTGTGATCTCGGTCAAATCTGTGTTAGTGCTTGTGCTAGAGTAAGACAGCCGAGAGCAACTCCTCTGTGAGAATGCGAGGGGGGGTGTTGTGCCTCTCTAGATTTGTTTGAGTTCAGTTTTTTTCTGTAGCCAAGCTGTTGATGTCTGAGGTAGAAAACGTGTCCGTATATAGTCCACATTTCTAGAAAGTCATTTTCTTTTCGGTATTTACTGAGTATTATGAACCTCAGAGCTGTGACGTGTAATTAAATTCATGTCTCATCACTGGACGCCTGACATTAGACCTTGAGTACCCAAACCTGTTTAGAAGAGAGGGACTAGACCAAACAAACTAAGTCTAACCTTTCCCTTTGCTTTTCTTTACATACCCAGAGCCCCGCTGCATTTTTTTTTTTGTTCACTTTTTGTCAAGACTCATTATGTCGCTGTGAGCGAGAGAGAGAGCGAGAGGGGGTTTGCTGTTGCGGTCCCCTCCCCTCTTTCCCCTCCGATGTTCTGCCCTTCCCTTTCTCTTGTCGAACTGTATCTAACTCGGCTAACTGTCTCTCTTCTGTTTTTCTCTCTAAGCTCTGCTCACCTCTCCTCAGCTCATATGAAAGCTCATATGAAATCATTCTGTGGTCTTCCTAACCTGGGAACAAATACCTGCCTCTCTGAAACGCTTCCTTCAGTCTTTAATCCCTCTTCCTCAGACTTTTTTCTCTTTTTTTTCCTCTTTTTTTTCTTTTACTGTGACTTAAAGGGCATCCGATATGTCTCACCTAATGTCTCTGTCTCTTTCCCCCATCAGTCTGTTCTCTCTGGCCGTCAATGACTGTGTCATAGCGGCGCCTCTGGCAGTATCTCAGCTGAACACTGAACATGTTCAGATACTGCGCCTCCTCTTTTCTTTTAGCCTCCCAGACTTGTGTGAACGCCACTGTTTTACCCAGGTGGCCTTCACGTCAACTCTTGCATGCCAAATTGTACTGCTGAACAAAATCTGAACTGCATGGAGCCTTTAACATAACCCCCCCCCCCTCGCCCCCTCGCCCCCCTCAGCTTCTCACACTCTTGTAGAACCATCCTCCCTCGCTGAAAGATTGTAGATCTTCAGACCTCCGACCTGCTGCATGTGGTTTTTTCTCCCATGGTTCTGACTTTTCTATTGCTGATTTTATTATGATTTTGACATGAATGTACCTTTCCCCCCATGCTTGTCCAGGGTGAAAGACATTTTGGCATAAGTTACTTGCTGTATTTTGACTAAAGAGAACATTGATCCAAGCCATTATCTCTGACCAAACTACCTGCATTATTCCAGTGTACTGACCTATATTTTATTTTTTGTCCCTCCCCCCTTCCTCCTCACTTTTTTATTTATTTTTTATTTTCCCCCCCAATTTGCATTTGCCTCCCAATTCATCTCCTCCTCCTATCTCCCCCCCTGCCCTTTCCCCTGCCCCCCCCCTCCTCCATGTGCCTATGGGTGACTTTTTAATCCATCAAATCACCCCTTCTTCCTCCACCACCTCCTCCACCCACATTAACCAACCCTTCCCCTCCCCTCCTCTCCTCTCCTCTCCCCTTCCCTCCCTCCCTCCCTCCCCCCCCACCCTCATGACCCCCCTTTTCGCCGCCTGCTCCCCTACTCCATGACCCACCACCTCCATCACTCTCCGGGGGGAAAAACAAAAACCACCATTCCTCCTACCTACCTCCGTTCTGGATCGATCTGTCCATCTCTACCTCCGCTCCGCTCCGACTCTTCTACCTCTCTACCTGTCTCACGCTGCTTGTTGCTCTTCTCTCCCTCTAAAGATGGTTGCGCCCCAAAGTCTGTTTACCCTCTTCGGTATGTTATCGTTAGCTCTCTCTCTCTCTCTCTCTCTCTCTCTCTCTCTCTCTACCTCTCTCTACCTCTACCTCTGTTTCTCTCTCTCTCTCCCTCTCTCTACCTCTGTTTCTCTCTCTCTCTCTCTCGCTCTCTCTCTCTTCTACCTTCTCTTTTTATTCTATTTCCATTCTATTTTTGAGACATTTGTTATTATAATTATTATTATTATTATTATTATTATTATTATTGTTATTATAATTACGAGCTTATGTTTGCGCACAGTAGCTTGTTTAGTCATTTGTAATACATTTGCCCCCCCCTGTTTATTGGTTTGGGTTAATGTTGATTACTTTGCCCTAAACTTCACCACGTAGTAATCTGTTAATGCACGGTTAAGTCCATATTTTTGCATGCTGTTTTTATTCCTATGATTTCTAGCCATCTGACACAGCATGATAACTTCTCTGTTTAGAGGGTGTCTCTCCTCTCTGTACCTGTTCTCTCTACACACCTCTCACTCAAACAGTCTGCTGTAAAGTTCTTGTGTGTACTCTGCTAGTCTCTCTTCTGTGTTTCCTGCCTTTTTATTTGAAATATCCTTTGCCTCCAGTGCTGACTTTTCCGTTTTTTTTCCTAACTGTCTGCTCTCTCTCCACCTCACCTCTTATCCTCCCGCCTGCCTGTGGCTCTAATGCAGGGGTGTACGGCGATGTCCAGAGGGTGAAAATCCTGTACAATAAGAAGGACAGCGCTCTCATTCAGATGTCAGACGCCAACCAGGCCCAGCTAGGTGAGCAGACGCCCACCCGACTCGGTCGCTCGCTGCCCTGCGACGCAGGCGGCCGTGTTTCGTCCCTTTCAAGGAAGTCGATGCGTTTGTTCCAGACGTGGTGGAGTTAAGGCCAAAAGCCAATCGGCCCGCGTCTTTCAGTGTATGCGAGCCTCTCTGCCTCTCCGCTGTAGGAGCAGAGCCCCGCCCCCAGGTTCACCACGGCTAGCTCTGCCAGCAAAAGAGTACAGCGTGGCACGCGTCCCGCTCTAGCAACCCGGCTCCGGTTGAGCGTGCGGCTTGTGATGCACATTTACCCAGACGCTCTGAAATGGATGGAGGGGTCTGTTCAGAGGCCCGTAAGACAGAGTCCCGGGTGCCGGAGTAAGGCCAGTTCCCGCCTCCCGTTTGTTGTTGGGTGATAAGTCATCACCTAGTGCGCAGGCTAAGTGGATGTAGGCAACGATTTTCACTTCAACAGCATAAAGTTTCTGTTTACATTTCATTGTTTCCAAGTCTGATGACATGAACAGAAGCACTGTTTCTCGATTCATGGGTGTGTGTTTAGTTTGGACTCGGTATATGTTTTTAGTTAGTAAAGCCAGTGAATACCGCATGTCAGGCAGCAGCGTCCTCACCCATGACCGTCCTGTCTTTCTTTCCCCCGCGGCCGCAGCGATGAGCCACTTGAACGGCCAGAAGATGTACGGGAAGATCATCCGCGTGACGCTGTCCAAGCACCAGACGGTGGCGCTGCCTCGGGACGGCCTGGACGACCAGGGCCTGACCAAGGACTTCGCCAACTCCCCGCTTCACCGCTTCAAGAAGCCGGGCTCCAAGAATTTCCAGAACATCTTCCCGCCATCCGCCACCCTCCACCTCTCCAACGTCCCGTAAGTACCAGGGCGGCGAGCTCGGGACCAATCGCTTCTGTTGCGGTCTCAGATATATCCTGAAGCGACGAAAGCTGTTGCTGCAGGTCCAGCTGCAAATGGCAAATGACCCTCAATCTCGCCACCGCTTGAGTACCAGACTGAAAAGACCTTTTTACCTCAGACATTTCGATTTGTCGTAGCGGGTAATGGTGCTCGGGTTCATCGAGTGTCCCATAGAGCCGGAATGCACAATAGCAGAACCCTGGGTTCACCTCAATAACATTTTTTTAATGTTATAAATTACACTTTTCCCCCCAACAACACGCCCAAACATCTGCTGTGAAGTACCAAAAGGTCACGATCTGAACGAGTCAGCTGGGTTAGTTCACACAATGCTGGTATCTGCAGATTGTTTTGCTTTTATTTGTCCAGATTTGGAGAGATGTAATTTCTCTATCTATTATCTATTACACAAATACAATGCAGCATCAGAAGCGTTGTCATCGTCGTGCTCTATAACCCACAGAACTCACCGTCAACAGTACTTGATGCTAAAGAATGCGTGTCTGCCCGACTGTGATCTGTGACCTTTGTCTCAACAGACAAGACGTGACGGAGGAGGACCTGCGGCTGCTCTTCTCAAACGCTGGAGGAACCGTGAAAGCGTTCAAGTTTTTCCAGTACGTAGACTTATCCCACTGCATGATACCGGACCTGACGACATGGTTCTGTTAATGATCCTTTGTAGGCTCCATCTTTGGAACAATTCCTGATCGCTCTACGTCGGCGTTACGTCAGTGTTGTACCCGAGCAAAGGATGGTTCCTGTCACAGGGGTGCACCGAGACCACGGTCTTCTTATATTTGATCAGTATCGAAATGAATAATACCATTCTGGTATTATTCATTTCATCAGATGTCCCTCACTTTCTAACAAATTCATTATACAACATGATGTTGTTGCTAACCTTTTTAACGTTCCACATTTAGTTTTCCTGATACAAACTGAGTGTAGTTATTCACAGTAGCGATGTTAACTCTCTGGGGTCGACGGACGCGCCGGCGCGTCCACGCAGTGTTTACTCGCTGTTTATATTATTATCTCCGCGATAATACGGCACAGAGATCTGGTTAAGATGTCTACAGAAGCGTATGCTCTCCACCTCCGTGTCTTAGCTCTCACGAGATCGTACATGACTCATACAGCGCGCCGGGAGCTTGGACGTGTCATGTGATTCGTGGGTGTCGAGCTCCGCCTCTCAGCGTCATTTGTGGATTCATGTGTCAGGTCAACATTTTTGTATGAAACTAACCAATGGACACTCGGTAAATCACTAAGGACCTACCCACCACCTTACGCTACAGAAACACTGCAGTTTTCATTCAGTCTGCATGAGAACTCAGAGAGAAGAGAGGAAGTACGAAGAGGAAGTTTACAGTTAGCGACGTACTTTCAGCGATATAGTAAATATTTTGTTTGAAAACAAAAAACGGTTGTAATGTTCAGGTTTCATTTGACACATCCCATGAAGCTTGATCTGTAGTATGAAGTAATGACTCAGTCCCATTTGATCTCAGTCCCTCTAACAGCTGGTGGAAGTAGAGTGACAGACATCACTTCTACTCAAAAAACTATATTACAAAATTTGGTTCTTGACATTTATTATACATTTATCTACTATTTTATCCATATATTCCACCACTTTTGTGAACCTAAGACTTTAGTAAACCAATTTCAAGCACCAAAACAGTTCGTCCACATGAGTAAAGGTATGTTTTCACAAGAGATTTGAAGAATAAAAAAAATCAGACTTCAATTTTTCTGCTTTATGGCCAAATTATCTCTGTACACAGTGTGTTAGGACAATTGGTGCCTCATATAGATAGCTGAGATTGTTCTGCAAATTATCATATACAACACATGGGTATGTCTCATATGCAAGTGCCTTTAATGGTGAATTTAAGAAAATATGTAAAAATCGGGAAAATGGCCTTAGACCCCAGAGGGTTAATTGTTTAACGGTCAGCGGTAGCGGTCAGTTAAATAGGTAAAAGAATTAAAAGCTGAGCAAAACTCAGGAAAATAGCGCCGGTCCACCTTAAAGCTCATTCCACCTTTTTAATGCGTCAGAGCCGGAGCTGTTGCTAGCTTTGGGGCTAACCTCCTTTGTTGCTAGCTTTGGGGTTAACCTCCTTCTCTGTTGCTAGCTTTGAGGTTAACCTCCTTCTCTGTTGCTAGCTTTGAGGTTAACCGCCTTCTCTGTTGCTAGCTGTGGGGCTAACCTCCTTCTCTGTTGCTAGCTGTGGGGCTAACCTCCTTCTCTGTTGCTAGCTGTGGGGCTAACCTCCTTCTCTGTTGCTAGCTGGGGCTAACCTCCTTCTCTGTTGCTAGCTTTGAGGTTAACCTCCTTCTCTGTTGCTAGCTTTGGGGCTAACCTCCTTTGTTGCTAGCTTTGGGGTTAACCTCCTTCTCTGTTGCTAGCTTTGAGGTTAACCTCCTTCTCTGTTGCTAGCTTTGAGGTTAACCGCCTTCTCTGTTGCTAGCTGTGGGGCTAACCTCCTTCTCTGTTGCTAGCTGTGGGGCTAACCTCCTTCTCGGTGAGGTTGTATTGGAGTAGTTTTCTGAGTACACGAGCACACCATCCGACCTGGTGCACCCCTAGTTTCATGTCGTACTTAACGCTGTGTTTTTCTTTTTTTTAGGGATCGTAAAATGGCTCTGCTCCAGATGTCGACAGTGGAGGAGGCCATCCAGGCCTTGATTGACCTTCACAACTACAACATGGGAGGCAACCAGCACCTGAGAGTCTCCTTCTCAAAGTCCACCATTTAAAGGAGAAGAAGGAAACAAACCGTGACCCACAGTCTGGGGGCTGGTGGTCAGAAACCTTACAGACTGTGTCTGTACACTGGTGGGGGGGGTGTCGGGGTCGGGTCGGACCTTATTGAGTGAATCAGTTCTGTTGTTGGGCTTTTGTTGATCCTGTCATTCCTTAAGAGAGAGACTGACATTGTTGACATCCTGTTTTTTTTCTTATTAAAGAAAACAATTGAGTATTTTGCAGATACTGGATCTTCCCAGCTGTTCTTAACTGTACCTCTGTATTTCTATGTCAGGCAAAACTATTGACTTGATTGATGCCCTCCCCCCCTCCCTCCGTATGATAGTTTGATGTAGATCAGTGTTTAACTCTTTATTTAGTTGAAAAGATACAGTACTTATGTGCCTTACTTGACAATATCAACTGTTTCTACAGCTGGACATGTTCGTTAATCACCCTCCTATGCTTTTGAGGCACATTGGTATTGGTATATATATTTTTGAGGGTTATTGAGAATGCAAGCTGTTTTGTCATCCCTCTAAACTTTGTTACACTGCTTTTTTCTTTTTTTAGCTTATTCCTTTTTTGGGTGGGTGGTTTTCAGATTCACAACAATTTCCCTTTTTTTTTAGTTAAGCAACAGAAGAGAATATTCTTGAGATTTACAGCGATCCCTCGACAGGCAGCTTCACGTTGAATTCCATTATTCCACGAGTACGTTCAGTGTAGGATCCTCCTCCCCGGCTTTAACTTCATTCATCACGACGTGGCTAAGTATTTCTTTATCCGTGTGTGTTTTTGTGTTTTTTTGGAAGCTTTCCATGCCCCCTCTACCCCCCAAGCTATTCCATAAGGTGTTTGTTGTCGTGGCGATGGTTCTCTGAAGCATGTTCTGACGGGGTCTCACTGCAGAAGGCTTTGCATGCTGCGGAAGCGGTGAGAAGACGAGTCCACTGTGATTTCTTTGTCATGTGACCGTTTACATGGAGAGGGCTACTCATTTGGACCAAAGTTTCTGTGCCTTTAGTGTTCCTTTAATTCATTTGAACTAGGAAAAATAAGTATTTGAACACACTGATGCCCAAAACTTTTAAGTGGTGAGTTAATTCCCAATTTTTTTAAACCACCCAACCCTTGGCTTGAGGTTATTGCTCAGAAATAAAAGTTACATCTATCTTATTATTTCTTTCTTCAAAGTCTGATTTTTATACAGCTCCAAATGTAAGGATTTGGTTTAGTTCTGAAAAAGGCACAATTAAAGGATGAATTGTTTTCTAACAAGGGGAGGTGCGCCTTGGTTTCCTGCTGTTTCTTTTTTCTTTCTACATTTGAGTTTTCTTCCTCTCACGGTCTCTTGTGTATTCTGCATTACGTCTGTAGCATGCTTAATAAAACTATTCTGTAGCTCCTCCTCCTCCTCCTCTGTCGCTCACGTCTCTGCTCTCTGAAGCCATCTTCAGTCCCAGGGTGGGAAAGGAGCCAAAGTTAATTTTGGAGCCACTCGGAAAAAAACCCTGCGCTCTAAAAAGCCAGATTGAGCCTCTGATCGCACTAATTCACAGGACAAGTAGAGTTTTGTTGCTGCGTTTCCCACCCTGCCAACTGACACGCTCTCTTCCTTTGATGTCTTGCTCTCCTCTCTTCTGGTAGTTTACTATTTTCTAATCAGCCTCCAAGGGCCTCCGCTCTCCCGACAATCTGTCTGATCTATCTACTTGCACTCACACTTTTTAATCAATTACATAAATGGTCACGTTTGTCACTTCTCTCTCGCATCTCTACCCCGCCGTCGAGCTACTGAGCATTCCTGGGTAAACATGGCTTTTTATACACTTGGATAATGTTCAGCCAATTAAATCCACGTGGCCCGGACACGGCTTTGTGTCTGAAGGGAAAAAAGTGGGCGATCTCAACCGCTCCTCAGTCTCCTATTCAAAAACCAGCAGGATTTCACAATCGTGGAAGTGCCCCAAAAAACCCATAGACGTCTGGCCAATGTAACAGCATAAATAAACATGTTTACAGCCTGGTTAAAAAGAAAGAAAAACCCTTTGTCTCTCCAGAAGGACATTTTTTGACATCTGATAAACATTCTTAAGTGATGCCATTCGAGTCAATATTGGTTGGTTCTGAAGACTACAGGTTTGAAAATGAATCGGGGGAAGGGGGGTGGCGTTAGAAAGAAGTAACCTCCATGAACGGAGATGCATATGGTTTGGTATTGGAAGCGTTGTGGTCTGTGAGCTACTGGCCGATCCCTCTGGAGCAGGTTTAGACTGAATGCAGGTGAAGGGTCATGCTGATGTTTTAGCTTGAAATGTGTGACTCATGACTTCATGCTGTGATGACGTGACAGCTTTTTAAATCGCTTTTTTCCAGCTCAAGGACATTTTTTATAAATCTAAATTAATAATGGGAAGAGTCATAGTTACCTGTTGGCTGCAGTTTGATAATGGAGGTCTATGGGGACGTTTTGCTGCAATGCCAGGTTACCAGGGTTTTTCAAGGACGTGGAATTAAAGAAATCTCCGGTTCTGCTGCATCTATTTTGCTCCTTTTTTTGTTTTTTAAACTGACTTGAGTAGGACGATATTATATGAGCACAATCCTGAATCGGAGAAAAGTTCTCTTTTCATGCAGCTTAAATGAGGCACTGCAGCCATCCTGTAGTATTACCCCTAAAGTAGAGCACGTAGCATCGGTATCCATAAATAAAATGTATTTGTTTTCCACGTCTGTCTCCTTGACGTCCCTTGTGTGCCTCTGATGGTGGGTGCACATTGGAGCTCGCTCCATGCGTGTTCCCGGTAGGCGTGTTCCTGGTCGGCGTGTTCCCGGTAGACGTGTTCCTGAGGCGTGTTCGTAGACGGTTCCCGGTAGGCGTGTTCCGGTGGCGTGTTCCTGGTAGGCGCGTTCCGGTAGACTTGTTCCGGTAGGCGTGTTCCCGGTAGGCGTGTTCCCGGTAGGCGTGTTCCTGGTCGGCGAAACATGCTAACTTCCACTAGTGAACTTGCTAGGAAGGATAGTAAGGAGGATACAACATGTTCTAAATAATTATTTAAAAGTAGCAAGAATACCAGCGAAAGTAGAAGTCTGGCTCCGCCCACACAGCCTGTGGGTCATGTGACCACTCATTTATTTTTGCTTTATCCAAACTTGTTCAGCTTCAGCCGTGTGGAGAACGCTGACTTACATCCTCACGTTGGGGAAAACCAGAAATACAGTACAACTGGACCGTCAACTGAATAACGTCCCAGCATCGTGGATTTGGTCTCCTGTGTTTCCAAAATAGTTTTTTAAATAATAGTAGTCACTATTTTTTTGGGCTTTGCAACAAGAGTTGTATCAACAGTAAGCCGATTCCACCGGAGTCCACACAAATGAGTCCGCTCCACGTTTCTTGATGTTGGCTTCCTCTGTGATGTAAGAGCTCCCAACAACAGAGTCCCCGCTGCTCCAGGGACGCACGGCTCGGCTTGGCTCGGCTCGGCTCGGCTCGGCTCGGCTCGAGGTGGCACGCCTCCGCCAGCCGGCCGCGTCCACGTCTGTCCAAAATGTCATCGCTGCGTCATTTTATCTTATTAGACATTTGTGGGAAATTCCCGTAATTAGCATACGGCTAAGCCCAATGAACAAGTGGATACATCCAATCTTCTGAACCCTCGTGTGTGTGAGGACATTATTGATGAGTACATATATACGTAGTATCATATATTTTTATTAAGAAAGAATTAAGGACAATGGATACAATAAGAAGCTCCTCCCCATCAGTCGGCAATAACTAATGAGTCTTCTTAAACTCACTTTAACTGCAGAATCTTACCTACCATCTATACCTGGGGGCCATTGAATAAAATATATTAATGTTGTCATTATTATGAAAGTATTGCAGCTGACGAGAGTACAGTGAGTAGCTTTATCTTCCCAGATGAAGACGTAGTCCCGCCTCGTGGTTACCGGTGAACGTGTTCCAGAGAAATGAAGCCAGTCGCTCAGCCGCGTGATGTGTTGACGCCTCGCAGCGCCGCAATAAATGAGTCAATAAATAATTAATACCAATGTAATCACAGTGTAATGAAAAATGACCTCCTCACCTTGTTAGCTACAGTATTGTACGGCAGAGTAGGTAAACCCAAATGGACTTGCTCGTGTATTAATATCCCATATACATTCATGTCCTGTGATCTCTTGTACTACATCAACAGTCCGGATGTACAAAAACACAAAAACACAAACCCAACCTGGACGAAAAAGCCGGGGCCACAGGCCGGGGCCTCTACCCGGGGCCACAGGCCAGGGCCTCTGGCCGGGGCCACAGGCCGGGGCCACAGGCCGGGGCCTCTGGCCGGGGCCACTGGCCGGGGCCACTGGCCGGGGCCTCTGGCCGGGGCCACAGGCCGGGGCCACTGGCCGGGGCCTCTACCTGGGGCCTCTACCCGGGGCCACCATTCAGAGACGCAGGGGCCCGCTGGACCGAACATAAAGACGTAACACCGTGTCTGATATTCATGTGTTGTCACGACAGTTCTTCTGCCTCTGCCCTTTGCCCTCTGCCCTTTGCCCTCTGCCCTCTGCCCTCTGCCCTTTGCCCTCTGCCCTTTGCCCTTATATATTCTCTTCATCACAAACAGTCAAACCAGCACTGTTATTTGTGCTCGTACTAGTGAGTATGTAGTAAGTATAAGCACATTTCAATTATAAATGATATGAACCAACTCAAACCCTTAAAATCTAATTTGGCTTCATATTTCATCCGCGCTGTGTGCTCTCCTTTCCTTTCCTCTTCTCTCCTCTCCTTTCCTCTCCTCTCCTCTCATCTCCTTTCCTTTCCTCTCCTCTCCTCTCCTCTCCTCTCCTCTCCTCTCCTCTCCTTTCTTTTCCTTTCCTCTTCTCTCCTCTCCTCTCCTCTCCTCTCCTCTCCTCCTCACCTCTCCTCTCCTCTCCTCTCCTTTCCTCTCCTCTCCTCCTCTCATCTCCTCTCCTTTCCTCTCCTCCTCCTTTCCTCTCCTCTCCTCTCTCCTCCTCTCCTTTCCTCTCCTCTCCTCTCCTTTCCTCTCCTCCTCCTTTCCTCTCCTCTCCTCTCTCCTCCTCTCCTTTCCTCCTCCTCTCCTCTCCTCTCCTTTCCTTTCCTCCTTTCCTCTCCTCTCCTCTCTCCCTCTCTCCTCTCCTCTCCTCCTCTCTCCTCCTCTCCTCTCCTCTCCTCTCCTCTCCTCTCTCCTCCTCTCCTCTCCTCTCCTCTCCTCTCCTCCTCTCCTCTCCTCCTCTCCTCTCCTCCTCTCCTCTCCTCTCCTCTCCTCTCCTCCTCTCCTCTCCTCTCCTCTCCTCGGAGGACAGACCAAGCTGCCGACACTCGAGGTCATCGATCATCGTCTGTACGATATCGTGAACTGGCGGTAAAGAGCTGCAGAACAGAGCGTCAGTCGTTTTCAATAATCTGTCATAACACTGTGCATACATCAGCAAATACGATCTGAGTTTTCATAAAGTGTCTGAGTAAAATCGCTGCAGTGAACACAACTTTATTGATTAATTTATGGTTTATTCCATAGAGACAGATCCAGCATACGGTACACATAAACTGTAAACAGATACCTGATGCATCACAACTCACTGGAGCAGAGCAGTAACCATGGTGACCGTCACTCACCTTCTCCAGCCACCTCACCTTCATCTTCATCACCTGCTCAGAGGGATTGTGGAAATAAAGCCAGTGACAGCTCTCGTACCATCACTCCATATCCTCAGCATCAGTCCTGATCATAATGTCAGAGGAAAACAGAAGTAAATAAATTAATCAATTAAATCAATCAATCACACTTCCTTTAAAAAAAATCTATTTCATAAAAGGAAATCTATCCAGTAGGTTACCTTCAGATCCAAAAGGAGTCCGGTTTGCCTCCACATCACTGGTTTGAAGTTTGATGACCGTGTGCATTCCTTAAAGTACCACAGTGACTGTGATGTGTGACAGTGAGAACAATACAGATCGGCCCCCGGGGGCCTGAACCCCTGATGATCCCGGTCAACCAGCGAGGTTCTATCTGTTCCTCGCTCTAAACGACTGAAGATGATGAAGTTGCTGCCGACGCGTTGGTATAAGCAAGGCGTTGCTCCATCAGGGACCGGGGCCCCGTCGGCGTGACTTTGTGATGATGGACGTCCTGTCGGCCGTCGTCTGATGAAGATGACGCTCCCCACTCGGGGCCCCGGGACCGGGGGCAGATGACCTGATCCATCATCACGCGGACACGCCGCTGCTCACTACCTATGCGAAGGGGCTTTTACTTCTTTTTTTTTTTTTTTGCCGAGCTTTTCAATGGAAGTGCTCGCGTCCCGGGTCCCCGCTCTCCAAACAGAGATGACATGATGTATCAGGCCAGAAGGCCAGAGCCGATCAATAGGCGGTCTGGTACGCTGTGATCCCGCTCTCCATCACTCCGCTCATGGACGCCGGAGCCAGGGCTTCTCCCTCATGGTCTGACTCCCTCATGGGTTCTCTTCTCGAGCGCGCTCACTATTAAAATATTTTTGTCTATCACTCACTTTAAAGTGATGAATTGCTTTTGTGCAACAAGGTATTTGGGGATAAAAAAAAATGCCTCCAATTCCTCTACAGTACCATTTAAATTGTCTCTATGACAATACAACCAAGCAATTTATCTGTCTGTATTCAATGGCTTGACACATACATGTGGTATTCCTGACAGTGGGCTACCATTGTAATCACTGCACTTAGAGGGTCACTTCTGAGAAACTAGCAAGAGTCTGCTGGAAGCCCAGCGTTGTCAACTCTGTTCCAGTGAAAGTATCTCGCAGCACTAACTGAAAGGTCTCGAAAGGTCGGCAACGCCGACAGCAAGACTTCAGGACTTCAGGACTCCAAAGCCACGCCCCCAAAATCATCACACTGATCGTAAACAACCAATATGGCTATTGTTAGCACTCACAGCTGTCAAGCTAGCAGCTGATGGAAGATTCAGCCCGGCTGCAGCCACCGATTTCTTTTGTTTTTATTATTTTATCAGAGTATTTGATTGATTGCTTGCTTTCAGTACGCAAAGGAACTTCAACAAATGTAAGAAACAAATGCTTCAAAAATACATTCCCTACTTTTGCTTTTTTTTAAGTTCCCAAACATTTCCAAGCTGCTCTGCCACACAGACCCTGAACCAGGCCGGCGTGACACGAGTCAGAAGGGCTAAATAAAGAATCTAATCCTCCAGTCCCACCACTTGTCAGATTGCTCTATCCCCTTCATACTGGGGTTTACTTAAGTATTCCCATTAATACTTTATAATTCTTCATATTTCTACTCCACTTATTTCAAAAAGGAAACATTTGACCCCACTGCATTTATTTAACAGCTGTGGCGACTTGTTACTTTTGCAATTAAAATGTTTTCTTAAAAACAAACAAAAAAAAAACATGATACATTTATACAAAATCATTTTTAATAACGAAACCAGTGGTTCCACATCTTTAGGTTTGTGGACTCTTACAACAAAAACAAAGTCTTAATTCAAGCCCTTTGGTGCCTTGGAGTTGTCAGCACTTTCATTAAAGAGACATCGGCCCTCTGAACTTCTCACATGGGTCCCTTTAAGTGTTCGAGGCCAAAAGAGTTATTTCACAAAAAACAAGCAACGATTAGAGAAAGGAAAAGTGTGACGTGCATTCGACAGTCATAAGTAGCAAGTGCTTGCAAATAACCTTTGTGTGTTAAATTTGAATATGAATAATCCCAGCTTTGTACTTGGAATGTAGGGGTCATTAATCACCTGGAGAAGAGGAAGAGGATCCTCACCTCTCTCGAGGAAGAAGGAGAGGGAGTCTCACTCCCGCAGGATCAAGAACATCTTCAACATAAGAGGGACTGGGTCGGTCCGACTCCCCTTCCATCCTGCCCCTCAAACAGTAGAGCGGGGAGGAGGAAGGCAGTGATGGCCACAAGAGCACCTCTGAACTCTCTTCTTTTCAGTCGCAGTATTCCATCTGCTGAGGCTCTACGAGTGCGGTAATAAACCAGGTAAATATCTGGTGATGCTGGGAAACAGGAGGACTGATTCTCAGACAGTAATCATGGATTAAAGACTAGCTGCACACTGAAACTGTGTTTTCTTTTAAAGCTATAAACAAAATGACGTGACAATACTTTGATGAGAAACCTCAGTGCTGGTGTTAATGTTCATATTTCTTATCAAATGTATAATAAGTCTGCATTTCATGGTTGAAAATGGCTCAAAACGCCGTCCATTGTTTTAAACCTGTGTTAATAACCAGACCTTCAGGCCTTCTTAAGAAACACGGCCGTAAATGAGCTTTCTTCACCAGGGTGGAGACGTGTGAGGACCACGTCAGGTTGTTTGTGATGCTGATTCCCAGGAACCTAATACTGTTTACTTGCTCCACCTCAGCTCCACTGACGTAGACGGGGGTGTGCTTTTTCGCCTCCTTATTTTCTCAAATCAACAACCATCTCCTTTCACTGACGTTGAGCGGCAGGTTGTTCTCCGAGCTCCACTCTGAAGGTTGTTGACGTCCTCTCTATATGAAGTCGCATCGTTGTTTGTGATCCGGCCGCTGACGGAGGTGTCATCTGCAAACTTCACAACAGACTTCTCTTCATGTCTGATCAACATTAAATCCATCAAATTTAGTGCCTTATTATTATTTTGTTTACCAGATTCTCTGATAAAGACCTGTCAATCACAGTAGCCCCGCCCTAAAGCATCCCCTGCTTTATGGTCTGTTTGACTCTAAATGGACCATAACTTACTAAATGAACATCATGCTGTATTGAAGAAGACTTGAAACTAGAGATTGAGACATAAACTCATGTTTACAATGTTTACTGAGGGAATAAATCAAGAGAGAAGTAGAGTCATTTTCTATAGACTTCTATACAACCAGAGGAGTCGCCCCCTGGTGGTCAGGAGAGAGAATGCAGGTTGTATGACACTTCAGCATTGGCTTCACTCGGCAGAACCGGAGGTTGCCGCGATATATTGTATGGAATAAATAATAAAACTTCATAAAAAACGTACGTCAAGTTCCGGGCCTGACTTTATCTAACCTTATTACTATGAAGCTGCAAACATTACTGAAATATTCCATGTCACACCTCAATAAGTGTGATGTTCAGAACCATGGACAGCATCGTTTCACTTCGGTTCAGCCTTCCTCGTTTTTCGTAGTTGTGTGGAGAAGGTTTGGCCCTAATTCAATTTTTTTCCATTCTGGCAATCTAAAGAATGGAAACGACGAAGTAGTTAAAGTTGAAGTGAAGTTTTGGTCAACGAGAGAGAGAGAGCGAGGGAGGGAGGCAGTGAGGGAGGGAGTGGATGAAATAGGCTGCATGTCGAGGACACTCAGTTGTCAGCACTACTGGCTTCACCACCGCTGTGAAAGAGATGTAGTATTTGATTTTGGAACAGTAGTCCTGTGTTGATGTTTTTAGCCTTTCTGAGGCTCTTCATGGTCAAATCAATGAATTTCATTAAACCCACCACCGGACCAATTTTAGGTGGTGACCTGGCAATCTGCCTCTATTTCATACTATGACCGTGACGCACAAAACACACATGGAACGGGTACGGGAGGGAATGTTTTCCTGCATCTAGGCAAAACGCAACTACATTTGTTGAAACAAGCAGAGCAGCACAATAACCTCAGGTCTTACTGTATGAAAAGATTTGCCTCGGCCTACTGAGCATGAAGCACATGTCTAACGGGAGAGGGTGTCCTTCAGTCCTCCTGTTTACGCCATCAGGGTCTCAAGTGCTCAGAGTTCCGTAAAAGCCTTCACCTTGAAGAATATCTCAGGCCATTGTGAGTGGCTTTTAACCACACAGTCCTCTTTTAGTCATTCTCTGTCTGTCATGCAGCTCATGCCTAGTTGGGTGCTCAGGCTATTCAGGCCTGCAGTGGGGTGTCACGACGCTGCAAAGGGCATCGTAGAGGGGGCTTGGGTATCCAAAGACTGTGCTCTGAGTAGACGTACAAGTTGTTTTGAGTACAAAAGAAAAAAAGTACTTGAGTAAATGGAAAATAAGCAGCTGTATTAATAAAAAAGCTAAATGAAAAGACGGAAATGAACGTTGGGTGACAGGCGGTTGCCCCTTCCTTTTCTCGCTCCTGATTTTATTTTTTATTTCTTTTAGTTTTCTTTCTCGGGGGATTGAGCAACAGAGGTTTACTTTTTTGCCAAAATCAAGAGAAGTGAAAATAAACCATATATTAGTAGATTGTAATTCAATATTCTATTAATGATGATAGGGTAATAACTTTCCATAGAAAACAGAAGAAACTCAGCCACACTGCCTGCATATGAAGCGAGTGGCGGCGGCCTTTAATGAACTGCTGCAAGGGACCTGTCAGTCACAGAATAACACAGTTATTGACACAGTCGGATTCAACTGCCGAGGCAGTAAACCGTCTCCTGGGCAAGTCAAGCGGCAAAAACAAATGGTCTCTCATAAACCTGTAAGTCCCAGACACTTTGTGCCTTCTTGTTGCTCCTGTGACAGCCCCGTTACTGTGCGTGACTCACACTGACCACACCAACATGACACCCGCGGGTCAGCGGCACCACACCGGTGCAGTCACGGCAAAGATATGGACGTTTGGGGAGTTTACTGCAGCGGACAACAACTGCAACAGACAGTGGAGTTCTGCTGCAAAAATAAATGAAATTATAATTCCCAAAAGCGAGTGACGAGGAGGCCCACTGTCGGCATCACAACGAGTCGAGTGGGAAATTATGGGATGTATTTATCTGTTTTCCTGCACGGGAGTGGCACCCAACAACGCTGGTGCACCGGAGCCTTCCTAAGAAGCTTGATAAGGAAACAGTAAAGCAAACGGTTAAAATAAAGTGATGAGAGTGGCTAATAAACACTGTGTCATCTGGTCTGTGTTCCTCAGAGTGCTCCATGTGTATCTGCTCCCTCGAGGCCTTTCTCAAAGCAGATGCAGAATTCCACCCAATTGTGACGCGTCTGAATGCGGTCGGTACATTTGGCCTCGCGGGGCTTCGTGCTACAGTATGTTGAGGGGATGTTAGTTTCCTCCCACTAGCGCTTTTATTTCCACTCTCATAAAAAAGGGAGACATGTCTGCCGCTTGCCTCGGAGAAGGAATCAGACCTGCCGACAGTTTCCTGTCAGCGCGCGGCGTTCTGAAATATTAAAAGCAAACGCCGAAAAAGCAGGAGAATGTTTCCCCTCTTTGGAAGCTCCTCGTGTTAACATGTAGATATGTCTCTGCTCCCCAATCATACAACAGGCAAGAAGCTCCTCGTGTTAACATGTAGATATGTCTCTGCTCCCCAAACATACAACAGGCAAGAAGCTCCTCGGGGCAAAAGTGGGTGTTGAAGGCACTAACAATGGATGCCTTTTTTCCTTCCTGATACTCAGCATGTTTGATGTCAGAAACCTAATTTATCCACTTCATATCTCATACTAATACAGTTCATTCACTTTGGTACAATAACATCGTTCAATTCCTTTTAAAAAATGATGTGAAACAACAGACAAAAGAAGGCTTTTTAGGGGTGGAAGGAGAGGGAGTGCAATTATTATTTGCACATTGTTTGTTGATGCCAGAAGAGAGCATAAATGAATATGCCCTCAAAATGAGCATAGACCACAGATTTATTCAAGTAGACGTCCACTTCGAAATGTATTTTCAAGCTGCAAATTCTCACTGCAAAATCATTTGAGTCAGATCAGAGTGAGACATGGAGGTGTGTGTGGTGTTCATATGAAACGCAGCGCTGTCTTGTGCCTCAAGTCAGTGTTGACCATTTTGTTCTCTAACCAAGACCACCGTCTTAACTCAGTACTGAGAGCGCCTAGACGTAGCATACAGATCAATTATGTATTTACCATGAGTAGATGTTTTAAGAATAACAAGAAAAGAACATTGTCATACAGCATTTGGCTGTTTTAATCAGTACGAACATGCTACAACTTTGCAGATACATTCAATAAAAACAGTTAGTTATGATGTTATTGCTCTGTTCTCATCAGAATGCCTCGGTGACGTCCAACTGGTGAAGATCAGTTTGTACTCGCCGTAGTGAAGCCGGCGCGAGGCCCCAGGAAGACGTAACCACGTCCGTCGTGCACCTCGGAATTTCTGTAACTTGGCGCCGCCATGCTGGTGATCACGTGAACAGTTTACTGATGAAGGCTCTATTTACATGTGGAGGGATTAAACAAAGGCCAAAGGAGGTTAAATATCTATCTTTGAGTAAATATTTTGCTGCCGGATCAAATAGTTTACAGGATATTAAACCTTTGTTTCTACATTACACATGAAATACTTGTACAAAGTGTCACGGTTTGGGGTTTTAGGTGTGGACTTCCTGTCTTATTTTGAAAAGTTCCCTGCCTTGTGTTTCCCCGGGTCCCTTCACTTCCTGTCCTTGTGATTGTCTAATTGAATCCTCCTGTGTCTGATCACCTGCACCTCCCCTGTGTATTTAAACCCTGTTTGTCTTGTCCCTCCTCGTCCGTTCGTCTGGTTTTCTGGATCCTGTTCCCTGTGTCGATGTTGCCTGTTTTTTGTGAGTAATTAAAGCCATATTTTGCTGTAAACCACCGTGTCCTGATGAGTGTGCGTTTGGGTCCTGCCTTCGCCTTTACTCCGGCCATGACACAAAGGCAATAAAGTAGTTTATGAATATGATGTATGAGTTTACATATGATTCCAATCCCTCCTCAGCATTGTGTATGTTGGTTTATGGCTTTTTGCCAGTCTGATATGGGCTCCACTCTTTCTGATTCCTCACAGTTCATTTGGTTTGGACGGCCTCAGGCTTCTGGGTGGATAATGCAGCGAGCAGCACATACAGTATCAACTCCTCGTGCTGCGTATGAACAGAGCCCAGAGAACCCGGGCTGAAGCTACAACACACTGGAGGGATTAGAGGTCACGTCGGGCCTGGGAACTCCTCAGGGTTCCCCAGAAGGAGCTGGAGAGCCTTGCTATAGCATTCTGTAGTTATAGTATGTCAGTGAAGTCCTAAAAAGCCACAGTATGGTACCACAGTTAATGTCAAAAAAGTCATAATAAAGCCATTGAATCATAAGTGTGAAATAAAGTAATATGAAAGCCATAGTTTATAATGTCAAACAATTCATAAAGAAGTCATAATATAGTATGTTTACAGTGTTTCATTAAGACCAGCATCAATGTCGATATCCGGATCTCATATTTTAATAAATATAGTGATATAGTCCGGCAATAAAACCATTTTTCACACTATGTTGCTTAAACTGTGTGATAAATCCACGGTTCACGTGACTCCCCACTCTTTTTCTACATCTGAAATGCTCACACACACACACACACACACACACACACACCAGTGCAGGAATCAGGACACCGTAGATATCGTAGCAACTCCTACAGCTATGAAACCGCAGTTACGGACAAATCGGTTAACGCCAACATCCCTAATTGCAATATCAATAGTTTATATAACAAAAGATTGATCCTTGCCTTTTGCGTATCGATAGAATATTGTAACGCAAAATATCGCGTTACTATGCTGTATTGATTTCCCCCACCCTGAAGTATAGCATGCCATAGGCTTCATGACAAAAAGTCACAACAAAGCCAGAGTATAGCATGTCATAAAAGTAATAGTATTTCAAAGAAGTCGTAGTATCTGTGACCAGCTTTGGGTAAATTCCCCTCTACTCTGTTAGTGAGGAGCAGAGGGACAGAGTGGAATAACCAAGAATAATAACCCTGTACCATAAAGCATTGTTTGTTGATAGTCTGAACAGTGTGATCCGTCTTCAGTGTCCCTGTTTACTCAATCCACCGTCTGGAGTTCTTTACTGCATTGCAGGTAGAATCATGTTCTCCATCAATAGGAACCAATCTTTAAAGGTGGTCCTCATTCTGCCAGTCAGACCTAAACGAGACTGATGGAAGAGGAAGTCAAACAGGTTATGAAATAGACAGAGCATAGTAGGTCGAAAAGTTACAAAAGTCACAGTACAGTATGTCAAAAAAATGATAAACACCAGCGTATAGTATAGTGAAAAAACAGCCAGAGCATACTGTGTCATAAATGTTACGAAATAGCCATGGTACAGATATCGTGAAAATTCATAGTGTCAAAAAAGCCATACTAGTATGGCTAGTACTTAAAAAAACATAAGGAAGTCAATGCATACCAACCAGCCATACCTGCCCTCCCCCCACCCATAGACGCAGAGCGAGTGCAGGGGCAGAGGGGTTGAAGCGTCTCTCTCTCTCTCTCTGTGCTGTGTATGTATTGATAAATCTATGCCCTCCCCCCCCCCATTAATAATGAACAATCACCCCCTGTGTGCGTGCCGTAGTATCGGGTGTGCATGTCTTTATGCCAACAGGATACAACACTGACTCGTCACTTCCTGCCACGACCTCTGTGTCTGTGGAGATCATGACCGGGGCTACATGACTACGTGACACACACACACACACACACACACACACACACACACACACACACACACACACACACACACACACACACACACACACACACACACACACACACACACACACACACACACACACACACACACACAGACACACAGACACAGACACACAGCTGTATCCATCACGCAGCACTCTTAATGTTCAGATATGTCAAACCCCCTCTTTAACCCCGAGGCTGTATGACATCTAATTCAGTCTTACACGGGCCGGATAATGACAGTATTGATTTGGCCTTTGTTCTCCTCTTCTCTTTCCCTTTCTTTCCGTCTGTGTCTTGAGCAAAAAGACGTGACCGTGTCCTCTTAATGCATGGCCTGCTTCGCTGGCCCTCAAAGCCCCCCCTCCTCTTCACCGAACCCCCTCCCTGTAGGACCGGCGCCAGTCTGCCACCACTTTTCACCAGTGGCTGTCACCACATATGGGCTGGAGGAGACACTGTGTGTGTGTGTGTGTGTGTGTGTGTGTGTGTGAGAGAGAGTGAGAGACCACAGTGCAACTGTTTCTTACTTCTAGTGCACTGGTACCCAAAGTGTGTGTACTTCCATTGCTATAAATGGGGTAGAAAAAGTACCACCGCAAACCCCACAAAAAGACCTCTCTAAAAAAGGTAAAAACCCAAACTGAACATTAATGAACGCAGGATTTATTGCCACGTAAAACTGTTAGCCTATGGGGAGAGCGATGGCGCCCAGCTTGAAAACGCTGCTCTTTGTCTCCAAGTGTCGGCACCGCCCGAGCTCACAGTGAGCGAAGAGCAGATTATTATCACAAATCACCTGAAGGCAGCTTCAGATGCATTAACTTCAGCTCGCTGTACCTAACAAACTGGCAACTAAGTGTGGAGAGATGATTAAGGAGCACTGTGGCATGATATAAATGACTAAGCTAAGCTCATGTTTAACCTCGCTAGGCTGGAGGCTAGCATGAAGCTAAAGCTAAATTGAGTGTTACGATGTGAAGACACTGAATAGATACATACAGCAAATAATTCAGATCAAGATTCTCCTCATCTCTCTCTCTGGTTTATGATGTTATTGCTTTTATTGTTTCTGTTTTAACATGTAAAGTGCCTTTGAGTACCTTTTTAAAGCGCTATACAAAACAATAATGAGTAATAGCAGTGCAGTAGTTATCAGACGTGAAGACTTTACCTGTACAGCGTCACTACAGGTGATATTTTGCTGATGCCCTTCATTGACAATCAGATTAGCTTTATTTTGAGGCCTGAGGCTACCATTGATGGTGCTGACTGTTTTTACCTCTTCACGTAGTGTCATCTGTTGAATTCACATTGCAAAAAAACTAACAATCCTAAGACTTCTGAGTAACACACCATTTGTCATGTAACTCATTAGAAGCAGTGTTTTCCAGATTAAATCAGCTCCTCCTCCTCTTCCTCTTCCTCTTCCTCAGCCACAGTGTTTTCAGCTTCTAGTCTGCTACATCTTTTAGAAGTAGAAGAAGAATGAATACCGTTTGTGGGCTCTACGCATGAGGACTGATAACCAACGTAGTCCCAAAGGTTTGCCTCAACGTATCATTACACAGGTGCATCTTAGCCGTCTGCCTTGTAATGTAGCTGGGTAACAAAAGATCAAGTCAGCTGCTCTGACCAGTGCAAAGCCACACTCAATTTAACAACAGATCCTGAAGTTTAACTATAATTTAAGTAGTTTTAATGGCTGTTCAAACAATCAAGGGTCTGACAGCTTCATTTGGTGTCCCTCACATGTGGACTGGAATATGGATGGTTACCAGAGGACCCATCCCCCCAGGATTCTCTGACTGGATTCACAAATCCACAGTCTTTAACTACCCCCACCGTTCCACCCTTCATAATAAAAGCCCCGGTCACGTCCACTGGATCGCTGCTTACCAGAGGGAACTCAAAGGGCGTTTGGAACCTTCACCGAGAAGCAACTAAAATAGCTTTCATATTGTGAAATCTAAGCACTCTCCACACTACACTGGTCCTGAATGATATGGAGCCCTCGACCGGGTTCCCTCCAGATCAGATGTCGCCGTGTTCAGAGCCAGCTGTATGAATATTGTATGGAACGTCCTCCTATCGCTGACCGCACACCTCGAACACCACCAGGCCGGATGGATTTTCTGCTCCGGCCGCCGTTGATTGGGAACCACTCACTGTCCAAAACAAAATTGTTACGCTACGACAGATAAAACGGAGAACCTTTATAGATTTTGATCTACCGAGAACCGCAGGACAAGGGTTCGATTTTTTTTTTACCACAACAGAAGAACAATGAGCGTGAAGTGAAAGAGAATTTACATTTATTAGAGATGGCCGTGTTTCTATTTGCATGACAAATAGAATATCTGCTGGCGCAGAGGCCAGATCGGTGATTAAGTCAGAGCCCACCACACTCACAGCCAAGGAGCAAGTCAAACCTGCAGCTGATTGCTCGCTTTTATGTCCCCATTGATCTCGATTATCAAATCAACAGAATAAGATGTCCACTAGACATAACATCAGTGCAGTTCCATCTTTACATGCCACATTACTAATAGGATTTGTCACAGATGGGAAAATATAATGGTCTTTTTTTTCCCCACTTTCTGGCACCATTAAGCTGCCAATGCTATTTTTTTGTGCGAGACACCCCACCTTCTGAGGTAAAATTTTTATTACATGGTAATTTAAGACATGGTTCGTTCATCTCAAGTGTCGCCGCTGGACATACAAATCAAAAAGAGGCCCGCTGATATTTTCATTCCTCATCTTCCAAAGCCCACACATTATCCTTTTTTATAATCTGTATTTTATTTGCATTTTTTGCCCCCGAGGTGAGGAGAGGAATCCGGCAATAGCCATGAAAAAACCCACGGCTGCCGGCTTTTATGTGCCTTGCTTCACTGAGGACCTGGAAGATTTATCACTTTCTCTGTCACCGTGCCTTTTATGACTTACATTGATCATCAAGGTGTACGACCATCATCGTACAGAGTACATTATCGTCAAGGCATTTTTCACCCCCCCCCCCCCCTCCCTCTTCCCCCACTGCCACGGGGCATGGCTAGAGACAGAGAGATATGCGATTCACATCTCCTTCTCTGTCTGCATCCCGCAGATCCACACTGACAACAATCTAATAAAGAAGTGCAGGAGTCAGGAGTCATGTGGGCAGATTGCTTAGCCAGGCATTCAGGTGGGTTTTGTTCGGAGTGGCTCGTTGACTGTTTTAGTGACTTAGTGACTGTGTCTACTTTCCAAACTTGTTTTCTTCAGACCCAACCGAAGCGGACTTGAGTCACATCCCTCTAGAACATTCATCGGACGTGACCCAGCCACCTCTGGAGACACTAAAAGCTCCCACAGTAAAACTCCTGGAGTTCCCAGGAGTTTTTTTTTTTTTTTACCATAGTTCACAGTGTAGATAGGGAGTAGATCAGCAATAATGGAGCAACAATCCAAATCTAAATACCAACTGTGCAACCTAGTTGAGTGACTGATTTCTTGACCTCCCCCCTCCCCCCTAACAGCTGGTTGTATATGGGTGGAGATGGTAACCTCTGTCTCCAAAGAGAAACCCTGACACTTATTTTTGGACTACATTTGTTTGGATGCTACTGATGAATTACTTCTGTTGCACTGGACAGCAATCCAGCTTCTCTCTCAGCCTGACCTTAGCGCTGGACGTCTTCATCTCGTTTATATTTTATATTTTGTTCAACAGATTTGAGCCGCTCCCTTTTGATTTGAAGCGATCGATCGGTCACCTCTAAAGTTGTGTGCTGGCTCCGTCCCGCAGCCTGCACTTGAGTGACGGGGCACAACACAGTAGACTGTCCATCACGGAGTCGCCTGTGTTGCCCGATGGGATGGAAACAGATATCCTGCTCCCCGGCTGTCAGTGAGGAGGTGTTTGCAGGCCAGCCGCCTGCGTGCACGGGGCTGCCGGGGGTTCTCACAGAGTGCCCCGCTGGAAATGAAACCGCACAGTGATTGTTAATAATGTGGTCCCTGTCAACCTCGCTGCCTCACCTTCTGCCTCCGCCAGTCCTGCTCCATGTCCACCTCCTAACTCAGCAGTGCTCGCGCTGCTGAATGCCAGATCCCTGGCAAGTAAATCTGTCATATTATCAAATCAGTTTGCTTATGTGTCCTGAGACTTGATTGAGTCCAGGTGACTGTGTGGCATTAAATGAAACATGGCAAAGCCCCTTTACTTTGTGTTTTAATCTACAGACCCCCCCCAAAAGTCTAACCTCTTCTTTTCCCTTCCTCTTTCCTCGTTCTTTTAGCTTTTATTATGTTCCTTGCTTTGATAGACTCTGTGTCCAACCACTTCTGTAGCTTTCTGTAACAAACAATCAGGACCAGCATCACCCACTAACTCCCTGTGTGGAGGGTTCAAGCTCCTCTCCGCCTCTCCTTTGTCATTCTTCGCAGGACTATTTCTGAGTGCCACACAATGAATGTCTTCCCTGAGACATGGTCTGATGGTCTGTCATCACCTCTTCAATAGGTAATTCTCCATTGGATTTTGGATTATTGCAGAAAATTTGCTTTGTGGCAAACAAACGTTTATGATAATCACAGGTTTTGTTCAGCAGGATAATATTTACCAATGACCACCACCGTGAGGCGAAAAGGGACGACACCACGGTCACATGAGCCAGATTCTACACAACGAGGCGGTGAAGGCGAGACTGGTGATGAGTTTAAGTATTCTCATGTAGCCACCGGTTAACAACCACCTTTTTCATCTGCATAGAACTTCAGAATTCAGGAGATGTGTATTTACTGACGTATTTTATATATAAACTTGTGTTCCAGGCCGTACTTAAGGCATCTAGCCAAAAACCCATTCAAAAAATCCATTGACTTTATCAGGGTCTGGCATTTATGTGTTTAGGGGAAAGTCGTTTTTTTTATGAAATGAAATAAAGACACAAAGTGTTACTGCTGGTTTGAGACTGGGCCTTTATTTGAAAACCAGCTTTTATTCGACAACTTTTTTCAGAAGTGTCTTAGACTCAGCACTCCTGCTTTCTCATTAAGGCTCATTGGGTTTACTCGTCCACCGCAGTTACTACCCAATCCCTCGCTCACCCACCCTTTCATCAGCCCCCACGTGCTTGTGCCTGATGTGGGTGTGCGTGTGCGTGTGCGTGTGTGTGTGCATTCGAGGTTGCCGGGCAGCGGAAGGAGAGGTCACAGTGGTAATGGGAAGCTCTGGGAGAGACTGGCAGGAGTGTGCATGTGTACATAATCTATTAATTAAAGGCGAGGCAGCAAAACGAATGGGGACTCTTTTCCTGTGTGATATCTCCATCAACCCCACCTCACACCCCCTCCCCCGCCGCCCCTCCTCCCCACCCAGCCACCCACCCTCTCCAGGTAGGCAGGGAAAACACACAGCGAGACATTTATTGAGAGATTAAAACCAAATCTCCCAGATTGCCGTATAAAAAAGGTAATTTACAATATTAAACTGACTTTTATCTATATGCAAATGACTCCCCCTCCCACAACCTATTTGAATAATTTATGTGACGTTTTTTTGGGGGAAGTGAGGTAAGTGTCTTTTCCCCTCCGTCTAAAATAACCCAGTTATGCCATAAAGGAGACTATTAACTTCATCCTGCTTTTTTACTTCATCTTCCATTTCAGTTTTTCCTTTTCTTCCCAGAGTTTATTTCTTTCAATCACACCAATAGCTTTCCCTTCAGGTAGTGCAGTGAGGGGAGCTAACACTCACAGTTTATTGTCTTCACTCTGTGGGCGTCTCCCTGCTTCTTTCTTTTACGTTTTTTCCATCAAGTGCACTTTCCTCCTGGCTCCTGGTGAATGTCTTACATTGAGAACCCCTGTTTGCTGCTGTTTCTTGCCTCTCATCGGCTACGACGAGCATCTCCAGCACCTGAGCTGCTAAATCAGCTACTGCGGCTACTGAAGGGTCTCAAGACATCCTGGGGAACCTGGAAAATCAGTATAGAACACTGTTCAAAACGTTTACAACTGTGTGTTGGCGTCGTCCCAGTATACAGTTGATGGACCCCTGTCAGCCAATCAGAAACAGATCATATTGGTGGTTTAAAAGAGGGTTTTGGGTCCTGCTGAAAATCAGAACATGTTAAAGTCCCTTATTAAATCTTCAGTCACTAGCTTTTACTCTAAAGAAAATGAAGTTGCTTGGCTCTCCTTGTTCTTGTGACTAAATCTCTCCCGTGCAGCCTCTCTACACTGGGTGTGTCGGCAAATCTGCACGTCAGCAGCACAGTGGCAGCAGCTGCAGTCCTCTGTCACTGTCTCCACTGAATGCCTCAGTGCTGCTGCGCGCTCAGCATTGGCACAGCCAGAGCTTTTTCATGGAGGCCAGCGCTCACTTTGGGACGGCATGGACATCGCTATGTTGTCCAGGTTACAGGATGGTGTTTGCTCGTGGACAACTTTGGTGGAGCAATATTTTTCGTTGTGTTCAACTGCTTCTCCGTCAAGCTGTCACTGTTACCATGGAGCCCACACTGTCACTAACTGTACTCGCTGAAGAAATGTTTCATTTTTGGAGAAACAAAAATGAAATTTCCTAGTGAAGCGGCAACAATATGTACACCTTTCTGATTCAGCAGCGAGAACAGGTTAGAAAGAAAAGGATAAAAGATCACAGGGTACAACTGAACCACCACATCACCTGGAGATCCAGACAGAAGACAATGTGTTCCTGTACTTTATTCACTGTTGCAATCATTAAGAAGCAAAAACAGTATGGGTATACATTCAGTACATGTTCAGTAGCTAGCAAAGCATAGAAGTACGGACGATGATTTTGCTTTTTATTGGTTTAAAATATCCGAATAAACTACTGAAACAATACGGTGGTCCACGTCGTCTCTCAACTCCATCTCCAGTCTCGCACCTCAAGTGTCTAACCGGACTGTAAACAACGAGCAGTGCACGGAAAAGGAGGTCTTGGCCCCAATATCAGCCAGCTAAAATGGATGTACTAAAATAAAGTCCCTCGCCCCCCCGAGGCTTAGCCGGCATCAGACCGATAGCTGATGGGTTCCGAGATTGCATGTGGGAAGCCCGTTGTGGACAGCCACTATGATTCAAACCGAAGAGGATGTATTCCGTCGTGACATACATGAGATGGACGGCTAAAAGAACGTGAAACACATCCAGTGCAGACAGATACGACATTAGAAAGGCATTAAAGCCAAAGTCTCGCCGACCACGACCTCCTGCCCCCTCTTTGCCTGTTCATCATTTTTCTAATTCTATCATTAAAAAACAAACCAATCTAACAAAAGCCTCCTCTCATTGAGATGATCAAGCAGCTAGAAGATGCTGCACACCGTCCATTTCATAGCACTGTGTGAATCTCATGAACAAGAAGCTGATGTTTCAATTCCCATTATTGCTCAGAGCCTGGCTGTGATCATGAGTGAGTCACACTCCCCATAATGAGGCTCCAGCAGACTCTTGGAGGTTAGCAGAGGTGCCATCTCGACGCCAGTGGCTAATTGACGATTATGTACAGTACACGGTCTGGGCAAAATCATTCATTTTAATGGGGTGATTATTGGCAGGAAAGACATGTGGCCAAGAGGACCCTACGTTGGCCTCCGAGGGACGGTCTGACACCGGAGGGGTTTACATCAGTGAGCGCGTTGAGTTCACTATCAGGGGAACGAAAAACACGTTTAATTTCCTGTGTTTTAGATTTAAAGATATGTACCATGCTGTAGAGAGGTGTCACTGGGGCTAACAGGAAAGAAAAAATCAAGAAGCAGCAGCCACACAGGCAGACATTGCTGATATTATCACATTTTCATATGTCTGTGCACAGGGCTGTGTGCTCCAGGCTGATATCTGTTACTCTGGGAACATGAGACGAACAAAGGTGTGGTTTCCCAACACTGGCAGGCTTGAAAATTACCCACAGACATCTGACCATTAGTTACAGTACAGTTAAGTGTGAGACTTTGCCAGTCCTGTGCTCGCTGTATGGTTGGCTTTATATTCTGTTCAAAAAAGGTTAGCTGACAAGGTTGTATCACACCAGAGTTTGGACCTTTGGAAGACTGATCTCATTATTTTGAAATGGAATCGAACAAACAGCAAAAAAACACATGCTGCTTCTGCTTTTTAATGATTGTAACATTGAATAAAGTCCTACCCAGCTTTACAGGAACACTGTTGTTCCTTCATGTCATTGTCTTCTGTCTGGATCACAAGGTGATGTGGTGGTTCACTTTCACACTGTGAGCTGTAGCTTTAGCTTCTATCTTTATCTTTTCAACCTGTTTTCACTGCTGAATCACTTTGACATCCTGAATATATCCTTCAAATGCATATTGTAGACCCTTCTAACCCTAACCCTAACCCTAACCCTTCCCCCACGGGTAAACGCTGTTAGAACTTTTGAAGTTGTTCGCGCTGTTCTCGCTGACAGCACTGTTAGCTGGCTGCTAGCTACTGTTAGCTGCAGCTCCCGTGTGCAGGCAGGTAATCTCAGCTGTATGGGTACATGTTCTTTTACGAGATTGCTTTTCAACAACGAAAGGTGGAGAGTACAAAAGTAACACGACCCATAGTCAGAAGGACAAGGTTTAAAAATACCTACATTTTCCTTTAGTAGTCAGTGTATCAGCATTTAGGTTGGAGCTTGATTGTTGTATAGAGGCTACATTACATGCATCAGGTCAATCTCTGAATACAATCACTTTCCTAACATAGAGATAGCTTTAAAAAAAGGTGGGGTTGTAGACGATAGCGTTCATCTGATCAGGCTGCAGTTGCTGATGGCTGACACTAGGTGCTACTAAATACTTTAATGTGTAATGATGTGGAATTATTTTTGTAGTCGCTGTTGTTAAGGGCTCCATTTGCCATAGCAACTTCAACTCGTGAAGCTGTTTTTGCTGTCCGCCACACACCAAAGGCCTTCTGTCTCTGTGCTCGCTTGGCAATGCCTTAACAAGGTCTCCTCGGCAATAGAATCCTAAACAAAATGTTGACATAATTGGCGCTGGTTAATACGTTTATTTGCAGGCACATGCTCGGGTGTCTTTTTTAGAGATCTGGTCTTGTATTCTCCAAGGGCTTTTGTAAGAAATTAAATGAAGAATACATTGTGCTAATGAAGCTGCAAAGGGAATATTAGAGTAAGAGATTGATCAACGGGAGAGGCAGTCGTTTTAAAGGCTGCTGAGCATTGCGTGACTTGATTTTCAATTTCCTGTTGCCCACAATGTGGCTTCTAAATCCTTAAAACAAATCAACGTGTTTTTCCAAATTAATACTGTTGTCTCATTTAACATCATGCAGTCCTGTGTGAGCAACAAATGTGTGAAAAGCTGCAATATAGTCAGATATACATGTCAGATCTGCTCTGGAAGACTTTAAAATAATGTGATATGAAAGTGCTTGTAGTGAGAAAGGTATATCGTGGAAACATAACTCTCTCCCTTAAGAATCAATAGAAAAACTATTACACTCTTAAACTTAAACTGGATTGATTTGAAGTTAGTGGTGGTTGGTCCAAAACAGAAAGCAGATGCCTCCTTCACAGAGGGATGAGGTGCAGGAAGCCATCGTAATGCTTCCATAATGAGACAGAGGGAGAGACCGAAACATGGGTGAGATCAGAGAGGATGAAGATCTGTCACACTAAAAAAATTAGTTTGTTGAATTTGTAGAAATGTTTTATTTTCATTGTGGGGGGAGGGGGGGGGGGGTATACACAGCTGACTATGACAGTATTTACAGGGGGATGTTTAGGGGCTTACTCTCCCATTATTTGGATGGGAGGCCCGTACAGGATCACTTTATAATGTCAGGCTGATGTGCTTTTTGCTTGATATATATTTTAATAGAAAATAAATCATTTTAAATGAGCCCGTAGTAACTTTCTGTACATTCATAATTTAAAATGTATTCATATTTTCATATATATCTCTCTCTAAGATATTCTTTAAAACCTCAATTTGCTTCCAGAAGTAAAAAAAAAAAATACCATAAAACAGTCGACTTAAGAGGTTGTTATCATAAACGTATCTGAGGGATGCCGGAGTCATTCAGTTGTTTTTTAGGTGTTTTATACCTATAACAAGCAACTTTATTCTGTTGAGAAAACATCACCTCCACACAGCAGTTACTTTCAACACACACAACACACTACAGTGTGTGTATTCATGGTAATACGGGAAGATGTCAGTGTGGCTCACTTTTGGGACGACATGATGGAACAAAACCCTTATTTAGGTTTAGGAAGACTACCATGAACCCATTACTCAACGGACTACGTCACTACCACCAACACTGGCATAGTCTTGTGTTTTAATCCTATTCTACCTTCCATTCACATTGTTTTCATGCTGAGCGACACAGGAAACATGGGGAACCTGTGTCTATGAACACGATTCACTAGATTACAATTTTGTGATTATTTCACAAACTGCCTTGAGACTGGGCTGCTGCTGCCGCACGCACACACACACGCGCACACACACACGCGCACACACACACACACACACACACACACACACACACACACACACACACACACACACACGTTGTTGACAACAACAGCCATTTGGACAATCAACGGCCTAAAACACTTCCTCTCGTGTCAGATAAAGCTTCCTGGAAGCACACCTCCAACCTCTTCCATTCAGCAGTGATGGACGCAATTCAAATAAAAAATCTGGTCACTCTCAGAAGAATATGGTCGGATAACAGGATAAAAAATAAATAACTAATCTTATCCACTAGAATTTAAGTGTATATACTGCTACAGTGCAGCAACAAATATGTTTTGACAAAAAAGTAAAGTCATCCAGATTTAGTTTTTTATTAACATTTGAGAAAGCGGTCTCAGAATGTTCTAAGAATTGAATTTATTTTTGTATAGCCCAAAAATCACAAATTTGCCTCAGAGGGCTTTACAATCTGTACACAACGACATCCTCTTTCCCAGAACCTCATCGACTCAGGAAAAACTCCCCCAAAAAACCCTTTCAACAGGGAGAAAAATGGAAGAAACCTTCAGGAGAGCAGCAGAGGAGGATCCCTCTCCCAGGATGGACAGAGTACGAAAATAGATGTCATGTGTACAGAATGAACAGCATAACAAAGTTACAACACGTTCAATTCACATGACAGAAATTATTCATGTAATAATAGCAGTAGGTGTCGGGGAGGACCACAGCAGGACGCAGGACCAGGGTCCAGATTTTACCACGATCCATAAAAACCTGCGAGGCGAGAAGGAACAAAGACTTCGGGGATGGAGCAGAGTTAGTAATGTGCATTAATGGTGCATGAATTCATACAATGGTTGTTGACAACATATATCATTTGATGTCATACAATATCAGGTCTTTTCAGCTTTAGCATGAATACCATTTGGGAGTTTCTCTTTCGACAACTCAAAGCACTTGGTTAAGGCTGGAGGTTAAATATTGAAAAGGTCAGTGTTGACAGAGACAGGAACAGACGTGATCATTTCCTAACCTTAAAGTGCTAAGTTCAAAATTCAGAGCTTATCTGTTGCCTCCACACGGCTCTCAACATGGCGGCGAGTGGGCTCCCGGCTTCTGAAACAATGCTATCGACTGAAACCGCTCCTCTGAGGAAATGGAAACTAAAATGGGGGTTCTCAAACTTTTTGGGGCCAGGAACCCCTTACATGGGAGAACATTTTCCAAGGAACCCCTCCAAATCCTAAAATACCGATTGAGCATATGCTTGCTACCATTCGTACTCTTAGATGCCACAGGAGTCATTTGTATTCTAAAAATGTACACCCTAAATACTTTTTATAGTAATAAATAGAAAGATAAGATGAGCTAATCCTTTAATAGTCCCACAGGGATTTTGCAACGCTATTTCATGTCAATACCACTTAAATAGACGGTGATTTTATTCAAACTGCATTAACTTGAGCTACTTTTCCAGAAGCGCTTCAGCGCAGCTTATTGCTGTGTGAGTTTCTATTGGCCCAAAGCTAACATGGGTGGGAGTAATGGACACAATATGCTTGTTTTATTGGTGCAAATGGTCCCCATCTGTAGAAATGCACTTTTTACGATACAGCACAATTGTTTAATTTATAGCAAACTAAGTACGTAGGCAGCAGAGGAAGGAGGACTCAGTGCAGACGGTCCAGGCAGACAGGGACAGTTCAAGGATTTAATGAAACGCTTACAGGTGACAGGTGTCCAGACAGGCAGCAAGCCGGTCCAGCTGCCAGGTAACAAGTAAACAGGTGACGAGAAACGAAACCTCCACGCAGCAAAGTGACATGTAAAATATGTAGCGAGTGAGTGATGAGACAATAAGATGCAGGTGAGGAGGTGGAGGTGGACGGCTAGGTAATTGCAGAGCAGATGAGGAAAGTGGAAGCAGGTGTGGCCTTCAGGTAACCTGGCAACATGCCAGTAATATATATACTGTATTTCTACAGTGTTGCTGCTGTAATCTACATCAACGGTCTCTCACTGTATGTGTCAAAGTACACTTCTGTAAAGTTTTATGAGTTAATTGTTTACAAATATGAAGAAAAGTTTCTCCATATTCATGTCGATACAAACCACTATAAATTGCAGGCATATGCCGTAAACAACAATGTTTCTTTAATATTTGTGGTCCAGTATTAAAAGTATCACCTCGGTTGCACAATTAAAAATGCATAAACCATGAGCGAGTGAGAGCCTTATAGGACATTTATTAAAAGGCAGCTTTGCAAAAAAAGTATCCTCATGATAGCGACACAATAAAACACACAGTTTTAAACAAACACATTAAATAACCTTTATTAGTCAATGTCAATAGAAGACAGCTGCAAACATTTTGTTAAATGACAAAATAAACAAACACCATTTAACAAAGTGCTGAATTATAGAGATTTATAAAGCCAAACGCCATCTGTAATTGAGGGTAGGCATCCAGCTGTCCAGGCTCACAGCTCACTCAGAGAGAGAGAGAGAGAGAGAGAGAGAGAGAGAGAAAACAGATTGGAGGGCAGAGATAAACATTTGAGAAGAAGAAGTGACACCTAAATAACCTAAATCCAGAGTTTTCAAGAGAGAAGTGACACAAGGATTCCTCTTTTTGCACCAGCTCGTCCGTCTTCTTTGACACCAGCTTTCCGAGGGTGGCCTTCGTTCTAATCCCAATTGGGTGGCTAAAGACACACAAACAAACAAACAAACAAAAAGCCCAAGATCAGGAACTGCGTGAACTTATAGAGAAATGTTGCCATGTGAGTGAATTGTAACATAACTTTACAACCAATTGTAAAAGACGAAAGATTTTGAATTACATTTTGGTTCCAGTGATACATCCTTTGAATTCAAATATACTGTATACATGTGTTGGAATCCCATTACAGAAAAATATTATACAGGCCTTATCACTGAATGAATACCACCACATTGGTGGTTGAAGAGATAAGGTGGCAAACACTGCAGAAAGCCCTGTTATAAAGAAAGCTTGGCTGGACCCCTAACTGATGATTGGGCCTTCAGTGCTGCTCATCCATTCAGCCATGACTTGGTCAGTCCCAACCAGGCGGCAAACTCCAGTTCTGACGAGTGAAGCCAATACAGTAATGCCTTATCTTATATTCTCTCTCCTGACCACCAGGGGGTCACTCCTCTGGTTGTATAGAAGTCAAAGCTTCATGTGTTAAAGCTGCATTCTCTCTCCTGACCACCAGGGGGCGACTCCTCTGGTTGTATAGAAGTCTATAGAAAATGACTCTACTTCTCTCTTGATTTATTCCCTCAGTAAACATTGTAAACATGAGTTTATGTCTCAATCTCTAGTTTCAAGTCTTCTTCAATACAGCATGATGTTCATTTAGTAAATTATGGTCCATTTAGAGTCAAACAGACCATAATGCAGATGCAGAGGCAAACCCTTACTAAGCATGTGCAATGCTTAATGCAATTTAATGTAAGCAAAAATGATGTCAAACAAACCAATCAATGATGCCCAAATAATGTAGCCTATTGATGATCAGTTATGATTTTGGTGCCAAAATGCGTCAAAACCATAGACTGTAGAAGTGGACGTAGTCATGGAGACGTCACCCATTGGTTAGTGGACTGCCGTTTAGAAGCCTCGAGTTCAGCGGTTTCGCCATCTTGGAATACTGCCTTCACCATGTTGTTGTTTTTGCAACTAATGAACTGAAGTGACCAAATCTGCAATGAGTGACGACGGGACTGGAGCAACCTGTCAATCACAGTAGTCCCGCCTAAAAGCATCCCCTGCTTTATGGTCTGTTTGACTCTAAATGGACCATAATGTACTAAATGAACATCATGCTGTATTGAAGAAGACTTGAAACTAGAGATTGAGACATAAACTCATAAAACTTTACAGAAGTGTACTTTGACACATACAGTGAGAGACCGTTGATGTAGATTACAGCAGCAACACTGTAGAAATACAGTATATATATTACTGGCATGTTGCCAGGTTACCTGAAGGCCACACCTGCTTCCACTTTCCTCATCTGCTCTGCAATTACCTAGCCGTCCACCTCCACCTCCTCACCTGCATCTTATTGTCTCATCACTCACTCGCTACATATTTTACATGTCACTTTGCTGTGTGGAGGTTTCGTTTCCCGTCACCTGTTTACTTGTTACCTGGCAGCTGGACCGGCTTGCTGCCTGTCTGGACACCTGTCACCTGTAAGCGTTTCATTAAATCCTTGAACTGCCCCTGTCTGCCTGGACCGTCTGCACTGAGTCCTCCTTCCTCTGCTGCCTACGTACTCCAGTGTGTGTCTTTCAGTGCAGTGAAAGACACACACCAAGGGTCCGTTGCACTTAGTCAGAGGGTCCGTGAAATAATGTGCTATACATTTTAAAATTGTGCTGTATCCACAGACCGTATATAAGAAGTGAACGTAGTCATGGAGACGCCACCCGGTGGATTGTGGACTGACGTTATGAAGCCTCGAGTTCAACAGTTTCGCCGTCATGCTCTTGACTTTTTGCAACTGGTTAACGAAAGTGACCATATCTGGACTGAGGAGGAGTGACGTAGACTGCTCTGGTGTTGACCTGTCAATCACAGTAGCCCCGCCCTAAAGCATCCCCTGCTTTAGGGTCTGTTTGACTCTAAATGGACCATAATTTACTAAATGAACATCATGCTGTATTGAAGAAGACTTGAAACTAGAGATTGAGACATAAACTCATGTTTACAATGTTTACTGAGGGAATAAATCAAGAGAGAAGTAGAGTCATTTTCTATAGACTTCTATACAACCAGAGGAGTCGCCCCCTGGTGGTCAGTAAAGAGAATGCAAGTTTTAAGACACTTCCCATCGGTTTCACTCGGCAGAACCGGAGGTTGCCGCCTGGTCAAAATCTACAGTATCTTTCTGTATTTTGGAAGAACAGTACAGTACATTAGAATCTGACTACTTTTACAGCCATTTATTACCACAGAGAACCCTTTAAAGCTGCACTTGCCGCATCAATAATGTTTTTTAGGAACAGTGTACTTAATGAATGTACATGATGTGAATGGTGTCACGCATAGTGACAATCCCACAGAGAATTATCCCCACCCTGTCTCCTCAGCTCATCAGAGCCTTTTTAGAGTCTTTGAGCTCATTCTCTGGGTTTCACGGCCCACAGCTTCGCTCTTCACTCTCACTGCTCTCATCAGCGGCAGGAAGCTGTTCGTACTGAGATGGCTCTCATAAACCCCAGTGTACTCTACCAAGCACCAAACAACAGACAGACACAGTTAGAGACTAGCTGGTGAATACAGTGGAGCATTTAACAGCTAAACATCCAGGTCATTTTCTCAGGAGTTGGTGGGGACCAAAACAAAAGCGGAGCTGGGAGTAGTTATTGGACTACTGCTGGCGTCGTCTCCCACATCAACTTAAGGTGCCCTGTGGAGTTTTCTTGTCAACAAACAAAAGGGATGTTTCAGTGTTTCTCACTAAAAACGCAATGTGTATCCTTGAGCTCTTTCGAATCTGGATGCATTTCCTTCCTCATAAAACTTCTTACATTTGAGACGTGCTTTGTTTGCGTGCACGTCTTCTTCTCCGCGGCCTTAGCTGGCACATCAGGGACGCTGGAGGTTGGTCAGAGTTGAGGTGGCTGAGAGAAATTCTGTGGCCATACAATGATGTCATTTTAAAGGCAGGACGACCTTCATGGTTTTTGTGTCAATTTAATTGGATAGTTTATAGATTTTTTTTTTTCCCCCCTGAAATCTTCAACACCAATATAGCGTTGGTCAAAGCAGCCGCAGCAGCGACACGGACAAAATCCTCCCTCATACAGTGTGTAACGTGGATCTACCACATTCTACCTGCAGTGGACTCGTTCTCCAGTCTGCAGTGTGGTTCATACTGTTATCTGTTTGTTGTTTACCATATTTATCTTTAAATTCTCGATTATTGCACTTGTTTTTATTATTTTTATTGTTTGATTCTATGTTTATTGTTTGGCACCTTTCAAATTCCTTGTATGTGCAACATACTTGGCAAATAAACGATTCTGATTCTGATACACTTCACTAATAAGCCTGAGAATGTCAGATGAGGTGACCAAGGAGAGTTTTGGTTTTGTATCTCCACTTGTGTCCACAGGAGGATCAGCGTCCTGATGTTTTTATCTTGTGAAACAGCTCAATGGGTTGAGCACATGATAGAAAAGCTCTGATTTGAAGATGGACGACATTCGATAATAATCAGATAGAAAATAAAATGAATCCTCTTTCCCAACACATGCTGGCTTGGTCAGCCGCTCTGCCTCTGATACCGAAGCACCAAGGCACCCTTCAGTGTCTGTACGAGACGCTCACTCAGGGTTGCATGTCAACCAGGCATGTTGCAGTTTACGTTAATTTCCAATCAAATTACCTTGACCTTTAATCACCAAAATGTAATCGGTTCACCCTTAAGTCCAGGTTAATGTTTATGTCAAATTTGAAGAAATTCACTCAAGATGTTCCAGAGATATTTCGTGAATGGGACGGACATGAGGTCACAGTGACTTTCACCTTTGACCTCGAAAATGGAATCCGTTCATCCTGGAGTACAGGCGGACGTTTATGCTGAAATTTGGAGAAATTCCCTCCAGGCGATCTTGAGATATCGCGGTCACGAGAACGGACCAGACGCATGGACGGATGGACTGACGGACAACCTGAAAACAGAAAGCTCCGGCTGGTGCAGAGGCATACAAATAACATCCGGAAGTTATGAAACAAACGTTAAACAAAGATTCTTATTTTATGTGAGAAACATTTTCATTTTAACCCAAACCATAATATTTTTTTCTTTACCTAACCAAGTACTTTTGTTACCTAGGCCTAACCAAGTAAACGTAAAAACTAAATAATAATAATAATAATAATAATACATTTTATTTATATAGCGCTTTTCAAAATTCTCAAAGGCACTTTACAAAAATCATTTACAAAAATCATTAATCACTTTACAAAAATCATCATCATAAAAGAGCTATACATTAAAAACATGGAACGTACAATAGTCATAAATTAAAAGCACTTC
This sequence comes from Ophiodon elongatus, assembly GCA_016806645.1. NCBI lineage: Eukaryota > Metazoa > Chordata > Actinopteri > Perciformes > Hexagrammidae > Ophiodon > Ophiodon elongatus. Next base: position 929,575 of record JACSYO010000396.1, on the reverse strand, counting down.
TGAAAATAAAATAAACCTATGTTGGAAGTCAACTTTGAAGACACTGTATGAATGTAATGAGTGGAACCTCTACGTTCCCTGTGGACACAGTAGTTTATTTGAAAAAGACAATATACATGTCAAGAGCAGGAACTGACATGTCGTCAGGTCACGCAGTAAAAGAGTGATTCATTTCATTTGGGGTAATGGATGGGTTGACCAAACACAGGACTTTCACCAAAGAAACCAGAGTTCATGTCCCCTGTGGAAGCAAGAGTTGACTCATTTTAAGTCACTTAATCTATGTAATTTAACTACGTAACAAATTAACTTATTTTAACCCAAACTACAATCTTTTCCTAAACTTAACCAGGAAGTCTTGTTGCCTTACACTAAACAAGTGGTTGAAAACAGATATTTTTTATGAAAAGATAGTGTATGCAACTGACTTGAATTGAAACATGGAAAACTGACTCGAGATGTACCTAGAGTGTCATAGGTAGAAAAACGTAGGGCCGCTGACCAAGTTGGGAGTGAAAATGTGTGGGACTTTGTTATGTGTATTTATGGCTCCTTCAGAAGTAATTTGGCTAAACCATTGAGAAGCATATTAACAAAGTTTATCAAGAGCCAGGGTTGAAATAGTGCACTGATGTAAATTAGGGAGTGTGATTTCCAGGGTTAGTGCAGCAAGAAGCCATGTTGGTGTTATTGTAAGAAGATGCTGTCATCACAACACTGACCAGTAATTGGATGGATCGTGCGCATGCGAGGAAGGCGAGCGGCTTTCTCATTGGGTGAAATGGAGCAGGAGGGCGTTAGCGTTCAAGTGTTAAATACTGTAGCAGGAAGGGAGAAAAGCTCAAAGGATAGGGACCATAGGCAGGGCTTAGCCTAGTGACGAATGAAGGAGCGAAAGAAGAAGTCTCCTTGACTGAACCTTGACTAAACTCCATGTGACACACTTCGGTAGAAAAAAAATCACTGCGATGAAAGCCATTAAATGTGAGACGTTAAATGTTCCTGGAAATGAAAAGTAAGAGAAGAAATTCTACATTTGATGCATAAAGGTTGAGTCCGCTTCCTCGGATGAGATCCCCTTACAGTCAACTGGAACAAAAGCTTCAATTATGGAAACTCATACACTTAATGTAAGATATTAAAAGAGTACTTAGTGGTGAAGAAAAGGATTTCAGGCTCCGCACTGTGACTTTAATAGTGTGCGATTGTCTAGCTAGCTGAGGAGATCCTCGTTATACACCAGGGTTAGATTTCAGAGCAGAATACACGGAAACGCTGGGACGTGAAAATGTTCCAAATGTTCCAGCGAAGATTAGAATTCAAATCCCCGTGGGAGTCACAAAGGTGTGGAAAACACAGTCATTAAATATGTATCTGTTGGAAATCCATTCAGCCTGGAATCAAAGACTTTGAAAAGAAGAAAAGTGCTGGCTTTTTTTATTTTTTTTTTTAGGAACACAAGCGTTGCTGCACAGTCTGATTCATTTAATCTGGCCCTCCTGCAGGGAGCATGTTCCCCAGAGACACCGTCTGGGTTTGTTGGCTAATTGGGATGATTTAACCAGAGAAATCTGAAAAAAAGAGTCTGGCTGGCTCCACTGCCGTGCTGGAAGGAACCCAAACATTTACATGCTCATTATGATCCGCCAGTGCTCTAAAAATAACATGTGGCCGTCGCAGGGTTACGGAAGTGTTGCTTGAGACGAGCACGGCTTCTTTCATCAATCTGCGTCCACGTCGGAATATGACACCATCCGCTCTTTCAAAGCGCGTGGTCTCGTCGTTTAGGGTTCAAAGATGTTGACACGTTGTACTGCGTAATTAGATTCCACCGTATCCATGTGGGGGAATCAGGGCAGAAATGACAAAGAATCGGGGTGTTCCCCGAGGATTCGGTTATTGGCCTGCGCTGAGGGAAAGCCTTTGAAACGGCAATAGGATGATGGGACTCTAAAATTCATCTTCTGTGTTTTACAAGTGAAATTAACATAGCGGGCGACTGAGCTTGTTCAAAGACATTTCTACACATCCTGAGGGACAACCTGGACTCTCAACAGCAGCTTGAACAGACAGCGTGTTCAGAGACTACTATCTGGCTGTGTCGTTAATACAAATACTATATAGCAGTGTTGACTTCGTCAACGAAAACCAGCAAAACAGCTGGGAAAAAGTATTTAAATACACATGGAGCTTACATTTAGAAGAAGGTAAGCTAACGTAACATTATCAAGTGATGTGGATGTGAATCACTGCGCTTCAGTTCAGAAATGCATTCTGAGCCCAGGTGAAAAAAATCTAAATTAAATAAGCCAACTTCAGTACAAATACTGTGCTGTGTACAAATACACAGTCTCACCGCAGTGATCGTCACTAAATATAATCTCTCGACATTTTTTGGGTGTTGCTCGTCATGACTTCTCTTTCGGGACGACATTATGGAAGAAAACGAAGGTTAGGTTTAGAAAAAAACCCATAATGGTTGGACTTTAAATAACTATGTATAGTCAGGTTTAGGCAACAAAACCAACGTGTGGTTAATCAACAAAAGCACAACAACACTTTGGGACAAGCAGCGTCAAACGCTGGTCTCGTGGTTTAAAGTCCTGAGTTTGTTCTGCTGCCATGGTTTATGCTAAATAGGCTAAACACACGTCCTGGACATCTGAGTGTTTCTCTGAGTAGTAAAGATGGGACGCCTTCACGCTTACAGCTGACAGCAGTTAGTAATCATATTCAACAGGTAGAGAAAACAGCAGTACAATGTACTCAAGTATCGGAAACAGAAATACTCCATGTTAAGAAGAGATCAGCTTTTATTTTTTTGTTTATCAAATTTATCATTTGTATAACTTTGTATGACTATGTATTGTTACTTTTGAGTAAGAAATATATATCTGTATCCTCACATATGTCTGTACAGGTAACTACTAAACCCTTCATGTAACATGTAGATTGTGTGCCACATTTCTATGACATAGGCAGATTATCATATTATGTTTTTATTACGTTACTCACAGTTATTACATTATGGCTTTCTACATGGGTGGGTAGTGGTATTAATGCCAAGATGTAGGAACTTGTGCTGCTTTGATTTTTTTTTCTTGGTTTGTGAAATGACAGAAAAAAAAAGAATATCACACTTGTCAGTTCGTTGTTGAGTAATTGTACGAGGAGTTGCCACCTGTTGATCAGATGAGTACGTCGAGCAGAGAGAGAGCAGAGCTGCAGCGTGGAGAAGCCAGCCAGATCTGTGTGGAGGACATTATGTTTTTCCTCTCTCCAGATGGGCGAGGGGCTCTCCATGGCACCGAGCTCTGACCTTGAAAGCGGGCTTGGCGCGCCGCTTCCCTCGCGTTGTTGCGCAGCGTGGATGATATGTCCCTCAACACAGCACAACATCTATCATTTGCATTCAGCGGCTGGACCGGGGCCATATCTGGTAAATATTATGTGTGGCCGTGGAGGGGGAGGGGTGGGGGGGGGCAGCTGATGGGGAAGCTCTGCGCTGATGATGCAGATGGCACGTGGGGATAAGAAGGCAGCTCACAGTCCACTGGAGGTGGACGCTGGGCCCCAAACATGATGATTTCTACAGAGGCAAGAAGGAAGCAGGGAGGGAGACGTTTGATTTAATTAATTAAGTATGAAAAATGCTAAATACTTTTTTTAGTAAAGATGCTGTCACGGTTTGGGGTTTTAGGTGGTCACTTCCTGTCTTATTTTGAAAAGTTCCCTGTCTTGTGTGTCCCCCGGAGCATGTTCCACCCTGCCCTCGGTCCCTCCTCCGGCTCCCCTCCACCCACCCTAGGACCGAAGACTGAAGGGACATCTGGGATCCATCCCTTGAGGGGGAGGTGAGGGGTCCCTTCACTTCCTGTCCTTGTGATTGTCTAATTGAATCCTCCTGTGTCTGATCACCTGCACCTCCCCTGTGTATTTAAGCCCTGTTTGTCTTGTGCCTCCTTGTCCATTCGTCTGCTTTTCTTGGACTGTTTGCATCTTAGTGTTTACCGTGTTTGGCTCGATCCTGTTCCCGTGCCTGGCTCGATCTTGTTCCCGTGCTTGTTTTTCTCGATCCTGGTTCCTGTGTCTGGTTCGCCTAGTCGTTTCATTAAATTCCTTGTTTTGAACTCAACTACGCGCGTCCTCATGAGTCTGCATTTGGGTCCTGCCTTCTTCGTTCCGCTGAACATGACAGTATGAACGGACCACAACATGGACCCAGCAGACTCTGGTTATGTCCGTCAGACTCTCGCCTCACAAGGCACTCTCGTGGGCCAACGTGACCAACGCCTCCAGACCGTCCCTCAGATCCCTTTCTGCTGACATGGGTCAGCTTGGACGGCAGATCGGCTAGGTTTGCTCATTGCTGTCCTTTTCAGCCCCAGAAACCCCTGCTGTTCCACCTGCTCCTTCTCTACCTCCTACCCAGCCCGCCTTTTGCCCCTGGGAGCCACACGTTCCGGCACCTGACCAAACTATGGACCCAGCGGACTCTGGCGCGCACCTTCGAGCTCTAGAGCACCTTATGGGGGACCACCACGACAAGCTTGTCAGGGACATGGTGGAGTCACTGAGAAAGCTGTCGCAGCGGCGGTCTGTTCCCGCTGCTGCCTCCGAGCAGCAGCCAACCCCGGTTCCCGCTGCTGCCTCAGAGCAGCAGCCGACCCCGGTTCCCGCTGCTGCCTCAGAGCAGCAGCCGACCCCGGTTCCCGCTGCTGCCTCAGAGCAGCAGCCGACCCCGGTTCCCGCTGCTCCCTCCGAGCAGCTGCCGACCCCGGTTCCCGCTGCTCCCTCCGAGCAGCAGCCGACCCCGGTTCCCGCTGCTCCCTCCGAGCAGCAGCCGACCCCGGTTCCCGCTGCTGCCTCCGAGCAGCAGCCCCCGGTTCCGCTGCTCCCTCCGAGCAGCGCCGACCCGGTTCCGCTGCTGCCTCCGAGCAGCAGCCGACTCCAGACGTCGGTTCCCAGCCGGCCCAGCAGCCGACTCAAGACTCCGGTTCCCAGCCGACTCCAGCTCCACACGCCCTGTCGGCGCCGCGGCCGCCTCCAGACACCAGATCCCGGTGCTTGTTTTTCTCGATCCTGGTTCCTGTGTCTGGTTCACCGAGTCGTTTCATTAAATTCCTTGTTTTGAAATCAACTACGCGCGTCCTCATGAGTCTACATTTGGGTCCTGCCTTCTTTGTTCCGCCGAACATGACAGGTGCAAAGATGAGCAAACATTTTCTGAAAACTACAAGCCCAAGCCGACTCTCAACGAGTCTCATTTTAATGAAAGTGAGAGGAACCTAAGAGGGTTGTTGACTGAATGTCATAAACCGGATGTTAATCAGTAGAAGTTTAATAACCAATCCTGACAAGTGTGCTGAACTCAAACCTATCAAACCCTTGTTGGTTTGTAATTGCCTTACAAACAACCAATGTCAGCTGAGGCAGCCTGAGCTCTTAAAAAAAGAAATCCCTTCCCCATACAATGAAAATGATTCGTCAATTACGTCTCAAGGAGAATGTATTTTTCCCCGGGTTATGTTTGTGTTTGAATACATAGTCAGGATGAGTAGGTCAACACAGGACTTTCACCCAGGAGATTGCTGTTAGTGTCCTGTGTTCAACCAAAAGTCAACGTTGACTCATTTGAATCTGTGGTAAATGTACTAATTTTAACTCAACCAATTATGTGTTTATTAAACCTAACTGAATCATTTTATTTCCGAAACATAACCAAGTGGATTTGTAGCGTTTGTTTAAATTTTTCAACGTTAATCAGGTTTTTAAATTTGGGACCATAATCAAGGACATAATACATGTCACTCGAAATGTAATTGTCGTATTTTTGAAGGACACAAGGCTGGCTGAGGTCTCACCACATGGCCCATTTAGTAGCATTTTGGACATTGAGTCAAGAAGGAACTTGAACCTCAACTCTTTAAATGTAAAATCTACAGTTCAATGAAAACTCAACAGCTCTATCCATTGATGATTATCAACCAGAAATGCTAATAAATGGATCATGTAGTGAGATAATTTGGATTGAATATATATAGTTTGGGGTGTAGAGGTGTGACGGGGCTGTTGGTTGAAGTTAGATAAGATAATCCTTTATTAGTCCCGCAGTGGGGACATTTACAGGATTACAGCAGCAGAGGGTAAAGTCCAAACAAAAGACATAGTAAAAAAAGAAACAAGATCAAAACAAGTATAAATCAGCATCAAAAACAGTAAAGAATCCACAATAACTGAAATGAAATAATTATATACAGACAGAATAACTTATTGCACAGTGTATTGTATTTTACATGTTTTAAGTGATTTTGTGGCCTACTGGAGCTCAGCTGGTTGTGCAGTCTGACAGCAGCAGGAAGGAAGGACCTGCGGTACCTCTTCTCCACACACCAGGGATGAAGCAGCCGGTGGCTGAAGGAGCTACTCAGAGCTGCAGAGTGTCCTGCATGGGGTGGGAGGTGTTGTCCATCAGAGATGAAAGCTTTGCCATCACCCTCCTGTCTCCCACCTCCACCGTGTCCAGACGATACCCCAGCACACTGCTGGCCTTCTTTATGATTCTTTTATGATATGTTATATCAGTAGAGTTTACATCGCACGGAAATGAAATCCTAGTGGACTATATAATCTAAACAAAACGATAACATATGTCATCGTCATTAAATTGGCTCATTTATAGCTTCTAGCCATAAATTTAACAACTAAAATGAAATACAAAATAAACAAATCTGAACCCCCTCCTTAGCCTCCTCTGGAGGTATCTTAAGTAACAAAAGTTTTCCAGAGAAGTGTGTATCTGCTGCTCTAAGGCTGTGTGTGTGTGTGTGAGTAATTAGTCCATAATTACCAGTTGGGGTGTTTGACAGCAGGACAGAAGGTGAGTATGGGAGGCCTTCACCAGCAGGGCTTCTGCAAATGAGACAGCTTCCCATTAACTAGCTCATCTTCTTTATCCCAGCTCCGCGGACTACCGCAAGATTTGCATCACTTTTTTCTTTAGGAGTCGTTGAAAGAAGTCGACGGGCAGGAAAACTCTCAGCCTGCTTTAATCGTCCCACATGAAGCCCATCAACTCTGAACTGCTGCTAAATCAGGACAGTGGGAGTTCTTCTTCTCATTAGAGATGAGAACAACATTGGTTTGATTGGACATCTGATGGCAAGTTCAGTTTATCAACATGAAGAAGAGCAACTTTGAAGGGTAACAATTTCATTTTGGAGTTTCTGATCTTTGCAATCTAGGTCAGAGCAAGGTACAATCTGTACAAGTCGCAAAACTAAGATGAAATGAGTCAACGTTGACAACGTTGGTTTCACACTGGACATGAGCAGCGGTCTACTGGGTGAAAGTCCTGTGTTTGTTTGACCCGTCCAACCCACCCTTCTGGGATTTATACCACGTTAGTTGCTCTGACTGTCTAATAATGACGTGGGTGTGTTTACATTGGAGTTAGTTGAAAGCCCCTTTCAACTCATACAGACGTGTTAAGAGTGAGACAGAGTTGTTCTTATGTGCATACTCTCAGCTGGCAACATTTCATGTTTCCTAAAATCAACAAGGAACCAAAGGGAAATCCTCCAAACCGCATAACCAATGCCCATGGGACTCTTACGAAACCAGTTTCTCAATTCAGTCACCATTTCTTAAAGCCCTATACTATGTATATGATACAACTGATGATTTGACTTCAATACAATAAAAGTGTCCGATTTTGACTTTATGGTAACCAACAATGATAAGTTGATGCATAATATAAAAATCCATTCATATAAATCCAGACTATTTTCTTGGCGGTGCACTAACCAGCACACTGACAGTTTAGTATCATCAGTGCCCGTCTGTGGGGTATTTTGATATCCAGTACAGATCGCACATCAAGTGGGAGGTTCATTAAAATGACGCAGCGCGATTGGCTCTTAGACGCTGAGAATAGGTAGGGTGGGGACTGTTAAACGTACGTAGAGCAATATTTATATTTGTAATGCACAATGATTATAATGATTCCTATGTCTCCCGTCCAAACCACTTAGCTTTACAATGCTTAACTACAACGACACTAATGTATAACTTGTAGCTGTCATGATTGGAGAAAACAGGAGACGGACCCAAACCCAAAGATGAGGAGGAAGAGGAAATAATACAATATATAATGATTTGATTAAAATAGCTTACAGGGCTGTGTCGGACAAAACAGGCCGGAAACCAGTAGGCAAGGACTCTTTGTTTTGATCCAGTTCTGGCAAACTGTACCAGGACTCCAAACAAAGACAAACCTACAGAGAAGAAAGGAACTGAGCTGGTATATGTAGTAACTGACTAATGGGGCAATGGGAACAGGTGAGCAGGGGGTCTAGTGAAAGCAGGGCTGACGAGAGACGGGTAAAACTAATCAGGGCGGGGCAGGCAATCAACAAAGGCTGGAAAACACAAAGGCAAATTAATTAAACCAGACAGGAGAGAGTGAACTTACACTTTCTTTTGTTTTGTTGTTTGTCAAGTTTTTACATGTGTAGCGAATGGGACACATCTGCATTTCGTTGTGCAATGCTGGGTTGCATAATGACAATAAATGATCCTTTAATCCTTGAATATGGCAAAACTGTGGTCTATATGACCGTGGTGGAGCTCAGAAGGAATACATGTTAAGAAATCTTGTGGGTTTAATTTTTGTACCGTCTAGGCTTTAGAACACATTAAAAATACACTTTTATAAAAAGTTGTGAGCTAAAAGGCTTGTAGTTTTTATTTAAACAGAGTTATTTGCATTATAAACCTGAACGATCTGGTTTAACCAGGCCCTCAGGGTGCCCGAGGAATACGTTATCTAGAACCAGTTCCTTCAATTTCATGAGCACCTTCCAGTTCCCTGACTTACTGGATATGAAACCCAATGTACGTTTTTGTGTTTAGAATAGAGAGACATTTTTGTTTTGTAGAACTACCTGTAACATTTCTCCCCAAACAGCTTCTATCTGAATAGCATTTGTTAGCAGCAAACGTGGATTTTCAAAGCTCGACTCCCACATGAACAGAGACGATTTATTCTCTTTGTGTGCTCAGCCCGACAGATACAGGGATGGGAGGGGATCTCCGATTCTTCAAGGGAGAGGGATTCCTTTTGTGACTTTATCATAGATTTACCAATATATGTGACGCCGTGCTCCGGAGGTAGCACATTTGTTCTGTTTGTTTTATCTTTCTTTCAGATACAGCGCCTTTGTTCTACAGAGGAAGGGCAGATGGATTGATCTGCTGGGAGGGAGAAAAGAGGGAACTCAATGCAAAGTCCCACAGCTGTTAGAGAAAAATATCTTTTCCTTCCATGAATAGAGGACGATAAAGATGTGAGCAGGTTATTGAGGAATGGGAATTTCTCTGATACTAATGCTCATCCACATTCTGTGCAGCGCACTGCATTCACACTACAGCTGGTGCACATTCGGTCCCACAGCTTGGAGAGCAGGGTTTTACACCTTGTCAAGAGTAACTTTGGAAATGGCTTTAACCCTTTTTAACACAGCTTTGGGTCCATTATTACAGACACAGTTATTAACTATTGTTCAAAATGGGGATACCAGATACAGTATGTCAGGTGGAATTTTGTGAAATGTATATAAAATGATGCAAAACTAAATTGTTTCCATTGGATGTGCAGCAATACAAAATGTCACCTTAAATGTTGAAAACTTCACTCTCAGATGTCCTTGTTTTCAGTTGATTCTTCATGTACATTTGATGAGAAAATATATTTTCCATACAGTATGCCAATACAATACCCTTTGCAATCTGTATCTGTTTGGCCCGCTTCTATAATGCAATCGGGAAGCGAGTCGGACAGAGCAGCGTGGAGCGTTTACCAGTCGATCAACTTAATGAAAACAAAATGGATTCATGCGCATGTCAAGCTCTTGCAGTTACTATTGCATGTATAAAGTAATGAAATACCGCTTATATCAATCTTTCGTCGATATTTTCCATTGTCCCTCTGTTTCCACCGCATCTACCAGCATCGGAGCAAGAAAGGAAGTGGTTGAGTAGTAAAGCCTGTCTACTTGATTGGTCTGGCTGCCTGAGCCAAGTGTGACATTGATTAGCACTGCAACTTCGCGCCTTGCGCTGAAGAGTTGAGAATATTTCAACTTTTATCCACGTCTAAAAATCGCGTGGCGCAATAGAGGAGGTGCTCCGTACCATAGGAAAACAATGCTTTGGCTGGCGACGCATTTCTAGTGTAGCGTTTCTGTCTAATCAAAGGGCCTGAAAGAAATCAGCCCCATCAATCCATCAGCAGGGCCAAAATTATGGAATAACTTTAGGTAATCAAAGAGTAGTCACCTGATTACCAAATAAAAACAGATAATCAAACTTCCTCCAACCAAGTCAACTCAAACAAATTGATGAGAAATGAAAGTATTGCAATGCTTTAGAATTTCACTGTAGAGCTGGATCAGTTCATAAGAGGAGATTTAAACCAACATCAGAAGTGATCCAGCTGGGTCAAAAGTTAAAACCACCAATAGGAAACCGAAAGACTAATCTGTTGGCTGTTTCACATGTCTCTCCATTACTGTGGTGGCAGAGCAGAACTGAACACATTTGCACAGACAGTGAAAGTAGTGGGTTGATCACAGTGAGCGGTCGTCCCCTCTGAAGGACGAAGACTTTCAACCTTTTTAATTCTTAATCGTCTTATCGCCTACAGGCTCTTGAGAGAAATGCCTAAGATACCACTCTTCTGGTTTACCCTATTCCATGTGAACGCCCTGTGAAATTAAGATGAAGATCAGGGGTTGAAGAGGTGAAAAGTCCCTGGCTGAGCCATATTGTACACATTTGTATCCGCAGCCCTCGATGTGGTAAATAGTGTGTTTAACATATTGCATTTCCTTCCTGCTGCTTGTCACGGCTCAGCTGCTGGAGCTGCGCTGTTTTGATACTTTGTCAGCGCGCCCCGCATCAACATGGCCACAGCTGTAGGAGAGCTCTCTGAGATGGTGAAAGTGTGGTTATTTATTTATGGGGTTGGGGGGTACTTCATACGCCTACTGGGAGGGATGGCTCAACCAGCATGACACACATCATCTCCAGCTCTCCCTTTCTGTTTAATTTCCCATAAGCCACCATGTTTGATCTCTTCACTCCCTCTCCAAGCGTGACAGGAATTACTTCCTGTGTTTGTCTTCACTGTGGTTCAGTAGCCCAATTGTGTACTTGAAAATTATAAAAGATCTGTTGCTATTTGCTAATTCATACTGCAGTGCCCGTTTGGAGCGCTGGCTGGTTGCTGGGCTACCGAAAGTTCTGCTTGCAGCGTTTTGGAGAACCGCTCATCGCTCGTTGACTCCAGGGGACGTGAAGAAGAGGTCTACGTAAGTATATCCAGCATGGACTGTGGACTGTGGACGACATGCTCGACTCAGGTCTGCAGAGCCCTGAAGGCCTGCCACCGCCGCTGAGTGTTAATTATTATTGAACGTGTTGCGTGCACAAATTGCACTGAAACTGTACCAGGATCTGTTTCATGAAGCTGGCCAAGAGGTAATGTGAGCAGTTTAAGTCAAGTCTGGTTTATTCCATGACTTTGAAACACAGACCCGTGACATCAAGCACTGATCAAATCAATTGATAGTGAAGAAACCTTGTGCATTGTGTGCCTTGGTGCGTTGGCATCAGACGCTGAGGGGCACTTTCCCAGCTGCGGTATTCAACGAGATGATAACTGCTTGACCCAGTACAGTCACTTAAATAGCCCTTATTTTAAATTGCTAGGTCCTAAAGGTTGTAAAATGCACCAGTCATTTCCCTAGGCCTAAATATCTGTCCTTTAGTTACGAGGCGGGGTTAAGAGAAATACTGGTGTGCTTGCTTTTTGGGCCCCTGTAGTCCCTCCAGGGATCAACAGATGCATGCAGGGCAATGGGGAAGCCAGACATCGTACAAGAGTAGCAACGGTAAGGTCTCTTCTTCAGGAAGCAGCCGCACCCAAAGTCTACGACTCACTCGTGGGACATCGGAGCTGGTTTCAATGAGGACTTTTTCTGCCTTAATGTCACGATGGAAGACTCCCTCAGTGCATTATCATGGCTGCTCCCACCAGCTGCTTCATGATGTTCTGAGATAAAGAGACAATCTTAAAAGCTTGAAGGGAACAACATACACAGACACGGAAACATGTTCAACCCAGCTCCTGTACCTTAGCCTAGTCCTCCTTCAGATGGCTCTTGTTGTTAACAGGTCAACAGGTCCACACAGGGGACTGGTTTTTCCAAGACCAGGAGAACCTCCTGGTCCAGACAAGTCTAAAATATTTCCCCACCCACTCCAGTCCTCCCATTTAAGACCTGAAGGAAACAATACACAAACCAAAATGAGTGTTTCAATAGATGTGCTTGTGTTTTCCACATCAACAAAGTAACTAGAAAGTGAATAGCTGAGACATCAGATCAAATCACTCACCATTGGCTGACTCTCCACATCAGCTTTGGGGATGTGTTTGATGGCCACCTACAGGACAGAATCACCAGTTCTTTGGTTGGTGCAGGGAGTGCTGTCAGTGTAGAAGTGTGATGCAAGAATAGGTACGTGAAACTCACTAGTAAGTTATCAGTTTTCCTGTTCCCAGCATAGACTGATATGAAGCTTCTCCGAGCTTGTCAAGCTACAGGAACTTGGCTTCAAAGTTGGCTCCACACAAACAAACAAAGATTCATATTTTACAAAATGTGTGAGGAACATCTCACCTTCCTCTATGTTAAAACTAAAGCTTTAAAAAAAAAAAAATTACAGTTTGCTCGAAATCACAAGAGGAATATTTTCACATTCTGGGAAATAAAATGACTTTCTCTTATGCTGAGAGTTCGAGGCAAAGGTCAATACCATTCTAATGTCTGTACGGTAAATAAGAAGCTGCTAGTAGCAGGTTGGCTTAGAGTAAGAATTAAAGCAGGGAGATATAGCTGACCAAAGGTAACAACATCTGTTGACCGAAACATTAAGTTCACTAATTTACACTTTATATCATGTTTGTTTTAATCCGAACACAAAGTCTATAAAACTGCATGTTGTAGTTTTACTGGGAGTTATGTGCTGGAATATTCCTTGTCCGAGTGCTCACACTTTTCTTTCACACTCTCAGCTTACCTCTGCTGGTCCTGACTGAGTAGGACGCGCCCACATTGTCCTGCTGGGAGGTTGAAGGGCTGCTGGAGCTCAGGGAGAGGTCACAGCCCATCTCCCTCCTCGTCGTCCTGGGAGTCTCTGCTGCTGGCAGCTGCTCAGCACCGGCCTCCTTCTTACTCTCAGCCTCCCTGACATCCTCCACTGACACCTTGGAGGGTTCACCAGCGAGGGTGTCAGTGTATCCACCCTTCTTGTTCTTATTGGGTGTCTTTCAGCCATTCGCCAAATTTCTTCAGATTTCAATTTCACACAAATATCTGTTTGTCCAAGATGTCATCACTTCATCATTTTATCCTGACATGGATGCAAACTGCAACATGATTGGTTGGCAGAGGCGTACAAACATTACGCAGTAATTCTAGTTTGAAACCAGAAGTGACATGAGAGGGTGGAGCTAAGTATGACCGAACGCTGGACAAGATATCTTTAACCCTCAAAATCTCTTGTGAAAACATAACTTTACTCATGTGGACGAACTGTTTTGGTGCTTAAAATTGGTTTACCAAAGTCTTAGGTTCACAAAAGTGGTGGAATATATGGATAAAATAGTAGATAAATGTATAATAAATGTCTAAAACCAAATATTGTAATATAGTTTTTTGAGTAGAAGTGATGTCTGTCACTCTACTTCCACAAGCTGTTAGAGGGACTGAGATCAAATGGGACTGAGTCATTACTTCATACTACAAATCAAGCTTCATGGGATGTGTGCAAATAAAAAATTAACATTACAACAGTTTTTGTTTTCGAACAAAATATTTACTATATCGCTGAAAGTACGTCGCTAACTGTAAACTTTCTCTTCGTACTTCCTCTCTTCTCTCTGAGCTCTCGGGTGCAGACTGAATGAAAACTGCAGTGTTTCTGTAGCGTGAGGTGGTGGGTAGGTCCTTAGGGATTTCCTGAGTGTCCATTGGTTAGTTTCATACAAAATGTAGACAGACACATGAATCCACAAATGACGCTGAGAGGCGGAGCTCGACACCCACGAATCACATGACACGTCGATGGTCCTAGCTCGCTGTGTGAGTCACGTGCGATCTCGTGGGAACAAGGACACGGAAGTGGAGAGTCTTCAGATTCCGACAACATCTCAACCATATTTCTGTGCTGTATTATCGTGGAGATAATAATATAAATATCGAGTAAACACCGCGTAAACGCGCCGGCGTATCCGTCGACATTCCGCACACATTATATCATCCCATTACAGAATCATTGGGTGTAATTAAAAGAAAGAACTCCAAATGGATTGAAGGAATGCTCAATGTGAATATCACACTCTTTATGTTAAAATAAACATGAAGTTGTTGAATACCTACAGCATACTTCACCTGAAGTGACTGATGTTTCCCTTCAGTTCCAGCAGCAGAGCTGGGAGCTGAGCGGGATGAGGGGAGCGCGGAGCAGCGGCCGCCTCCAGCAGTGCTCAGCGGACGCCGGGGTACTCGTGGAGTTTTCTGCTGCAGGGTTTCCCACCGGCTCGGGGGTCATTGACTCCACAGCATTGACTGCAGCTCTTTGCACACTACATTGGCCAGCTCCACTCCACTAGGCCCGCTCTCCTCTGTGCAATATATACACACACACACACACACACACACACACACACACACACACACACACACACACACACACACACACACACACACACACACACTTAGGGGTCGGAAAAACAAAGCAGTAGACATAAAGGCAGAAGGGGGAACACAGAGACAAATGCACATAGCAGAGAGAATAAAGGCACAAATACAAGGCAGGAATACACAAACACTCCAGATGCACATACACACAAATGTATGTATTGTTTGTATTACTACACGTGTGTGCACTTTAATTCCCTACATTCATACTATTGGTCCAACCTCCCAACTCCTACCCCTTTATTCCACATAGCAGCTTCAACATTGACTCCGTTTACACGCACTAAATAATCCAGTTTTTTTCCTTCTTCCAAATAAAAAAGGACAATATTCCCACTGAGCTGTTTACATGGTGAATGAAAATGAATATTCCACTTGTATTCCGATTACCGTAACGGGTGGAGAACTGTTCGACCCTCCGAACCCCCGGCTTCCTCTTTAATTCCTTCGACAACCTTCTTGAAGAGGTTGATGTTGCGATCTTTGCGCATATCCAAAAACCCGTTGATATCTGTCTTTCATAATGTTTTAAAGTAGGTGTGTTTCTCCTTCCAACCAGGAGTTTTCCGTTGGGCATGTCTGTACCCCAGTGGGAGGGTAGCTAAAGAAATATAGTACTATAATGAGTAACGTAAGTATGACTTTAGATACCAGATAGGTCAAGTAATGTTTTACTTTTTAAAAGAGTAATGGGTAAAAAAGTAACTAATTACACTTCCTGAGTAACTTGCCCCCAACACGTTTAGAATACAATTATTACTCTCAATAATAATAAGTGCTCTGCATACTTGCAGATGCATACTTAAACTTGAAATAAACAATGAATACAATTAAATACACTAAAATGGTAAAAGTATTTATTTTATTTTCTTGATAATTAAAATGTGTGTACATTTGAGTTGTACAAGGACAAACAAAAGAAAGAACACAGTCATTTTATTGGTAACTTCAAAAATTATTGTTGAGAAAATCCACAGGTTCATGTTTACTGTGTCAAATCTTTGAAAGATGAAAAACTCCACAGCTGGAACGCGTGTTGTGTTCCTATGACAACCGGCACCCACGAGTCCTCATGTCATTAGCTACAGCATGACTGAATATTAAAGAGTTTTTAATAAGGTGCTTTTTATATTACGTTTTTTTTTTTTTTTTTTTTTATATGGTGAAATGGAATCAAACACCCACAGTAAATACGCAATATGATAACTCTTGCAGCACCGTCGGCCTGTCCTCAAAGCACTCCACTTCGGGAACCATTGTCCTCCGCCACTGAGTTCCAAGACTAATTTCCACATGAGTAAACATTAAAGCTTCTCTATTGCTGAGGTTTTAGATGATGCACCAAATAGGCACGTACAACATTGTTGAACCACAACTCTCTGTCACCATCAGCCTGGACTCAAAGTGTTCAGTTATAGTTTGATGCAACTGAAAAAAACATAGATGTTATCTGTGCTGTTTGATACCAACTGAGTAAATGAACCTCAGCTGTGTAATAGATCGGTTTTACAAATATGTTAAACTGTGGTTCATGCATGTCAAAATTGTTCCATTTGACATTCAAGCTTTCAGGGGAGCATGAGCGTGTAAAAGAAGAGAACAGGAATGACCCGACATCTCAAACTTCCAGTTGATACAGACAACACTGACAGCTGAGGATTTGTGTGTGCCAAGTGCACCACGGGGTCAGGCCAAAGGAGCAAATATTCAACGCTCCCCTGATTCAAGTCAATCCACCGGCTCTGCCTCTGAACAAATGGACCATGCCAGCACCATCACTGAGTGGTCCATTTTCCTGGTGAGGTAACCACTTCCATTAGTGTTCATCAGCCTCGCCTACCGAGGGACCACTTTACTGACATCTGCTTTATGCTGGCATCCACACGCTAAAAGGCAAAAATGTTCGAGAGAGAGAGAGAGAGAGAGAGAGAGAGAGAGAGAGAGAGAGAGAGAGAGAGAGAGAGAGAGAGAGAGAGAGAGAGAGAGAGAGGCTCTATGGCTCCGTGAAAGAGTGCCAGGGCTCCATGAGTATTAATTGATGGCTTCTGGGCCACACCGGTGTATTAGTGGTTAAAAGGCTTTCCCTGCCGTCCTTCTGGTGCCATGCAGTAGCATTTGGTTACACTTGGGTTCTATTTCTTTGCTGATAATGGTGTCCTTTTAGATAACAGCATTACATATCAGTCAGTTCGGTTCAATATTAGGAAAGGGCTCACATGTTTATGTGGGTTTCTAGTGTTATTTCAATATTGTTTAAAGGCTTTCTTCAAAAAGCAAATCTTAACAAGGCAACATTTCACAAAGAAACATTAAAGCTGCATTATTCATTCTTTGGCCACTGGGGGGCAGAAGAACTCCAAAGCAAGCTAACATACAGGCCCCTGATCTATTATCTATTATTATAACCTTCAATTGTATGTGGCTAAAATCTTAGTAAAAAAAAAAACCTACATACAGTAAACATCCAGTAGACGTGGAGCAACAGTAGCAGTCATTTGACGTTGTGTTCTTGAACACCCGATGAATATGATTCCAATATTAACTGTTCTTTGAACTCTGGTTTGGTCTCCACCAACTCCTGACAAAAAGTTCCGTCTCTTTAGCAGCTAAATTGTTGAATTTCTTCACCAGATTTTCTCTAACTCTGTCTCCTAGTTGGTGTTGGGCTGGCGGTGTACGGTAAAATTAGTAATACAAATCAATCCAGTGAAGTGAAGTCTGCTTTGCTCAAGCTAGATAAATAACTAGCGTAGTTAGTTAAAGGGCCAGGGTGTAGCATTTAATCAGATATATTGTCAGAAATGCAATATACTATAGATAAGTATGTTTTCTTTAGTGTTTATCACCTCGACATAAGATTGTTGTTTTGGTTAGCTTAGAATGTCCACGTATGGAGCGGGCCCTCGACACATAGCCAGGAGCTATCTGTGTTCGTAGACGACCAAACACTGGCTGTAGATAGGGCCATTCATGGTTTCACGTCGGACACCGTAGTTCTCCGACACGCTTGTCACACGGGAGAAGTTTAACCTGACCGTTAGATGTCACCAAATACTACACACTGGACCTCAACCCTAGCTTTCTCATTGGCTGCGGCCAAGGCTGGAAAGACAAGAGCTTTGATTGCACAGTAAAAGGAGGAACGAGCAATAAATGCATCACGTAGAATGTCACATCATCTCTCCTTTCTATAGTATCTACGGAGCGCCTCCCTAAACTGGCAGTGTATGATAACTCTGCCTATGTATCATGCGGAATGTAAAAAAATACACAAAGCTTAATTCAGGCGAATGCAGAAGTAGTTCAGGAAAAAAATATTCTTGATCCTTTGTGCTTCGTATTGGACATATTGCCATTTGGACCAAATGATAGCAATAAATTAAGAGTAAGAGGATCGACAAAGTGATTAACATTCAAACTTACAGTAATATTGTTTGTAGAGCCACGACGATAATGTGGAAGCAATTATTCCAGTTCAGTATAACTTGGATCTTATTTTTGTTTTGTTTTTTTAATAAGGGACTATCACCCACCCACTAACTGTCAGTTTTATATCCAAATTAAGTGACTGAGATAATGTGGATGAATTGTCGTTTCCAAATTTGAGTGATGCTGCAGTGCTACCAGGCCAATGCAATTAATTTGGTTGGTTATTGTAACTGACAAAAAACAATGGCCAAACTTATAATAACCAGGAAGTATCCCTCAATTGACCAGATTTGCATTTTTTTTCTTTTTGCGTGCAAAAAAAAAATCTTTATCATCCAAAAATAGGTGCCTTATGCCTTTACAGAAACTCTCTTCTAGATAATCTTCGAATACTGGGAGGTTTGTTTGCCTTCAATTTTGATTCATTCATTAACTGAAGACTTCTGCTTATTGTTCTGCTTCATAATCCAGCCTTTTTCCTTCAGCTGTTGTTCTGCCTCTTTTGTTGTCCTGTCTTTTATCTTCCTCCGTCTCACCTCGTTTCTCCCTGTCTCGGTCCCTGCAGCCCAGGGTTTTGGCCCGGTGTCGTCTCCCGTGAAACCTTTGACAGCCGTGGTATTTGGCGCCGAGCTCATCCAGCCATGCCTGGTGGCGGTGGGCATCCCTCCAGCACCAACCCCGCTGAGCAGACCTGCCCGTCCGCCTGCTCGGCCGAAATGAAATTAGGGAAGACATGATGGCACAGTCATCCTCTCCCCACCCACAGGCTGATCGTATTAGCCTGAGCATAAACTCGATTTGGTACTTTTCTGCTGCCATCGGAGAGGAATTGATTTGGATTTGGCCTAACTGGCTCGGCCACATGTCCTCAGCCGACAGGGATAATTTCTGAGGAGGGACGCTGGTGGGATGATGGGCGGTGGAGGTGGCGACTGGAGCGTTGGAATAGGAATTTAACTAGCGAGCGGTGTGCCAACAGTGTTCAGCTGTATCACGCTTTAATATTTCTCTGCAGATGCTTTCGATGCAGACATTTCTCTCATAAGGCTGCACTTGTTCTCATATGGATGCGTCTTCAAAGAGCCGAGACCCACTGACTCCCCCTTTTCTTGTTTCCTGCCCTAAACATAAGGATTAATGTATACAGTATGTATGATTTCTGATATTTATATAGTATTATCATTTTTTTCTATAAATAACACATACAAGGATCAAACATTGGGATAAGAATCACTTAGATTATTTAATTGTGACCAAGATGTGTGAGTGGGACATTTGACCGTCTCTGGTGGACAAACTGTGTAACAGCATGACTATCTCAATGAACTCAAACATAGCTTTGAGATTCGTGTGCTGACAGTTTTTGTTACTTATCGTCCGACAACAATGCAGTTAACTGTAACTGATAAGCGTTAGCGTCATCATGCTTATAATCCATCAAATCATATTACTGATTCATACAAGACCAAACAAATAAAAGGCCCTCCCTTTACTTTTTTGGTCTTGTAGGAATCAGTGATAACAAAAATGTAAATGCCATGTACAGATAAAATGGGACACAAAAGTAGTACACACACACACACACACACACACACACACACACACACACACACACACACACACACACACACACACACACACACACACACGCACACACACACACACACACACACACCTGTGATAGACGTCGACATTTCGACTCTATGGACCTGTGATCAAAGGCTTGTCCCAAGGATGTAACAAAGTAATTCTCCCTGGCAGGAGGCTTCAAAGAGGTCCTCAGCCGGATGGAGGGGCCACAGTGGGTTTGGTCTACCAACAAAGACACCGGCCTGATTTTTTTTCTTTTTCCCCTCTGCGCTGAAAATAGCTTCCTGTGCCCGAAGCAATTACACTGATAGAAGGAATTGTACTGCATCACCCCTCACCTCTAATCCAGTCCCAGCCAACTCAGGATGCTGGGTGACGTAAAGACCACATCAGTCTGAGGCCAGCTCACTTAGTTGGCTATTATTGATTACAATTCTCAATGTCCTTTCAGGCTTTAATGGATTCTTAGAAAGAAATGTACTAATGTAAGAAAATGTACTTTCAACATAAGAGTGGACAGAAATATGGACGTAGTATCAGCGACGTCATTCACAGGGAGGGCCGGTTAACCCACAAGGGGCCCCAGGGGCAAAACAATGAGCTGTGGGCCCCTATTGAACCCCCCTACATACATGTTCCAGCCCATTTTGAGTCCCTGAGACCAAACAGTATTAAAATTGGTTAATCAGCTGATTGGGGGGCGTGTAGAGAGAGTCTTCCTGACTGATCTTCCGCTGACGCTTCATTTAAGTACAGACAATGTATATAAAGTAAAATAAAGGATGAACATAATAGACAGTAAAGAGTGGATATGAGTACGCTGTATATTAAGACAATAGTCTGAGATATGAACAGTAGAACATGTGCAGTAATTAGAAAAGGTCAGACGGCGTTTTTTTGCAGTTTGCTGCGTTTTTAAAAAAAATATTTGTTGCTAGGTAACCACTGAATCACCTGTCGTTAGCCAAAATCACATCTCAACTAAAACAGCAACCCATGGTTTGAACTGTAAACGAAAACAAAAGAGGCAACCGTTAATCAATTCAATAATAAGATTGTTATGTTATTCAAATACAACCTAACAAGATTTTAAAAAATATCGTTAAGTTAATAAAAAATAGACAGGTGGAGGACACTCGCTCTGATTAAGGGCGAGATGCTGTTCTCAAATTTGGACACAGGGACACGGGGCCCCTGTGGGTACATGAGACCCTCAGAAAGAGGAAGAACCACCAACTGAGCTTCACCTGGATGATGGTCGGTTCAAAGCGGAGTATTTGTCAGCGGTAGGTTATGTTTGTTTTAACATCAACGCTATTTTTTGGGTTTATTCAGGCCTTCTGTTAATCCAACCACCTAAATATCTGATAGGTGTAGACGGGAGACTTGTTACTTTGTAAAATATGACAGAACATATCCACGTTCAGATATATTCCGCTTCCTTAATGCTGCAAAGTAAGACAATACATCTGAACATCTCACCTCTCAAAACAAGTCGGCAAATATGAGTCGGCAAGTCTCATATGATCCATGACAGTTTTAGTCAAAACATTATTACATTCCATCCATCCATCCATCCATTTTCCTCCGCTTATCCGGGGTCGGGTCGCGGTGGCAGCAGGCCTAGCAGGCCGACCCAGGCTTCCCTCTCACCCGCAACACGTTCCAGCTCATTCTGGGGGATCCCGAGGCGTTCCCAGGCCAGCTGGGAGATATAATCCCTCCAGCGTGTCCTGGGTCTTCCCCGAGGCCTCCTACCAGTTGGGCGTGCCTGGAAAACCTCTAACGGGAGGCGTCCAGGAGGCATCCTGATCAGATGCCCGAACCACCTCAGCTGACTCCTTTCGATATGAAGGAGTAGCGCCTCAACTCCAAGTTCCCTCCTGATGTCCTCCTTACCCTATCTCTAAGGCTGAGCCCGGCCACCCTACGGAGAAAACTCATTTCGGCCACTTGTATCCGAGACCTCGTTCTTTCGGTCACGACCCAGAGTTCGTGACCATAGGTGAGGGTCGGAACGTAGACCGCCCAGTAAATTGAGAGCTTTGCCTTCCGGCTCAGCTCCTCTTCACCAAGACGGTCCGGTGCAGCGCCTGTTTTACTGCTGCAGCCGCACCGCTCCGCCGGTCGATCTCCCGCTCCATCTTACCCTCACTCGTGAACAAGACCCCGAGATGCTTGAACTCCTTCGCTTGCGGCAGGCACTGCGTCCCCACCCGGAGGGAGCAATCCACCAGTTTCCGGCAGAGCACCATGGCCTCGGATTTGGATGTGCTTACCCTCATCCCCGCCGCGTCACACTCGGCTGCAAATCGCCCCAGTGAATGCTGGAGGTCATGGTCCGAAGAGGCTAATAGGACCACATCATCTGCGAACAGCAGAGAGGCGATCCCGAGACCCCCGAACCCGACGTTCTCCTCCCCCCGGCTCGCCTAGATATCCTGTCCATGAAAGTCACGAACAGGACCGATTATTACATTCCTCTTCCAAGTAAAGTCACTCTTATTACTTCTTTTCACTAATTCCCTCATTGCTTCTTGCATAACTTGCTCTGCTGGCACTCTGCTGGTGAAGAGGGACCCCAGCTGCAAAGCCATCAGCTGGGACGCCGGCTAGCATCCAGGTTGGCTGCAGCCTTCCTCTCCTCCTCCTGTGCTGGGGAAGGGTCCTGGCAACGTCCCCTCTGAACCCAAATATATTCTAATTATTTCAATTAAAGATGAAGCAATGTGAAATAATGCATTTACAGTTTGAGTATATAACCAAGAACATTCAACAATTTAAAGTGCTGATGATTTTCAAGGTTTCGGAGTTCTGCGTGATAATAACTGTGTGTTTGTGTGAGAGAAAAACTAAAAACTCTGGATCTGCATTTCATTTCACTTTTTCTCTTGGCGACCGGTGATCACGCTCATGGAGAGGTTCGCTCACAGTCGCACTGAGGTCTTCTTCTGTGGTGTTCCGTCTCCTCCCTGCATGCCTCTCCTCTCGTGACCTCTTCCGTTCCCCCTGCTGGTGGCGTGTCGGGGCGGGGACAGCAGCCCGGGGCACACCGGGTGGATGGTATGCAGATCGTGAAAGGCGAAGGAGACACAGGGGAAGACTCAGCCAGCGAGACACCGTCACAAGAGAATGTCATACACTAGTGATGAACACGGAGGAACCGATCATAGATGGCCATTTTGACATGTCATGGCAAGGTAAACACATGGGATTAATTCTATTTAGGTGACAATGGCCATAGACTTCCACTTCTTGCCCTCCCCCACTCTTTCTCCTTCTCTGCCCCCTTCAAACATCTGTCCCTGGGATGTACACACTTCTGTCCGCATTCCTCCTCCAACAACACGGGGTAAATCGGATGTCGGTCGCTCACTGTTGAACCCAGTTGTGTTTCAGTTAGCAATGAGTTTATTCTTCACCTCATCTTTTAAAAAAAAAAAAAACACCATTAAATTCAACAATTTATTTTAAACAATCAATTGTTAGGGATAAACTCTGCCGTACTCTGTTTTACTTTGAGTTAATACTAGCTTTACGAGCACTACAGCACTGATTAAACCTTCCCGGTTGAGGGGCCAACCAAACCATGAACTGTACGCTACCTAAAAGTCAGTTTAAATTAAGAGGAAATACATCTCAGCTTCTGCACTAATTTGCCTCCAGGCCTGCTGGTCTCTGTTCAGCTCGTGGTATTGATGGTTGGTAAAGGCACACAACTCCGGGTATCCACAAAACCAACCACCTCTAGTTTGTCCGCCATGTTGTCTCTACTTGTTGTCATCCTGTCATCTCATCGCCACCACGGGAGGCCCGCCTCTCAATTCATCCGATTGGACAATTGGATAGAACGCCAAACGACGTTGGCTGTTTCTTACGCTCAGAGAAGAGTAAACATCGAGACAAAGGTCTTTTAGAAGAGACCAGTCAGGCATAGCAATCTCACCCGCTGTGCTAAACACTCTCTCCCATGGAGTGCTTGTTGCGCAAATGCACAAGTACTTGTGCGCGAGGGGTGACAACAACAGAAAGCGATACTGGATGATTCTCCACCACTCTGAAGGCTCGGCTTCTCCGTCAATCACTGCCGCCTGGTTGGAGATTTCCACCTCTGGTGCGACTCTCTCCTCGGTGGTTTAGGGGGAATGACGGCCAGACACCGGGAAGTCCTCACAAGGCTTTTATTTTCATATGATGGCGGCAGAAGGGCTGAAAGAAAGTGGAAATTGTAATTGTTGCAGTTCTATAAACTGATACCATGCAGTGATGAAAAAGTTGAATATAATTTCATCGTTGGTTAAATATAAACTTTTTGTACATCCTGGCTAACCCCACGCCCCCTCCATTAGTTGAGGATATTAATTGTACAATCTGATGTAGCACTGATACAACTGATAGAAAGCATTGATCACATACATTTTGTATGAATGGCATATATTAATGGTGATATGTGAAAGGGGTTTCTACAGAGACAAAACTAACCGGGAACTGCTGAGTTGGTGATAATTCTCTAAGCGTTTTCGGGACATTGTTTTGGTTTTTAATCTCAAAATCTGCTTGTCTCAACTTTGTTGAGCATTCAGCCGTTTTCAGTAAATGACTAAAAGAGAGCGCATTGTGGTGGACCCAAACACGACTCCAAATGAACGATGAGGTTGCTCTGTGTCTACTGGCTCTGTAAATAGTCAACTGTTGGCTGAAGTTGGCTGAAGTTGGCCATGTTGTCTTGTTCTGCTGCCCCCTAGTGGCCCAAAAAATATATAATACAGCTTTTAAATGTGAGTTGCACCTAAATTCATGACAACAACATAGAGACTCTGTAGTCCGAACCAAGACGGCAGACTTTATTGCTCCTTTCAACCTTAATGAAGGCGCTGACCAGATCCTCTCCTTCAGTTCCTACCTTTCACAATAAGAGCCCACGACACATACACAGGCGAATATTTTGCATTGTGTGTAGTTTATTCGTCACACCACCGATGTATAAAGGCCTTAAGTCTGTTGAAACTGAAAACACACAATATGGTGGTTTGGTTAATCAACTGGGACTAAACGTTTCCTCAGAATAACCACTTCATCCCATCCACAGGTCTCCTACTGTATATATATACATATATTTATGCATTCATACTTTTTATGGATGTACACATGCAGTCAAACTCTCCTCCACCAGGCCGGCCTCCTTCCTTCCTCTCTGTGATATTTTGTCAGGCTATGGCCATCAAACAAACTCATCACATTTTCAGACGATACATCTTTGTTATTTCACATTTCATTTGTGCTTCTATGTGAAGGGCATCCACTTTTACTTACACACACACACACACACACACACACACACACACACACACACACACACACACACACACACACACACACACACACACACACACACACACACACACTTACTTTCTGGAAGCCTCCTGCCTGTTGTAATTATAGGAGGTCATGGTTTTGCATTGACTAGCAGCCAAAGCCCGTTGCTTTGTATCGTTATGCTAATCTACCTCCATGATTACTGTGGCTTGGCTTTTAGTCTTTAATAGTGCAGCCAGGGCTCCGGTGTGCATTTATGTGACTGTGAGCCAGAAGTTTCCAAAGCTTGAATGGGAATCCTTGAATTTTTTTTTCAAAAGCCTTTGCAGCCTTCTGACTGAAGTGAATCGGGTACAGCACTTGTACAGGTGTACCGGTTTCAGAAAGAGGAGCTCAAATGGAGGTGAATCACAATGGCTTATTTAAGAATTAAGAATTGAAGTGGCAAGAGGGAAAAAGGTTTGATGATTCAAATCAAAGAACATATAATATCTCAATAAAACTTGTGTGAGTCCAAACATAATACCGCAATGCTCAAGTATAACTGAGTTTCATTTTGACTTGGTCATATTCTTGTACGTTTGGACATCTGTTCTATTGGGTATGATGAGAACATTCTCACCAAAGTAATTGCTTATCTAGGGAGACTGTGACATCTCTCAGAAAACTCTAAAAGGGTCAAGAGATACAAGCAACAGTTTATCCAGATTATATAAGCCACTTTGATTGGAGGCCAGACGAAATGTGAGCGCACCCAAAGCTCAGCCAAAACTGTGCATGAGTCCATGCCAAGGAGTACAGTTGGGTCGTTATCCGTTTTTGCCATTTCAGAACATACAAGTTCAAGATTAGTACCAGTTTGATTATATGCAAACCGGCGGTACCGGCATTTGTCATTATGACACGTTCTAGCAAATTATAAAGTAGCCTTCATCATAAATCTGTGCCGGAGGCGTCACAGCGCTAAAGCCTCCAATTTTCACCCATCTGTATAAATTAACACAAATAAGACTGAATCTGTGGAGGCTTCCAACAGCCCCAAGTGTCAGGAACAATCACTAATTAGACGTTTGGCTAAACTGGTGATTTCTTTTAAAGAAATTACCTGGTTGAGTACAATGTCACAATTACAAAACAAAAAAATGGGCCCAGGTGGTCATAGACTGGAGTTACAGCTGCAGTCATTGATTTTTACTTGGCCACTTGGAACCAGCTGCAACACAATATTGACATATAAGGTTCTTATGGCAAACGAACGCTGATACCTTTCACATCACACCATTTGATCCATTATAAATATACAAATATTGATTGGTGCTACTTTAAAGGCATCCATCAACCGATTGGTTCGAAGGAGAAGGATGAAACGAAATCCTCTGATTTTACACATCAAAGTGTTTCCAGGTGTTGTGGACTTCTTTTGTATGCAATGAAAAAAAGTAGTATAAAGCCTTTATTGTCTCCAGAAGGAGCTGTGGTCTGGTAAATGTCTTCAAGTGATGTCACTCGAGTCAGCGACGGTTGGGTCTGAAGACTATGAGTTTTATAAAACAAAGCCAAAGCTCAAAGCTCTGACCTAACTGTCGGCGGTTGCATTGTGGGTGATGTAGGTGCCAGGAAGAATATAGTCGTGAAATGCTAAAACACTGGAGTACTATTTTAAAGAGGGGGGCATTGACTTTACACTTACCAATGATGATCAATGAAGAGACACAATAACGGTGAAAACACAAGTGTTGCATTTTGCCATCAGATTCCATACCATACGCTACATTAGCCAGCCTCACCCACTCCCGTCCACACACCTCACCAAATGAACGAAGACATCATTGTCATTCAGTTCACCCTCTCCTCTGCCTCGGACGTCCCCTTTTTGATGACAGCACCGCTTATTTCCAACGCACCCCCTCCAACCACCACCCCCACCACCCGGCAGCAGAACATCATCTGTTGTGACATTATTAAAAACACTGTGTATTTGCATTCCTGGTCGGTAGCCAGAGCAGTGTAATAGATAGCATCACGCGTCATTGCCCTGCAGAGAGAGCTGTGGAGAGGAAGAGAGACATATATGAGCCGCGCTGTAGCCTCGGCGGCATCATTTGAATTTGCATGTTATCAGGCGCAGGACGTCTCCATCAAAATGTCAGACCGGGCCCGCGGTCTCTCACCACTGATTCATAATAAAGGCAATAAGTTAAAGTTTGGCCTTTTCATGGGAAGGATACTCGCACAATAGCAGTTTGCTGTCTGCCTTTTTTTTTCTTTTTCTTCTTTTTTTAAATGTCAAAACTCAAGGCTGCTGGAGGAATCCAACCTGTGGCACACATTTGGTGCTATTGTGTGTCAGCTACGTCGTGATGGTGGAGAAATCACTCACATTCAACGGTTCAAGGATGATTGGCGTTGTTTTGACAGGGTAGCGGTTTGGCTTGAATTGAAGACAGACGGAACATAAACACACACTGACAACCAACTCAAAGACGCACTGAGTGACAGGATAAATTATTCACCACGCAGATGAGGACGTACACATGTTTATCCGTTGTTAGACATGTGCGAGTGGTAAAAGTGCAGGTGGTACTCGGTCCCAGCGGGTCAGTTTGCACAATGGCAGCACAACACCAAACATTTGAATGTAATTATTTATATTAAGTACAGCAGGGCTTTACCTAGACAAAGCACCAACTCAAGCAAATTGCTTCAACTCAGTGGCACTGTGTCTAGTGACTATTACTGAAAGCAGAGATGGCTTCAGCCGATCCAAAGTATTGGTATTCGGCAGATATGGCTTATTTTAAAGGATCGGTATTGGCTTGAATACAGCTGATGAAAATCCGATCCTTTCGGTAGCCTACTGTGCTGAATGTCCACCTCAGCCTGCTGGAGTTGCAGCGCTGCTGTCCTGTACCACAGACTTCAATGCAGCTTTTTGCTCGTGAAATGTGAATCACTCACCGGCGTTCCCAAATCATTTTCAGACACTGAGGTCAGCCAAATGCATGAATTAGCTATAAACTACTTTCATTTTTAAACCGTTGCTGACCGTCACTTTCAGCGGTTAAAATGATCACTGGCAGCAGGTCACAGATCAGCTTAACTCTGGGAGAAACTGAATGGCAGTCAGAAATTAAACTCGGCTGCTGTTTAGTTTTTTTGCTACCTGCAGCCGGTGTTTGAACTCGTCAGATTGTTTGTGGGGGAAGAACTTTCACTCTGTAACAAAAGAGTGTATAAAATATGGACGTAGTCTCTGTGACGTCACCTAGAGGTTTAGATATTCAGTCCAGAGTTATACGTCATCTCTTTAACAGATCACTGCTGTCAATTTCAGAATTTGCATTCTCCCAGTTAAACTCTCCGTCTTATTATGTCAATACTTCAATATGTGGATCAGTTGCTCGTGAAAAAAAAGGTAGGTGAATCAACATTCATGTATTGTAAGTATTGGATCAGACTCAGACTATCGGCAAATACACAACATTAAAGAAAGACAAAACTTTGAACACCCCTAGCAAAGCGTTTTCCCAATGCAAACTGCTCACAGTGAGTAAAGCCATACCATTATTACATTTCTCCGGTCAATACCCATATTGATTTTGAAAGTTTAAAAACCTGACAATACCACCAGTAGTTTTCGATTGATGTAGCTCTACTGTTTATACTGCATTTAATTTTGGTGTCCACCATGACATTGTTTGTCTGGTGCAAACACATAATTGTAACCCTTTATGAGCCACAACCATGTAAAGCTTTCTTAATACGTTATGGTCATTTCACCTATTTCTGTGAGATCAGGCTGGTAAAACTAAAACTATGTGTGGCACTATAGCACTGGAGGTAGTAGACCTTCATTCTTAATGCATCCCTCGATGAGTCACTAAAGTCCAAAGTTTTCACATCTTTCTGTTCATAAATTCTCCAGCGTGTGCTGAAGTGAAGTGTCACAACTCGATCACTGGTGATAACATTTCAGACTATTTGTCCACCCAAATAAGTGGGAAAAAGACAAAAAAGACCACTCGGAGGCCTCCTCAGGGGGATTTGTTCTTCAAATGTTTGAGCTTTCCAGGGAAGAAGGAGGACGGACAACTACACAGGGATTCCTGCTATAATCTTGTCTTTGGCTTCCCGTCTGTCAATCTCAGCCGGGCCGGCCTGTGCAGCCGGGATGCTCACATCGCCGTCTTTTTCTGGATGTTAGACTTAAGAGTGACTGGCAGGCAGTCGGGTGGACTGAGCTGTGAAGCTGTCCGGTCTTTCAACATGCATAATGACCAACAGCAGCTTAGTCAGTCTGTTGCACGCCTGACAAAAGGAGCGAGGTAAGGAAGGGGTGATTGATTTTCATATTCACACCACAGCATGTGTTGAAATGTCACAATATGAAGCAGAATGTAAATATTAGTCACATCAGACTAAAGCTGTTACATGTAGCATTTTCAAATCCATATCCATATCCATATCCAGCTTCTCATCCATCATATCACACGATCTTCAACCATGGACAGTTGGGAAAATAACCAGAGATTTAGTCTTTTCACTCACTTTTCAAATCTGGCGCCTACATTACCCAAGATGCAACTTGACCACCAACATTTCAGTCGGTTTTGTGATGGCACCAAGGCCTTTGCCAGGACTTGCGCGTGTTGTGTTGCTGTACTGTGTTGTCTGTCTTCCCGTGTTTCCTGGTTGCTGGTGGGTTGGAGCTTGAGGCCATCAAGGAATTGGAGGCAGCTAGCCACTGCTTCCAGGCTATAAGCCCCGCCCCATCCTGGGGGAGTCTGGGCTTCTTTTCCTCTAGCACACCTTGTGCTATGTTGGACGTTTGAGTTTCTGTATGCTTTATTTGAACATTACCTCAGTTGACTTGGCAGTATGTTTTCCTGCCAGCATCATTTATAAGGATTCACATTTTTGTTACATTTGGTTAACCAATTTCAACTACAGGTGGGTTAAGCTCATAGCAGCTAATGTAGCCTGGTGCCTGGAGCCTGCAGCAGTGATGAGCAGCCAGAGAGTTCTGGTAAGATCACTTCTTTCTGACTCCACACCTGCAGATTTGTTTCCAGTTTAAAAAACGCGGTCATCAGACCCAACCCAAGCTGACTCATTGAGGACGTTTATCAGACCCCACACAGTTCCCCCTGGAGACACTTGAGACCCTTTTTTTCACATTCACATATTCTTTCTTCTGGAAACACATTTCGACATTTAAAATCAGTCGAGTTCCCCTTAAATGTTCGTGACAGAACAAGAGTCACAAGAGACTGTTGGCAGGAATAAGATTCAATCAGGGTTCAAAGTGAGATGCTTTGTACTGTCCACTCTAAACCCTCCCAAATAGTTTTCGTGGCCTTAATACATTTTTTTGCAGTTTTGCTGCATGTTTTTATTTTATTTTTACTTTTCAAACCAAGATTGCAACATATCCTCATTCTTACGAAAAGTCACTCCTCTTTTGTGTGTTTTCCTATTAAAGCCTGCAACACTTCTCAATTACCGCTCATTACATGCATACAGCCTTTTCAAAATAAACTTCCTTCTTCACAGGAAACCCAGTTATGTAACCAACTGGGTTCAATATTGACTTATTGTTTCACATGAAGAACGAACAGCGGCCTCCTGGCTGAAGAATGCCGTTTGTTGTGGTGTGGGATTTAGCGGTCTTTATTCTTTCTCGTTCAAGATTACGTGGATAACATATCGAAAAATGCTGGCGAATTATGGCGCAATATTTTCCGTAGGTATTGCTACGAATGCTGGATGAGAGCAGCCTGACCAATGAATGTTGCCATTAGCTCAACACGAAGCATGACCTGTAAGCTACCTAGGCGTTGAATTCATAAAAACAACTTAACCAAAAGTAGTTACCATGATTTGAACAGAAAACAGCAGGAGGCAAATTCTTCCTAATTTAAGATTTTGGGGAAGCCAAATAGCTCCAGTTCTCCAGCAAAAGTCACACAAAACGCTTCAGTCTCATTGAAAGCAATTACAAAAGCGTCCCTGGGCTGCTGAATGGTGCTCTGTCTGATCTTGGCCTTGGGAGGGACGGTGGAAGCAGCAAGGCCGAAGGGAAACATGGTCTCCATTAAGGGAGACAACAACACCAATACCACTAGACCGTTAACTGTATAAAGACAGAAGCAAATGCCATTTGTTTGCATTAATTACTCTGTACCAGGCTATATAAATTAATTTGTCAAAGAAATACTGCTCTTTAAAAAACCGCTGTGTGCAGCACCTTTTTTTAATACAAAAAACGATAAAAGGATTTTTGCAGACAGTAATGAATGGCTAGGATTGTGTACCGTGAGCTGCTGTATGTAAATGCACACAGCGAGGCCGCCTCACGGAGCCTGAGCGCTGCTAAATGTGAGGTCGTACTGTTTACTTCATTCATCATTGTTCATTCTAGTTGGACTTTCCAGAGCCGTATTGAGTTTACTCTTCGCTCTCGCCAGGCGGAAGCCAAAGTAATCCCTTTGAAATGACTTATTGTATTGTGCTTTACAGACAATGTCATCATTTGTTTTAATAGAGAGCCGCTCCTAATAACATGCCCCAATGAAAAGGTCAATATTATCTCTCCCCGGCATGGGCTGCATGAGGGACTGGAGGGATGAGGGAGATAAATGGAGAGTCAGGGAGAGAGAGAGAGATAGAGAGAGTCATCAGCCAGGTTTCAAACCAAATGTGTTGCAATTTGAACTTATTTACATCCACTACTGTTGCCATTATTTGGAGTTGGTTTATCGAGACAAGCAGTAGGTG
The DNA here is from genome assembly GCA_016806645.1 of Ophiodon elongatus. Classification (NCBI taxonomy): domain Eukaryota; kingdom Metazoa; phylum Chordata; class Actinopteri; order Perciformes; family Hexagrammidae; genus Ophiodon; species Ophiodon elongatus. The sequence goes on along the minus strand of JACSYO010000396.1, from coordinate 897,638 downwards.
GCGCCCATCATCCAGTCTGGAGCCATTATAGCCAACATAGCCTTACCACAATTTCTGAAATGGTCATAACGTGCAATCTATTGGTTATGTGTATCGGGGCACGAATTGTCTTTTTTTCCGTGTCGCTCGGGACATCATGATACATAACGAGTTCTGTTTGTGCAACAAAAGCACAACGCGGTGTCGAACACCAGTCTCGTGTTTGTTGGACCCATCCTCCTCTCTTCCCCGTAAGTGGTCTTTATCGATATTTAACACTGCCTCACTTGGTCTGACCGTTGCATAGCCACGTGGATGCTTTTATTTTGTGTATCCACAACGTAAAAAAAAAGCATCCGAAATTGATTTTGGCATTGCTTTCGTCCTAAACGACACAAAAAAAACCTGAGAATTGAAAAGCGACCTGCTGGGATAGTGGGCTGTTTTACCACTGTTGAAGAGGGCGCAACGAAAATACGTGATTTAAAAGAGAGCCAGTCGAACCTCAAACGGTGAAAAACAATGACGTTTATGTTTCATTAATGTATAAATGCGTTAAATGCGAACGTTACATCAGATCTGTGCGGAGCAAAGAGGAGACAAACTTTTGCCTCTTCAGCGATGGAAGTCACGCGCTCCATCTACGCCATTCATTCGCTCAATCTGTTTCCATTGTACGGTTATTAATAAAGCAACTTTTACGCCTCGGCCAAGCGTAAAAACTCTCTTCCAATACATTTTCGGAGTTTACGTTCAGGTTTATGCGCAAATTGAAAATGCGCATAAAAACATTGATGGAAATGCACAGAGAGAAAGAGAGAGAGAGAGAGAGAGAGCACCTATTAACATTCATGAATAATTTAATCCTGCATAGCTGGCCAAAGTCCAAGTGCATAATTCACTAATTGCAATCAGAGAGGGGAAGCGGAGAGCTGTATGTGTGTGTGTGTGTGTGTGTGTGTGTGTGTGTGTGTGTGTGTGTGTGGATCAGAGATATGGAGGTTGGGGAATTGGCTTTGTAAATGTAAAAGGGAAGACCGAGCCTATCAACCATGCATGGTAAAGCCCTTCTCACCGGACCTACTTTGCTATTACACCACCTTGAACGGGGGCCTGTGTGTGTGTGTGTGTGTTACAACATTAAATAATTAATTGTGATAGAAAGTATGAAGACATATTGAGTGATCATGCTGTATTTTAAATATTGCTTTAAATTATGGAGTTAAATGATAATTCAGGTGATTTTTCAGGGAATGTATCTAGTAACAAGTGTGGATTGATGCTAATATTAGCAAATCAGCATAATATGCTAATATGCTAAAGACCACAGCTCTATAGAAATATCAAAGCCCTTAAAGTTTGTGGAATTCAGAAAAGAGTACCAGTGTTGTGGGTTAAGAATATGTAAATGTTCATGTTGACCCACAGTGCATCAGTTTTCCTTTTTCTTTGGTCCAGATCAACTACAGCACCGAAAAAAACCTCCCTGTTACAGCTGGAGAAATCAAGTAGGAAAGCAACTAAAAAGTAAATTAAGTAATAAATCAGACAGGAAGTTCAAGTAATGATTTCGTCATAATCTTTCTCACAGTATTGCTTGTATTCGGAGGGAAGTTAATCTTTGGATTGTACAGAATCTGTGCTGCAACGCCGCTCGGCAGACCCTCTGGTTCAAAACCCCGGAGCCAGCTGCCGTGTTTAAAAGAACCTGGTTGGGAGAGAACGCTCAGATCCCTCAACAGAGCGAGCGTTTAGGTGGACGCCTCAATCATCCATCACTGTGTCTGACAAGTCCCAAATGTCAGACAGGGCGATCCCTCAGAGCGGCACTAACTAGATAGGGACAGAGGACAGATATGGTATCGAACGGCGGACGGAAAGTTCTGCGATAGTGCTTTTGTTCATTACAGTCCACCTGATAAATGGCTCGCGGGTTCAGATAGTTTGGGCCAACAGTTTGCAGTCCCTCCCGTCACTGCCAGCGCCCTGCAGACAGGCCTGCTACCCGTCGGCAAAGTAAGTTTCCATCATTCTCCACACTTGTCAACCGGCCCCGTGGTTTTATTTCCCTCCCCCAGTGACAGACTTCCAGGCTGAATAAAAAAAAAGAAAGAAAAGATGACAGGCCAAAAACTTCCAGCTGATGAATCTTTCAAGGGAGGAAGGACCAAAGTCCTTTTGAGGCTTTGTGATGAGATTATTTCAAAATGCCACTGGTCAGAATGTGAAATGGACCGTGGTGTACTTTGATATATTAAAGACAGTAGAGGGGGGTGGACTCGGTACAGAGGTGTACTCTTCAACGTAGATTGAAACGCAAAACAAAGAATTCTGTATCTGATTATTGAACTTCCTTATGATCTCTTGCCGCTTCCTGTTTTAAAACTCATCTCCAGTGTTGCAGGGTCTACTTTTGAAGTGCCGCCGCGGGTTGAATTTTTTGTCCGCTGGCTGGGTAGAACTATTTTGCATGCAAATTACATGAATAACATCTATAAATAAAAATCCATCAGACACACACACAATGTGGCTCTCGATCCGAACCATGGCCGTATGAAGTGGGCAAAAATAGGTAAGAAATATACAAAATAATGGGAAAGCAAAAACAGAATCAAACAATGAACGGGGGGGGGGGCGGCGGGGGGTGCTACTTAAGTTAAGATAGTGTGCATGAATTGAAATAAGTTATGAAAAATGCTGACAATATGTAACCTCTAGACAGACTATGTATATGATCAAAATATAGTGAACCAACATGATGAGGTGTTTGAGTTAAAGCCCTCTGAGGCAAATTTGTGATTTTGTGCTTTACAAAATAAATTGAGTTGAAATAAGGCAATAATAACAACAGTAAATGCATATTAAGTAAAAACAGTACATTTGGTTTGGCAGGAGCATATTTTGAGCTCTGGTTTTGAGCTGGCTTTGATTGGACTCATGTTACAGGACCCCACAGGGGGGTTTGCAGAGGCCAATCTCTACAAAACACCTCCAAACAGGTGGCAACCTCCAATTCTGCCGAGTGAAGCCAATGCAGAAGTGACTTGAACTTGCATTCTCTCTAATGTCCACCAGGGGGCGAGTCCTCTGTTTGTATAGCAGTCTATGAGGAAATGACTCTACTTCTCTCTTGATTTATTCCTCAGTAAACATTGTAAACATGAGTTTATGTCTCAATCTCTAGTTTCAAGTCTTCTTCAATACAGCATGATGTTCATTTAGTAAATTATGGTCCATTTAGAGTCAGACAGACCATAAAGCAGGGGATGATTTAAGCGGGCTTACTGTGATTGAGAGACTTATCCGTCGTCACTACGTCACTCCTCTGCATTCCAAATATGGTAACTTCCATTTATCGGTTGCCAAAAAGCCAAGATGGCAACGGCCGTATTCCAAGATGGCGACAGCGAAATCGTCGAACTTGAGGCTTCAAAACATCCGTCTACTTGTAATGTTTTACCTCTGCATGAAAGGTAAGAGGATCACCAAAGTTATTTCAGCTAACTGTGAGGATGACGTGAATGTACCACAATTTTTTATTTCACGATAATACATTTCATATTTCACTCAAACCCACATGTCGACCTCATGGTGGCATCTCGTTAAAGTCTGGGAATTACAGAGGGTAATTAGGATTCAATCGACCGGCCACCATAGTTATCTGTTATCTCTACCATTTCATGGTAATGCTTCCAACAGTTGTGGAGATATTTCACAAAAGGCTGAACATGGCGCTAGAGGATAAGTCAGGAGATCTCAAAGCCAGTAGGATTCATTCTCTGGGGACCATGAACGCGTTGACAACATTTCATGGCGGCCTATCCCATGTTGCTAAGATATTTCAGTCTGGACCAAAGTGGTGGACATCGAAAGACTAGGGCTGCCACTAACGACTACTTTTGTCAATCTGTCGACTATTTTTTTGACTATTTTAAGTTGAGTTGATTCATCTTTCAAATCTAGTTATTTTTCCTCCAAAGAAATCTGATTGTACATTTCATTTAAGTTCATGTTTATTTTGACAACATCTCCTTTCTTTTTGTCCTCCTCGTGCTCCTCCTCCTCCTCCAACAACACCGACAGGTGTCCAAATGTCTTCTCCACCTGTTTAGCTGTACCAGTGTCCCACCAGGAACCACCTGTGGGAAGATCAATCCCACTGCAGTTCCCTGCTGCCTCGACTGCTGTGGCAATTCAGGTCCATAAGTAGAGTCGATCCTGGTGGCCTCTATAATGAAATCCCTCATCGATTGGACCAAATCTTTTGGGCCTAAACCCCACCTACTCATTCTGTTTCACTCTGAAATGCATGAACGTTACCGTGGTTCTTTAAGTGAGTATTTTCACCCATGTGTAGATAGTGAAGTTCCTCATGCTAGTTTTGCCATATCTGGGTCGGTGTGTAGCGCCTCTGCAACTCTTTGGAGCAATCTGATCATTTTCTGTGTGTATGTGTGTGTGTGTGTGTGTGTGTGTGTGACACAACAAAGTGTAAGACATGATTTGTTTTTCAGAGTATCAGAATAGAGAATAAAAGCAGGAGTGATCTGCGGTCCGTGGCCCATAGCCAGTAAAAACCAAGCTAATCCATAAAAAAAAAAAAAGAAATAGTTGCTTTGATACAAAAATGTCAACATGACACCAGTTTGGTGCACGCTTGCTCTGGTCATTTGTTCGCTGACTTACAAGCCACGTGGGTTAGTTGAATTGAGATACTTTCCTACAATTAAAAGAGATGTGTTACTATAGCAACGGAGAGAGAGGAAAAAAATACGAGGGATGCTCTCCGAAATGAAATTCAAAAAACAGTCGGACGTAACTTCAAAACAGACGGCGCTCCTCTCTCTCTCTCTCTCTCTCTCTCTCTCTCTCTCTCTCTCGGTCCCTCCCCTCCTCTCCTCCTCCCCCTGTCCAAAAGGTTAGCGAAGCGTTTCACTGTGTCCTCGTGTCACCACACACACACACACACACAAACACACACACACACACACACACACACACACACACACACACACACACAAATTCTTTGCAACCGCAAGTTTACAGCGATCCAAAGTGACTCCTTCAAGCAGGCGGGAACAAAGGAAACCATGACAACAACATTCATTGATGTGCTCTTTTCAAACGAGGCGGTGGAGCTGGCTGTGCACAAATCTCAC